>OV839568.1:33111337-33676337 GCA_929447395.1 Epistrophe grossulariae | reverse complement strand
TGTTCCTATTTATTCCTCTGACATTTAACAGAATGTTTAATTGATGATTGAGAAGTTGCCTCTAAATGTTAAAACGATTAGGAAGATTCGTGTGCTGCCATAAAAATAGTCCTTTTGTTGGCAGTTACTCAACGTACATATACACCAACAGAACAAAAAACATTCTAAGTAGGATTACGAAGATAAAATATTTTTTTTCTACCAGAACTGAATTTAATGATTTATGAGTTTCAAGTTATACTCTTCACAGGTTCAAGAGTTTTTTGTTAGGAAGGTTAAAATTTTTTATGATTGTGTAACTTTATGCGTAATAAGTACAAAATGATTTAATGTTGAAACTTGAAAGTGATAAATATTTCAAAATGAAAATTACGTACGGAAGACAATTTAGTTGAAGTTTTTAAAAATTTTAAGGAAAGAATGTAAAATCATCACAGGCCCCCCGAGATACAAAAAATCCGACGGAAGTGTGTAAGAAAATTTAAAATCAGACTTGTCTAATATACTGATGCAAGTGTTTTAGTTTATTTTGTAAAAATAAAAACGCTTATACGGCTGTATCTCCAGCAGAAAAAATGGGCCCCCATAAGAGCTATAAGCTACGCCACTGACCTGGAGGCTGGAATGTTTAACAAATGAATATATAAAATAAGAAGATGATAAAATAAAGTAGTTCTGCTCATTCTTATTAAATTCCCATTCTCTGACACGTTTACTCTTTCTTATGAGAAAAGACAGAGAAAAATTATGAGAGTTGATGTAAACTCATTACATAATTTTTTTAACCATTTTCCATTGAAACTTAATTGAGCAAATAAAGGCCATACAAAATCATTTTTTCAAAAACTTGACTTAAAAGAGTTATATTTTCTCAAATTGATTCAATCTGATAACAACATTACATAAAATGTCCAGATTTCAGATAAAATTCCACTTGAATTCTCTCACTTTTAAACTCAAAACTAAGCTTACAGTATACGAGTATTTATTATTATAAAAAAACAATCCATTATCTTCAATTAGAATAATCTCATTTTTTGAACGATAATTCATGTTTCCTAATAAATTATGTGATGTCATTAGAGGAAATTTTATTTAATATTAAGTATACAGTCCGCATAACATATTCGCATAACAAGACCATTACGACGTCAACGACTATACGAAAACCGACAAAACCATTTTACGCAAAACGAGTAACTATAAAATAATTGTCACAAAATTGCCCACTGCTATACACTATTTCAGTATAGGTATGCGCTCAAATATGCATGTGCAATGAACCCAATTAAATGCTCATTACGTCACACAGTGGGGCCAAAGTGACTATTTTATGATAAATATAAATTATTTTAGAATATTTATTTAAAGCTTGCTACTAATTACTTAAGTTGCTTTTATTGAATAAGTCACAAAATTTGAAGCAAAACTTTAAAACAAAAGCAATACTTACATTATAGAGCAAGTACTACAAATTAAAAACAACAAAAACCTTAGGAACAGACAAAGAAAATAAAACAATACATTTTGTTTTTAGATCATTTTTAAAAATATTTTTTTCTTAGAATTACTTTGAATTAAAAGGCCCCACTGTTCATCACGTAATCGTCCATCTCTTCATATAAATGTACACTTGTATCAACGGTAAGAACAATTGTTAAACATTTGCATATAAATCAGCATTTTAGGATAAACGCTTGATGGAACAATAAAAGCCATTATCCGACACCTCCGCACTACACAATGTTGTCCGTATGTAATTAGCCGCCAATTAACTCATCATCAAAATGCAAGAGTATTAGTGGCAAGCCGTCACCACTGTAAATTTAAATTTGAATCAAAAGAAAATAAAGCAGATTAAAACAAGAACAACGAAATCTCTATATACCTATATAGTTGGGGAAAACATTTTAATGTTCCACTTAAAGAAATTACTTTATTTCAATTCACTGATGAGGTTGTTGTTAAGCTCATGTTTTGAATTAGTAAATGTAAAAATATGTACTATGAATGATACAATTCAAATAATTTAATAAGACTTATCTAGGATTCATAGTTCAACTAAAAATTGATAAGAGTACTGAATAACAAGATTATAGTACTTGGGAACTTACAGTTTAAACTGAAAAATTGTTAAAAGTCTTCAAAACTATAGAAATAAATTAATGAAAAAGCTATTGAAATTTATTTAAATTAATAAAAGCTTTTTGTAAAATGTGTTCGAGTACGAGTACTAGCATCACAGACAAATTTTAATCAAAATCGTATTGGAGTCGTTTTCAAGAAAAATTATATGTATCATAACGGGTTTAAAACAGTTGTATTAAAGGTTAATGTCAACTTTGACTTTAAGAATAATTTGTTAAAAAATAATCCTTGGTGCTAAGTTTAGTAAAAATCAACGAAGCAATTTTCGAAATACATATTGAATTTCAAAAAATAAAAAAAATAAAACTTTTTATAAAAAAAGAATAAATTGATCGAAATCAGTTCAACCGTTTGCAAAAAATGATTTTTTGTTTCCCCAAGTCAAAACCGATTAAAATAAAAATGTTATTTTTTTTAAATCTGTGGAGCCATTTTTGAGAAAAAAGAGATTTCCCAATTTTTTTTAATTATATGACAGTTACCGTTCTTTTTTGTTGTTAAAAATTAATACAAAA
This sequence comes from Epistrophe grossulariae, assembly GCA_929447395.1. Lineage (NCBI taxonomy): Eukaryota > Metazoa > Arthropoda > Insecta > Diptera > Syrphidae > Epistrophe > Epistrophe grossulariae. Next base: position 33,673,674 of record OV839568.1, on the reverse strand, counting down.
AACATGTCGGGAGAATTTTTCATCAGGTCTGATCCAGTGACGCCAGATCGTGGGATTTATCTCTTTTTGTGGAAATTTCACTTCTAAAATAAGCTAAAAGGGAAAAAGGGATTTTAAGAATTTCATAGTACAAAAAAAGGGATTTTAGGGTTTGCTCAATTTTTTTTCTTAAATTGTTCATTTTATTAAGAAACAAAAGTTGTATTCAGCTATGGTCGAATAAAACGATGTCATGCATATAACGAACTCATTCTAAATATCTGAATCTGTTCATTTAGATTTTTGCATTTGATCTACTAAAATCTAGTACGCTACAGATGCGAAACGACATTTTTTTTACCATAACCGAAAACTGTCGTTCTAGTTTTTCTTCTGCAAAACTATGCTCGATGAGCGAAATTGATAATACAAGCACAATATTTGGAAAATTTTGTTCTCTTTTTTTGAGCATGAATAATTAAATGACACCTGAGTTTTATTGCTTTTTTTGTTGCTCATATTAATTTCTGTGATTTTATTTTATTTTTGTTTTTTTTTTTTTTTTTGCAAAAGGTTAAACTTATGCATTCAATGTAAATTTTTAACGTTTCTGCCAATGCGGCATGAAAATTTTTTTATAAATTATAAAGAAATATGGATTTTTTTAAATTTTTCGACAAGGGATAATTGTGGGATATTTATCAGAAAGACGTGGGATAAAATAGAATTCTTGAGTATCAGTGTGGGAAAACCTGCTCCCAAAGTCTGGCATCACAGGTCTGATCCACATCAGATCATGCAAATAAAAAAAACCCAGGATCTCATTGAAAAGATTGTTTTACGCCCCCATATCTTTTTTCCATGTTTTTATTTTAATTTGTATGCCCTCGTTGTCTTTTTTTTCTTTACACTACTAAGGCCATTTGCAAATTAAAATAGCCATCTACCCGTCCAATTAGAAACTATTTATGGCAAGGAAGTAATATAAGGGTGTGTAATGTGTACGTGTGTTCAAAACAGTGTTCCCAGATGGGTGATTTTTCCAAACAATATGGTGGACAAAAATTTGTTTGGTAGGTATAATGGTCTACAAAATATTCTTGGTAGGAAAATATTCCAAGTGCATTTTTATGGGGGGAAAATATTATTTTTAATATAACCATAACATAGTGTAATAGGGTAATAAGGTATAAAAAAGCTCCTACCTATTTTCCTTCAATTGTGTTTCTTACCACACATTCATAACTCAAAAAAAAAATATTTGGTCTGACCATCAATGACGTAGAAAACCTGAAAACTTATCAACAAGGAGAGAACAATAATCTTTCGTTTTTTTTTTTTTTTTTTGCGATACGAAAATTGTGGTATTTTTTTCGAATTCGGTGGGATTTTAAAAATCTCATCACCACTGGTTCGAAATGGATTTGGAAATTCAAATTCAAAATCAAAGTTGGATCTTGTGTTGTTTTTGTTATACATATACATATTTTAGTAAACTTATACAATCTGGATCTCATCTGCAGGAAGATAAAGTACAACTAATATTTATAAGCAGTTAGAATAACATTCTATTTTAAATTTAAAAAAAAAAAAACAAAAAAAGTAAATAGCTAATTTAGTACCCTTCATGTCGTTCTTTGCACTTAACAAATTTTCTCATAAACAACTTTTAATTTAAAAGTTGTTTTTTTTTGTTTATCTCGTATTTTTCTTTCTTTTTATGTGCATTTTAACATTTTCACAAAAAAATTCTTTGAAACAAATATCTTTTTCAAAAAAAGCATTTATTAATTTTACTGATGAAAATTCTTTTTCCGTGTCAGCTGATTGTCATTTTGGTTAAAATAAAACAATTCGTTCCACTTATACGTGTTTCAATTTTGAACTCTTCCACTGACATCAGAAAAATAAATTGATGCCGCTCCATCGGTAAAACAAAAAGCATCTAGTAGGTTGATGGTCATGGTGCTGGCGCAGAAAATTTTTGTTCGCTATAAACGATCGCCAGGAAAAAGTATTCAAATTCGGTTTCAACTATTCCTGATGCTTTTTCTGTTCACTATGACTGACGCCTTACGAATAATGTAAGATAGGATATAGTTAAAAAAAAATGTTTGCTTTATGGGAATTTTTTAGAGGTTTTTCCTTTTTGTCAAATTTTTCTAGACTTAGATATATTAAAATCAGGTGAAAAACTGTAAAATATGGCTGCAGAAACGTGTAGATCTTGCTAAATAACAAGATTTAAAAATTAGAATCAATCTCTGGAGAAAAAAATCATTTTTTTTAAGGAACATGCGTTTTATATAAGAAATAGTTTTTTTTTTTTTCTAAAACAAGAGTTTTTTTGTATTAAAATTTGTTAATAATTTACAATTTTAAAATATTATGATTCTGCTATCGTGATTCAATATCACTAGTATAGGATAAAAATGTCATATCAAGTCTGAAGTTAGTCCCATCAATGAACGTTTTACATAAGAGCTTGTGTATCATCCATCTACACATCTGATAAAATTCGAATACCCAAGAATATACCCCAGAGGGATAGACATGCATAGATAGACAACCATTTTTTTTCAATTTTCCACTCTGTTGCATTTCGATTGCCTTACGGGCAGTTAAGGTTAAAAAAAAAAAAAAGGAAAATTTGACATTTTGACTTGGATATTTTAATTGAATTTCAAAACTAGGATATCACATGCTAGAACGCATTTATATAAGCTATACATACTTAAAATACAAACAAAAAAGAGATTACAAAATTTAAAAAAAAAAAAAAAAAAACAAAATTAAATCTATACACACGTTCATGGTAAAATTGCTAACTAATTTTAGATTTAAAGAATGATTTTTAAATTGAATTGAATCAATAAAAGTGAATTATAAATAATTCGAATAATAAAATTTAATGTACTTTAGTAGGTATGTATGTATATGTAGTTGAATTGGAATTCAATTAAAATTGTAAGTAATGGTGTGAATTAAAACGATACACTACATGTCATTAAAAATATTGATTGCTTTGGTTTTTCATTTATTTACATTTTCAAGAATTTTTTTTTTATTTTATTTTTAAATATTGTTTTGTAATTTATTACTGATACAGGTGATGGAAGATAAGTTTCTGTGTATTTTTTTTATACAAAAGCACTTGATATGACGTTGTTTGTTTTTTTTTCGTTGTTTAATGCAATTCATTTCAATTAAAAGTGTTTGCATTTTTTATACTTTAAATTTGGTACGCACGCATTCTTTCTAGTTGATTTTTTATAGACGCTAAAGTCTGCATTCTAACAAATTAAAAATAGATGTGCAAGTAAATTAATTGTTGTTTTGCAAATTGATTTATAGGAAATCAGAGAGCTTTATTCGATTGTAATATATACATACATATGTCTACATAGCTACAGTAAATTTTCATTGAAGCAGATCTACATACATATGTACATGTATGTCATACATCTTTTTTTACTTTCTCAAATTTTTTAGATATTCCGAGTTATTTAGGGGTTTAAAGCTCTAGAAACCTTTATTTTAATTCTTAACAAATGTATCTTAAAATATAATTATACAAATAAATAAATAAATCTGCACGCAGTGGAAGAGTGGGTTTATTTGATTAAAAATTAAGATCTTTTTTTGAAACTATAAAATCTTTTTTCATCTCGATAAAAAAACACGTTTATTTTGAGAAAACTGGATGGAGAAATGAATAAATTTCCATCCGGAAATGGAAAATACATCTAAAATCAATTATATTCTTATCAATATTTATATACGCCTCCTGGTTTAGTATTCATTAATTGCAAGTTATAAATGTCCTATAGGCTACAAAGAGCTGGGAAAACATTATAGCTATTCGTAGCACGTTTTATTTTATTCAATTTATTCACAGACAAAAATTCTACTTTATCTCTATATTATACAATATACCTTTGGATATGTATATACACACATATAAATGCTTCATGAGTTTTACCCTCTTAAATCAATAAATTTCATGCTTGACAAAAAACTGGTAGACCTCTTTTTTTTATTTCGGACAAATTGCTTTGTTTTCATCATTTTGCTTTGCAAAACAAGCTCTTCAAAACAATCAATCTGATTCATGTTCATTCGTCAAAATCAAAAGTGTTTGAATTTTAATCAATCTTTTGAGGGTTTTGTTATACCTATAGGATCTACTTATTTATTTAAGGCTTCGAATATTTTTGAGATACTTTTTATCTAATTTCATATTTTGTTGAACCATGGAGATGAATAATTGTTGACATTTCACAGTATCGCAGAATTTTTAAAATGGCAAATTATAATTTAGATTTGTGCTTGGAAACAAGGTAAATTATTGGAACGCAAATGCCTATACATACAAGCTCTTAGCTTAAAGTGGCTAAGAATTAAAAATTAAAAACTATATATATAAGTAAGTAATAAACAAAACTAATTAATAAAATTATTGGAAAGTATAATATTTAACGCAGTAAAATATCCCTTGGTATAAACCACAAGAAAATTAAAAGAATGTCGATAAACCAGCCAGCATTAAAGTTATTAAATATTGTTTTTGTTAATTTTTACCAAGCGAAATTACAATGGGTGATCAAATTATTACGGCCACTAGAAATAAAATGATTTCAATAAACATAAACGCACATAAATTTTTTGTTTAAAATTTTTGTATCTTTATTTTTTTAATGTAAAAACATATTTAGAAACTATTGAAAAAGAAACTTTTTGTATCAAATAAAGTTTAAAACCAATGGCGGCTACAAGTTTATTGGTTAAAATGTAGTTTCGGAGTAAAAATAATATATTAAGCAAAAAATAATTTAAAAAAAAATTCACTACATATGTAATTAAAGAATTAAAGTAAGTTATTTAATGCATTTTTTCGAACCAAATCCTGAAAGTAACATTTTTTTTATGGTGGCCGTAATAATTTGATCACCCACTGTATTTGTGCTTGCTATAAAAATTTTAACAATAAAACAAGCCTACGGGTAATGAGAAGGTGAAAAACACATTAAACTTATACTTGAGAAAATGACAAATATTTTTAAGTGTAAATTTTTAAAATCAAAAAAATTGCAGGTTTATATAACCATTTTTGGAAGTTTAATATCATGCATGATGATTCACATAAAATCCAACAAGAATGTAGGAAACGTAGATTTGACAAGATCATAGGAGTATAGGAGGGCCCATGGCTAGGAATGAGTGATTAAAATACCTAAATTTAACTTAATTAAAAAAAAAGGTTATTTTGAAACTAGAAAGATAACGTTTTGGTTATTAAATGGTTAAAAAAATAACCAAATTTTACCTCTAGTTTTAAAATGGAATTTTTCAAACCAATATGTGACGAAAAGTTTTTGAAAAGAGAAAATCAACCTAAGGTTAAATTTGGATTGTGTCTACCGTATAGCAAACGAGGGTATAAAAATATTGTATATGTAGCCACATAACACATTATGACCAGAGATTTTTCATAACCCCGGTTATTCCGGAGCTGGCAGTAAAAATTTTTGGTTCGGATGGGACTTTGACGTTACCAAATCAAAATTGTTTTGTTAATTTTGTGTATACATTTAAGATAAGGTTCAATGAACATTTCATTTGATTCAAGACAACTTTTCATTTTTCATGAAAAAAAAATGGACCGGAAAGAACGACGCGACAACGAAACTTTCAGCTGTCAAAATATATTTACAGGGCGATAAATGAGATTACCCACACCAACGCAACGATACGATTAAACGAATTTCATGTAAAATAAATTGACAGTCGAATGTTTCGTCATCTTTCCGAAAGTTTCACGTTGGTTTGGGGGAGCCTTTAATCTCGTTTAGATTAATTAATTCCTAGGTAGAATTTCCACCACACAAAAAGATTTAAAAGTAGATGAACTTTGACAGAACCTTTCAAAATGCAAATAGTATTTAATTTTTCTTCTAATGTGGAAGTGAGGTAGTTAGTTTCATCTGTGTCAAACGCTGAGAATATATTATTCAATTCTCAAATATTGTACTCTCGATTCTTGAACATTGTACTTAGTGCAATATGGAAAGAGGTGTGTTCGATTTGTAAAACTATCAATCCTATGAATATTTATATTACAGTTTAATTGGACCTGAATGGACGTAATTTCGTAAATTACAGAAAAAGTGTTTTTATTGCAAATTTACTTATTTCATTTTGAATTTGATTAATTATTAATTCTTTTTGTTGTGGTCTCTTTCTATGCCGTTTGATAACTTTTTTTTTCAACAAATACTGAGTTTTTTTTCTATGGAATTTCACAGCAAATTGTGAAAATTTGTGCAAATTCGCAAGAAATTTCACGTTACTAAACAAACATTCTGTTTCTGTTTTCTATACACCAAATTTTGACATTTTTAATGGTTTCCAATATAGGTTTCCTCTATGAATGTATTCCACTTTGGTGTGTTGGTGGAATTTGGAAATTTTCAACCAAATTGCTTAATCCCAATGAAAACATAGTTAATACAACTACAAGATTTATTTATTTTAAATTTACTAAATTTTAGAAATCAATTTTAAATCGAACATGCCTATTTCCATATTGTGCTGAATACAATATTCGAGAATTAAATTTTTGTTCACCGTTTGACACAAATCGAACTATTTATTTCACTTCCACTAAGGTAAGGTGCATTTTGAAATTACTGTTAAAGTTAATACACTTTATAATCTTTTTGTCGCTGACTACACAAGTCTTTTTTTTCGGTCGTTTCGTCTTTTTGACAGCTTGTAGAAATGTACATATCCCGTTAGTTTTTCGAGTTCAAAAAATTTATTAGAACCGGATTCACGTTTTGCTTCAATAGCTTCAATAGGACTTAGATTCTGTGCCAAATTCTCCATTGGCTCTCTTCCTTCACAGTCCAAACTAAAATGAACTCCAGAAGAACAGATTCACCTTATTATTATTTCCAAGTGACATTTTTTACACAATTATAATTCAATGTTGTCTCGATCACATTTATATCGATCATCAAGTTATTTAATACACAGTATTTCTCTTACATGTACATATATATTTTTGTTGATTTTATTTAATAGTCTACTCTCTTCAAAGTCATAGTCGTTTTATATTATAATGAAGCGTTTATCCAAGGACTTTTAATTCAGGTCAAAACATCCGGTTTCTAACATCTCATCTCAAGTAGGTACCTATGTATGTATATTTATACATATAAGTATCTAACAATCAATTCTTATAGGCTACACCGCATAGCAAAAATTTTAGATACCTTTTATCCCCAAAGCAACTTCAATTATTCAGATTCAAAATGAAGAACGCTTTAAACTTTTTTTGTTTTTTTTTTTTTTGAATTTTTGTACACAAGAAGATGAAAAAGAAAAAAAGCTTTTTCTAACATAAAATTTCCCCTTAGCAAAACACACACACATAAACACAAACATACACTTCCGTCTTCGACACATGCCTTTCTTTTGCTACCATACAATCTATGGTTAAAAAGGTAGATATAATAATAATATATACACATAAAAATTGGCTAGGAAAATTTCCTATAGTTGTCTTTGTGTAAAGAAGAAAGAATAAGGCCCCTCTTAACTTCTATAATTTCCTCCCAGAGCATCAGTGAGCATAGCGCTGCGGGCTTTTATATTTCTGCACACAATTTTCAGGGTCAAAAGCAACAATGTGCCGCTTCAGTTAGCTCTTGATATATAATATAGGACTCTGTTGTCTACTTTTGGTAAAAGTTTTTTTAGATACAAGATTCAAAGAATGTCCTTTCTTTTGGATGATATGGGATATGGGGTTGGGGTGGTTTATAAGGTGTCGTCGGAAAAGATTTTCGGGGGTTATGAAAGAGTTAACATTTTTTTTTTCTTTTTTTTTATTTTCTGTACCTATCTTTATGTTGAAAAAATTATACTTAAGATATTTTCTACATAAAAGCTTCTTATACTTACAGTGGTAATTTTGAAATGTTATTCCTTTGCGATGGATGATATTTTGTTTATTCTATATAATCCTTCACTCTGTCATCAGAAGCACTGAAGTATATTTTGTTAACCAGATAGATTAGAAAAAAAAAAAACAAACACACGCACAAGCTATATCTTCAATTCACCTGAGAATATCACTGTTCCTCAAAAAAAAACAACGCGATATGGTATTTTTGACCAACAAAAATCAAGCCATGATATATCCTTGTAGGACCAGCAAAGAACTATGTTCCACGAACTGCAACTCTCTCCCAACTATTTCGAAACAAAACAAAAAAAATTGAATATTTTAGAAAAAAAAGAGGAAGCTTTTTTGTAAATTAAATTATTTTTTTTTTGTATTATGCACTCTGAAATTTATTTATATAGAGATTTGTTGTTATTGTTGTTATTTTATTGTGTGTTTTTTTTTTTTCTCTATAGGTATATATCCTTTTGATAGGTAGAGAAGAATTTTGCACAATGCAGCAATAGCAGCACCAGCAGCAGCAGCAGCACAGATCATTGGATTACATTTTTGCTTTTTTATTGGTGTACTACTATTGTAGAAGTAGAATGATGGTGTGGTACATGGTTGAATTGTGGGTGGTTTTCTGCAGCAAGGTTTGGGTATACTGCAGAGAGAACCTTCACATTTAAACTTGAAATGAACTTTAACATTTGCTTGGATTTTATTCAAATACACACATCTTTAATGCATCACTTTTTTATTTATTATTATTTATATTTTCTTAAATTTTTTTTTTAATTAGGAAGAAGAATTTTTTAATTAATTTTTCAAACACAAAATTAATTGGTATAAATTTTCACTTTACATCCCAAAATTTTTAACTTACATGCAATTGAATTTAATTCGAATAAAAACGCATACAAAACCGAGGTTGATAGTAGTTTTATTAAGACGACGAACAAAAAGTCAACCTTAACATGAATATGAAGATTTATATATCACCCATTAGACGAACCAACAACAACAAAAAAAAACCTAAACAGAAAACCGAAAAAACAGCCCCTGCACACAACCGTTTTAAAAGAAATTTTTCTAATTTAATTGGTATAAATTAGAAAGGAAAAAATTGTTTAATGCACTATCGGATCTTAGCATCGCGGCGTTTTCACTTGGACTATCAGATATGGAAAAGCGCGAATATTGCGGACCCCCTGATAGTGGTGGAAATTGGGAAATTCACGCATCTATTTTACACTCTCTTGAGTGTAAAAATTAAAGCTTTCTTTTACACGAGAAAATATTTATAAACAACGACGACGAAAATCTCTATTTTAGAAGTTGAGATTGAGATACAGGTGGGAGTGTATATGGCTTGTGTTTGTTTGTTTTTTTTTTGTGTGTATATTTTATACCTATTGCGCTTGAGTTTAGGGTATTTTTGTGCGGGAAATATTATATCGAGAGCAAAAATTGAGCTTTCACCTATATATTTTTTGTTTTTAAACATCAAAAATAGGGAGTGAGAGACATTATCGGAGAGAGCGAAAGGAATTTTCCTTTTTATTTCATATGGGCCCTATAATAATGTAGAATACTCTCTATCTGTATAGCTGTTCGTGTGTTTGTGTATGTTTTTATTTCTATTTAGACCAGTTTGAGATATACTTTAATATAGGGCAGTAATGTCTTAGGGATAAATTGGGGAATGCAGAGTATTATCTGCAATCAGTATACGGCATTGTATGGGAAATTTCATTGTAGGTACGCAAGGATATTTTTGTATCTTCTTCCCTAAAAGAGAGATACCTCATTGGCAATGAATTTATTTAGATGCTGCCGCGCCAATGTCTAGTTATATAGGAGAAGATTGTTTATGTTGAATATACAATATAATATGAAAGTGGGATGGTAAGCAATTGGGTGGCTTAGGAAAATATTAGCAGTAGATGATATTTTTGTTTTTTAAGAAGCATGAATTAATGCATGCTTGCTAGGTTAAACTTATGTATATATGGTTGAGAAGATTTTATGCCAGGTTTCTTCAAAAAGTTTTTAAAAGAAATTTTAGTTTTAATTAATTTTTATACAATTCACGCTTATTACAATTATAAATAAAAAAATTATAAATAAAATAAATTAAAATTGAAGTTACATATTTATATCTTAATTACTGAAAACCCCAACAATAACTGATATTTCCATCGTCTTCCATTTTATTAGGTAAGTAGGTTAGGTATTCTGTTTGCATTCCGGAAGAGTAAGTTTCTTACTAAACCACCCGTTTAGTATCAATTTTCTTTAAACGCCACGTTTTTTTCATTTCTTTAAGATCAAAAATAACGGTTTTTTTCTTAATAAATAGGTAAATCTTATTTTTCCGAAAAATGGTCATAAATGATACCTTCCATTACAACCATTACTATTTTCTCAAAAACAACTCAACGAATTTTGTTAAATTTTTTCACAGAGAATGTTTCGAAAAGTTTCAAAAGTATTGTAGTATACCAAAAAATTTTCCATTTATTTTTTTGGATTTAAAAAAAATGTTTCAATTTTATTTTTGAAAAATTGAAAACGAGTTGGTTGATTTGTATTAAACTTGGCACCCTGAAGTTTTTTAACATTCCTAGAAAATTTTAAATAAATATTATTTTTGGATTTAAAAAAAATTAATTTTTTTTTATTGAAAACGACTTGTTCAATTTTTATTAAACTTGGCATAAAATAAATAAAAATTATTCTTATAACCAAAAATAACGGTATACCTACCATACAATTATAAAGGAGTTAACTAACGATAGCTCACGTAGAACCAAATGACTAACAACTTTTAACCATACTTGTGTGCGTTATTGGCAGGAATTGAGGAAACCTACAATTTCCTGCCGAATCCGAAGCGATAAGGTGAGAAGCACTTTTTCATGACAAGAGATGCTTTTAAAGGATTTGTCACTTCCTTGTCACCCGTGAAAAACATTTCTGTTTTAAGCATACAATATCTACATATACCAACCATGCAAGTGTTTGAAAACACTTCGCCAAGATGGCGATCAACGGACAAGGTTCCAAATTATTTAACTTTACATACAAATAAAAAAAACATTAGATTCTCATAATTTTCCTTCATTTAAAATCATTAGAAGATGTTTGTCTAAATTTTCATTTACTTTTATTTTCGTTTTTCATTTTATCAAATAAAGTAAGTCCAGAATTTATATGTAGGTATATATGTACTTTTTCAAACTTGAAGATAATATTTTATAGATTTTTTTATATCAAAAGTTTAAAATTCATTGTAAAACTTAATAGTTGTAAAATACATTTTTATGCTGAAAGTTTTTTTTATTTTTTATTTCTCTTCCAATTTTACATCGCTCGTTATCCATATCCAGCTCTAGTCATCCATAAATTCCGTTTAAAAAAAAAAAAACCTTTTGGACTTGAAAAATGGCACGTGTTCCTGTGCCAGATATGGATTTGTTCATTGAAGTGTGGTTGTATAATGCAATCATTTCGTCGACTCAACTAGCTTTTCATATAGGTGTTCAATATTTTTATTGATATGAATATTGAACAATGATCAAGTGTATGTACCTACGTAAAATGTGAAGAGAACAATTTTCTATTTAATTTTATAGCGATGTTGAACAACTTAACCAATTATGTATCTACATTGTATATACATATATTTATATGGGATTTTTATTTTAACATGATTGCAAAATAGATTTAATCCGTATCCGTTAAGGGTTTAACTGATTTTGTTAAATATGTATTTAAGAAACATGTATTTCCAAACTGCCGAAACTTTTTTCTTCATTGAAAAAATCAAAAAATATATTAATTTTAGTTACAATAATAGCTTTTAACAGCCTTTAGTTAACAAAAATTGGCGTTTCTTTCCGGTGGAGTTCTCACTTGAACTCATCAATTTAGATACTTTCGTAGTAGGTACCTATATTTCACAATTGCTCCTTAAATATATAATTTTCAATTTATAAACTAATACAATTAATTTATTTACGAAATTGATTCTTGGTTATTATAAATTAATTTTGTTCAAGACGTTTTCAAGTAATTTTTCAGTTCGGTTTAGTTTTAAATTTGAACACCAAAACCCAAAACTTATACATATATCATACATGGATTATTTTAGTATAATAATCTAAAAATTGTGAAAAGATTATATGCAATTCTTTGCTAGGGCATAGGGTTGGCATATTTATGTTTTCAAACGAGGTATAGATACAGCTTACTAAAAAACTAAATTAAGATTCAAAGCACCTATTAAGATTTCCACAAACTATCTCAAACTATTTTTATTTATAATTGAGTGTGTGAAATTCATACAAATGCACAGAGTTTCAAAGTAAAGGAACACACCAATAATTATATGCTTATTCGAAATATTGTATCAAATAAATAAATAATAATTAAATCTTAAAAAAAATTATTAAATACTTTTAAAAACAGCTTACATTTTTTATGAACACAATTGGACAAGATATTATTTTATTTTTTATTTTAAAGATGAATTTATAAACTTTAAAAGCTTAAGCATCGAAAACTAGTTCCAGTAATTTACATTATTAAACTAAAAGGTTTTATCATACTATATTTCAATATAAATTCGGTTAAACAAGACAAAAATGCAGATTTGAGGATATCTAAACAAATTTCAAGGTTGTAATCAAATTAGCTCTGTCATTTGAGCTTTTAAAAATCTAAATAGAATTTATGGGCACTAGCGTTAGTTTTCTTTTAATTCTAGTTTTTGGCAAAAATATAGCAAATTTTTAGTGTTTTTAAGTTAATTATTATTATTATTATTATTGTGAGCTGATTTATTTTCAAATATTTATCAATTCTTCATTACGTCATTTATGTGTAGAATAGAATTGATGACGTACACACACACACACACTTATCTCTCTAAAAATTCATATTGCTTGACGGTCTAGTCGACAGACAGCAAAAAACCTATTCATCGATTTAAAAAAGCCCCGTAATTGTATTAAATTGCACTAATGCACTAATGGTCGATATAATATTCTGTCTGGCGGTATAGAAAACTGTTGTGGTTTAAGAATTATTTATACTATTTATTAGCTAAATCAACCATTCTTATTATTATTATTATCGCGGTTCGAAACATACGCTTGATTTGTTTTTATACCAATAATATTGGTAATAATAATTTTTTGTTAGCAGGTTTTTTTAATAATACAAATTCTATATACTATCTACTGAAATACATGAGCCAAGTAGAAGACTTAGCTGTTAGCACTATTTTATTTGGACTTGTTGAATTATTGATTCAAAATAGCTTTTAACGACCTTTAGTCCTACAATATTTTTTTGTTTTTTTTTTTTTTTTTTTGGGAACTTGAAATCCTCAACAACTTTGATTGAACTTTTAGAAAGATAATTAAATAACTAATCTAAAGAATAAGAAATCTTTCGATACTGAATCCAAGCGTTTTCGATAAAAAAAAACCTTATAGATGCCAAAGAGCATTATTTATTTATCTACAACCTACATATTTGACAAAAATTTACTCATTTGACAAAAATTCATGCAACTTATGATATTTACTTATTAAGCATTAAACATTAAACACTAAAACAAACATGAGTAAATAATTAAACGAATAAGTGTTCTTGTATCGTTTCATATATGATTTCATTTACAAGCGTTAAATTTGATGATGCATATACAGTGTGAGGATAATAATTATTTAATCACTCCAAACACACAAACTTTATTTTCCTTTCGTTTTGTGTATGCTTTGGAAATGCTCTGTGTCTGGTTTCGTTAGCTGTTTGTTTGTTATCTAATAATCATCTATAATTATGATTATTTCGTATAAATAAACTTGGTTGAATAGAAAAGAAGAGTTTGCTTTGCATCATTTAAATTTCTATCCGCAAGAGAATTCTTTTGTGCTTTATATTCTTTATAACTACATTTTTGCATCTTATGCCAAAATGTCAGTACATAACATGCAACCAAAAGCACATACCAACCTTTGTCAACAAAAAGGGAATACTGCCCCAGAATATATACAAATAAAAAGCACAACTGGGTCTAACGCATTTTCTCTTGGTTTGAGGGGCTGAGAATTTTAAAGATTTTATATAATAAATAAATATATATAGGCATGTATGTATGTATATAATAAAATAAATTTTATAAAATGGTTTTTAAATTGCTAAAGCAACTCCTAAAAATGCTTTAATCTCCAAATAATGAACGTCACCTAGTGGCCCGTTTATGCCGATCGGCAAAATGACAGATAGGCCCCTTTTGAAATTGAAATGAAATTTGGTGCCTCACTCAAATACACTGTATATATGATATTCACTTCTTCCTTATTTTTTTTAATCTATGACTGACGTTGATCAAACAGATTCCGCGGGTAAATTACAAATAGTAAATGAAGAATTTTGAAGAATTATTACAAACATATTTTATAATTTTAATTTTACTTTAATTAAGAATTTATTAAAGCGCTAAACCTGGCAGACGGCTGTTAAGCCATGCTTAACTGATTAAGAAAATAACAATGTAAAAAAATTAATTGTGTGGAAAATAAATCAAATTTATCTATATTTATTTATGCGTTGAACTCGCGGATTTTTTGCAAGAAGGACTGTTGCATATTTGACGAAAGAAATATTTTCGTCAAAAAATAACGATCATTTGAACGATAAAATTGACGTTGAACTGACTTTTTTGAAAACGCCCGGAAACTTTGTAAGGAAAAAGAATGCTCTTCTGTAATATTCAATTAAAATAGCTGTCCGTTTGTGTTTGTATAGCTCCTATTAAACAGTTCGAAAAAAATTATATTTGTTCATATGTATCTATATCTTATATCTTATCAATTTGTGATTATGGAATTATAAAGACTTAAAATGACGTTAAGAAGTTTGAAAAATTCTTATCTCTTAAGTATCTTCCAAATCAGCGCGAAATATTCGGAACGACGATGAAACTTTTGCGTGTCAAAATACATTTACACATTTAAGCCTAGTACGCTGCTGATGCGAATCGAAATTTTTCTGTGATCTCCAAACAGACAACGAAACGCTTGCGAAAACACAACGGAAAATATTCTTGGAGAATTTCACTAATTCGAAAAACAAAATCAATCATTAACGCAAAAAATCAGAGAAACCCATGATGTAAGAAAATGATAAACAAAAAAAAACACAAATAAAAACCAAATGTCATTTTTCCGCACACAATAAATGGTCTGTATAATTAATTCAGTGCGAAAAAGGAGCGGAGACTTCTCCAAATAATCTGCTACAATTATACATTTCGCTCTTCGAACAGCGTACTGCAAAACGAAAAGCAAAACGAAATTTTCCGTTTCTGATTTCGTTGTGTCATTTTTGTATGGGATTTTTCGTTTCGCATTAGCAGCGTACTAGGCATTAATAACAAATGAGAGTACTCAATGCGACGATGGGATTAAGCGAATCTCATATAAAATATATTGACAACCGAAAGTTTCGTTGCCGTTCTGAATGTTTGCGACGAATTTCAGTTTCAAAATAAGATGTTAATTCTTAAGAATTGTAATTAAAAACGCTTGAATTAACTTTAACTTTCTGTTGTAAAAAATATACTGAAATGACTATGATAGAACCACAGAGGGCGTTTCAATGCGGCATTATTGAAATGGTGATTTCCAACGCATATGTAACAAATATCATTTCAGTTAATCCTGAGTAAACTCACCAAATTTGTCGAGTTAACTTGGGATCTGAATTAATTGAAAAAGATGTTTCAGGAATTAATTCGGATTTAACTCAGAAACTGTGCTGATCTCCCAGTTCGTATATAAATAAAATAGGAAATGACTTCAGTTTATTTTGGAACGTCTGTCTTAAGTCGCCCCATAAGAGTGAAAACTGTTCTAACACAAACCGGAAACATTTACGATGATGAGGAAGTAAAAGAAAAGCGGTTTCGTCATATCGTTCGTCAAGCTTGTCAAGCTGGTCAAGCTGTGCGCCTGAGCCTTCATTTGTACTTGATATAGATAAATGCGAATATCGAATAAAAATGTGCAATGAAAAATTTATTCTAAGATATATTTTTTGTTCTCAAACAAGAATAACTTTACCAAAAATGAAAAATAAAATTAGTTACGAATATCTGAACCGCACCAAACATTTGTTGCTTCTTAACTCATCATGCATAAAGAATAATGTACAAATTTAACTTTAACTTCTACTATTAAAACTCTACAAATCTAAGAAAAATCTGCACATAAATTCATGACCACCACGTCCCACTGAATGTGACAGCCTTAAAACTACTTAGCTTACAATGCTTACATATACATACATATGTATATAACAAGTAACCTTTAGCTTTCGCTTCGCCCAGCACTTAACCTTATTTTAAGTTCTTTTTTTTTTTAAGTTGCAGGTCCTTTTAGGTTTTGGTGCGCAGCAGTAATCCGAGTCACAGCCGCCGTTCCTTTAAAAAACAGAACTTTGTAATTAAATGGATTCAGACTTTCTTTATTCTTAACTTTGTTTAATTTACATTCATAAGAACTGACGTCGTCTCACTCGTCTGGATTTGTTGACGTAGTTTTAGTTGTAGTATAGAATCCTTCTTATACATATTTATATCCCATTCCTAAGTATTCACGGTTTAAAGTCTCTTTTTATATGTGTTATGACTTATGACTATATGAGTTATATGAAACTGCACATCTGAATTCTATATATTTTTGAATAAAAAGCTAAAGATTGTTTTTTTTTTTGTATTTGCGGTAATCTGGCAACATAGGGTGTTTCACATTTCAAAGGAAACTGAACGAAAGCACTAAAATTCATTCGAAACAATACAACGATAACAAAAGTCTAGAACTAGAACTAAAATTTATCAACATTTTTGATATGTTTGTTTCCTATGTCGTCTTTGTGAGAAGTACCTAAACTATGCCGATAAAAATGGCTTAACTGCCATACAATGATTTAGTTTTTTTTATTTTCTCAAAAACGACTTTAACGATTTTAATTAACTTCGCACGGTTGATCAAAGTAATTATAACAAAACTAAGTTTTTTATTCAAAAAAAAAAATTACATTACAGAAATTTACAGCCATTCCATATGGTCTTATTTTAAAAATCTCGATCTCAATTACTAAAATCTACCAAAATGCTTCTAGAAAAGGTGTTAATGGAATTTTTTTAGATAAGATTTTTTGGTTTTGAGAAAACAGTCTTATTTTCTTGAAAAGGTCTTAATGAATTTTTAAAATAAGATTTTTGTGTTTTTATATTATTAAATAAAATTGGCATACCGATTTTTTTTTTTAAATGATAAAAAATTGAAGCGTCTCGAGTGAGAAGGGGTCAAGTGACATTTTCCGATTTTTTTTGTTTTTACCAATACTGGGATTAAAGCTCAGCACCACTAATAAGGAGACTGATGATAGGGCTTGGCACCCCTTGAAATAGCTATATCTCCAGCCAAATAATTAATTAAAACAAATTATAAATTAATTCGTATACAATTGGTGGCAGCACCTTTAAGTTGGTGTTGTTGTTCAGAAACTCAATTAAATAAAATTGATTGATATACTAAAAATTGTACATTTTTTTTCTTTTTTTATGGCTATTTTATAAGTTTCTCTCGATTTCAGAAAAAAAGTTATAAATGCAAAACTTTAAACGATTATAACTCAAAACTTCAAAAATGTCACTTGCCCCCTTCTTATTCTCAACGCTTCAATTGTTAACATTAAACGTATGAAATAATTTCTTTTAATTTATGTGAATTAGCTAAGAAAGTATGTTTGTAAAAGTTCACATTTTGTGAGAAAGTGTATGAGCCTTACCAATAACCAAGCCCTAATCTTTGTATATAAACCTTTGAATATAATATATAACTTTGAATATATAAACAAAGCCCTAATGTCGACTATTAGTAAAATGCAAGGTTAAAATAAAATGTGGAGCTTTAACAAATACTCACACTTTCCTTGAATCTACTACAATTTTCATAATATTAACCAATCACGGCACAGACATAAGTCCCCTTTCACACCAGCAAATAGGTGAGAAAGGCAAGAAGTAAGAAGGGAAAATGAAATATCCCCGGTCAACGATTTGAGGAGATTTTTTTGACATTCCTCTTCACATACACAGTAGTGTGTGTTCAACCAAGCTACTCTATAAAGAAACTACAGAAAATTTAAAACAATTTTGTTTCTTCGTGTGAAAGGTACAAGAGATTTTTAAGAAAATTATAAGAAAACGTCCAAAAAATCTCCGGCAACTTGTGTGAAAGGGGACTAAGAAAAATAAAAAAACTAAAGAATGTTAAGTATTGCTGTATCCTTTTTTCCCCATACTACTTTAGTACTAATAGTAAGTGAATTGATTTTTATTTATTTATTGTACGTTAGGTACATCAGATTTAGCAAGCAAATGGTTTTGTTTACGAAAATTCATTTTTTTTTCATTCGCAACACATGTGTATGTAAGTAGAGAATTCCTTAAAAAATAAATCAGTATAATTTCACAGCCTTATTTATTAGATTTCACGAAAACTCGTTTCAACCTCGGAATAGTTAAACTGAGTCGAAGCACTTACTTCGACTTTACGCCACGTCAAACAAATTCTTATTTATTAAGTCGTTATTATTTAGGGACGGAGTAAATTTACTCCGACTTTACTAGCCTCTAATCCTGAAAAACTTGTTTATAAAAAAATAAACGATGATTAGAGGCGGAGTAAGCTAAAACTGGTACATAGTAGGATTAAAGCCGTAGTAAAGCCGTTTTAGTATCTAAATGACATGACATTTAGTAACTAAAAAGGAGTGTAGAAGAAGTTTTTTTATCCGTTTGTTACTAATTGTAAGGCAAAATGGATAGTTATTTTACATTTATAAATGATTTAAATTCTTTAAACGCTTTAGTTGCAGTACAAAACTTGTTTAATCCCATATTATAATAACCAGAGAGATTGGTTTTTTTTGATAATATATTTGTCATAAGGAGGGTGTAGCTAAAACCGTTTGACGTGGCGTTATGACGGAGTAAGTGCTTTTCGGTTTAACTATTCCGAGGTTGAAACGAGTATTAGTGAAATCTAATAAATAAGGCTGTTAATGTTTATTGAATTCTTAATTTGATGGGGTTTTCCATTGGTAAAATATATTTTTTTCAATTTTGATTCGGTAAAATACCGATTTGACATTAAAAACTCCTCGAAAGCGGGATGTCGGTGCGGGCAGAACTCGAAGTTTTCCTTTATACATTCTGTGATGCGAACAAAAACGTTTTTCTGGACCAACATGAACAGAAAAGATGAAAAACATACATTTGTTTGATTATATCTATCTACCTAAATCCTCATATCTGAGTTTTCTAACACACACCTTTCATTTCATTGCCCATCGCCTTCTTTGTAAAAATATACATTGAATTTACCCGTCACAATTTTCTCCTGTCTCTCTTTAATTATCCGTTTTCAGTTTGAACGACATGAATTGTTTCTACTTAAAACAGAGAAAGCGATGTACAAAATTATTGCCGCATAACCAGCGCATGTTCTGTTTGACCATAAAAAATCAAACAATCTGTCAAATATGCCATAAATTAATTTATTCAAAATAACAAAGCACGTCTATTTTCGCTTCAAAACAAAATATCTGAAGATTGAATTGAAACCAATCGAAATCGACAAAAAACATGAAAGTGTATTTAAGTGTACTAAATACATATATACGTACTATAAAATAGAGCAACCGAAACACTTGCATTAAAATGCCATTTCATTTGTTTAGTGTACAGCTTTAAACATGGATTTCAGGGTATTAAATTTTAACGACTTACTAGTCACTAACCTGGAGACTAAATTTGTTCTTAGTATGTGAGATTAATGTAATCTTGAGATTTTCGTTTAACTATTAACTAAATTTGATTATTAGTAAGGGTCTATGTGTGCAGACTAAATAATACTTTTCGGCGAGTTGAATGTAGTAGATTTTTGTTAAGATTTGCTACATTACGTGAAAAAAATGTTTATTGTTTATTGATACATAAATATTAAAATTCGTAAATTAGTTTTTATCAACTTTTTAGATGATTTGTGAATTAAGAAATAATTAAGTTGTTTTTTATATTTTGCACAAATACTTTCTCATTTGATCTTAGGTATTTTTAACTTCGCATGAATTATCTTCAATTTTGTCTCATTGATTTAAGATTTCGCACTCAACTCACTGATTACAGATAATGCATGTTTCATTTCAGTTTATTAATAGGGGTGTTAGATATCTTATAATTAGTGGTAATGAAATCATATTATTATATTGAAAAAGACTTTTTTGGACATACGGGGGCAGTTGCTGCTAAAATACTAATAAATTGCTGTTAATTACGTCCTATATACCAGTAACTTTTGTGGAAGTTAAAACACCTTGTTGATATTTTGCTATATCCGCTTCTATAATAGACTTATTTGTATACGTATATATATGTATGTTATAATAAAATACATTAAATATGTACATATATGTATATATATGTATATAAAATCCTTTTCATTTACAAGTGTGCACGTATTTCTGAGGTTTTTCTACCCTAATTGCTTCTTTTCATCTCAATCTTCATCATAGCACACATTTACGCTACAACTACATATATACATATAATATATAGTTCCATATAGCACAGTGCTATTTTTAAACATTTCCATTTTGAGTTAATGTGTTTTTTGCAGCATAAGTTTTCAGGTCAATGGTATTACCTAAAAAAGCTGCAAATTGTTGAGAACTGTAGGTACCTTACCTACATAGTTGTTTTTTTTTTTTTTTTTTTTTTTTGTAAAATTTTATTCCGTGGCCGTTTGGTGTTACACAAGTTCATAAATGTGAATTCACCTACGGCTCCTTGTGATGACAAAGAATTTCACATATGAAAACATATGATGTGTCTGTGAGGCTTTATGGGGGTTAAGTTCAATTGCAGCAGCAAATAAAAAATATAATAATGAAAGAATCGTACATGAAAATATTTTTTTTTATTGTTTCATTGATGGCAGAATCAAAAAATTCTCCAGTATTTTCATTCAACAAAGTTTTTGAAAAATGATATATATATGTACGAGAAACACAAAAGTCCTTTTGAAGATTTCCAATTTTATTTTTTGTATGAAAAGAAAATACATATATGTGGGTATAATTTTCTCCATTAGGCTTCGAAGGTGGAAAAACACTTAAGATATAAGGACTCTATGCAAATGCATTGGCAAACCTTGAAAGAAAAATATTCTTAACTAAATTATGGCCATTGTTGAAATTTATTGTTTTATGTGCTTAAGTGCAAGTTGAAAGAAAATCTTCTCATATGAATAATAAAGAAAACATTTAACTTTGAGGGTATAAGTCAAAATAGATGAAGCATCAAAAGTGTGATTAAAAGCTGAATTTAGTTATGAAAATTTTCAGTACGAGGCGGGGGAGTCAACTCCTCAAAAGAGTACCTATATAGTTTATACAATTACAGAATTTATAGTAAGGATATTGAGGTTTAGCCAGAAAGTGCTGAAACATGGATGGAGCTGGATGATCACTTTATAATGTCTACAGCTGCTCTCATATCGACGTTGTGGGATACTAGCAAGGAATTTTAAGGTTTGATGATTTCCTAGGGTAGCACCTTGTGCTCCAAGTTTGGGAGCTGTATCATCTTGCTAACCTTACATTTCCAGCCCCAGATTGTCTACCATATACTAAAACTCTCCCAAATTGGCCACTTAACTGTTGAGCCTAGTACGCAGATCGCGCTTAAATTTAGCTCCCACTTTTCTCTCCAAACATCAGCAAAAAACCCTTGCTAAATTTTGACATAGAGCATGGGTTTTGGAGAATATGTAAAAGAAAGCAGCTGTTCTCCGAGATGAAATTGTTTTCAACCATTTCAATGATCTTTTTTTGTTATTGCAACTAAATTTTATCAAATAAAATGGATTCTTTTCTTTGGCTGAGATAAATCGTTTATTCCGAAATACTCCTCCATTTCAATTTTTATTTTCACAAAACACAATTCATACAAAATTCAAGATTTAAAGAGCCTGTTAAAATTTAGCTTGAGAATTAAGGCTCTCCCAAACCAACGCAAAACATTCACCGACGACAGATTTTTATTGTTGTTTAGCGTTGTGTATTTGTCATATTTTGTGTTATTGTGAATGATTCGCTACGATTTCGCGTTGGTTTGGGGGAACCTTTAATGTGCCGATCAATTATTTCGTGCGCTAAATTTTGACAGATATGTGATGTACAGTAAGAAACAAACCTTTGAATTTTTAGCTGGAGCTGCGTACCATTTGACTAAAATGCTTTTCTTAATTTTAGCTGAGCTAAATTTTGGAGAGAATTTTGTATGGAAGCTAAAATTTTGCGCGATCTGCGTACTAGGCTTTAAACTGGATCTAAAAACTCCTTTTTATGTTTCACAATAATAACAAATTCAAAAGAGCTATCACTGATTTTCGTAAAGATAATATGGTTCCACAATGTACAATATTTTCTTATAAAGGTCCTAAAAAACAGTAAAAAGTCGTATTGATATGAGCGGTACTTACGAAACAGTCCTCTAAAACAGTCTTTTATATTAATTTCGCGAAAAATATTTTGTAGCGGCAACTTCTGTTGATATAGTTCAGTTATTCATTTTCATTCTGTTCTGCAAAACTTTGAATATCTATAATTCCGGAGCATTTTTCGTTGGGTTTAAATATGTGTTAAAAAATACGAAGTCGAGGGTAAAAATTTCATAGTTGCTGATTGTAACGTAGTCGACTAGAATAAAATAAATTGTTTAAGATAACAATCTAAAAAGGTTATATTAATTGAGAAACTTGGTTAGGATTCGCAATTTTAAAGATCGTTGTGTTAAACGAGAGGCTTGCTTAAATCAAATAATTATTTTTAATTAATTTCACACATCTCTTAGTAGATTGGTTATTATTGAGTGGTTTAATATGTTCCATTAACTAACTTAATTTGTTATTTAAACCGAAAAAACTAACCCAGAAATAGTTTAGTAAAATATATTACACTTTAACCGAATCAGTGTGAAGTTTTAAATAATTTTGTTTAATCGAGTTGAATTGTGTAATTTAACCTGGTAAGTTTGCAGGTTGTATATAATAACCTTGTTTGTTATTTAACTTAAACGAGTCTTACGTTGTTTTCAACCAATCATTTTTCGGCGTGTATTTGGTAAAAACTATCAATTACTATTATTTAATTTTACCGATAAATGAGAAAGAATTTCAAATATTAAACAAACTTCTTGTTTGATTTTACGGAGTGGTAGTTACACATCGAAATAATAAACGAAAAATTTCGTTCTCATTTTTGTTCTACAGAATTCTATTCAACGATTGAAATTGATAATTATTGTAGCAGATTATTTGGAAAAATCTCTGCTCTTTTTTTGTACTGAATTTTTTACACGAACCATTAATTGTGTGCGGAAAAGAGACTTTTTAATTTTATTTGTATGTCTATTCCCGGAACTGTCGAAAAATGCAAATTTCTACGAATTTTAAACAAAGTCTGTCAAAGTTCATATAAAAAAAAATAAAATATTTAGAAATTCGCAATTTTGAACAGAAAATCACAGAGTTTTAAATTAAAAGAACCCACCTTGTATTTTTTTTTTAATTTGTTGTTTCTTTCATTGTTGACACTTTCAATGGATGATATTTTTATGTGGTTTCCGTTAGCATTTTTAGTTTAGTTTAGTTTTAAATAATTTTGCATTTTGCAACTGTGGAGAACACAAACAAATTTCCGTTCGCATTGCCTGATAAAACTCTAAGTGCATTTAGCACTTAGTGTTCACTCGGGCGTGTACGTACTTTTTTCAATTTAATTTAATTTAATTTAATTTAAATTAAGTGTATCCAAGAAGAGTGGTGCTTTTTCTTGTTTTAAGATGTAGCATATAGCTTGGTGATGAACTTGAAAGCCTGAAAGTACTTTTAATAAAAAAAACGCTGGAACTTTTCCACGCAGCTTCAAACTAACGATATCCCCATGCTTGAGTTCCATAAAACAGAATTGCGATTGAAGTAGCTCGGAACACTTCTCCACACAAAACACACGCACGCTTAGCTTGGATTGTATAGATACTTTTCTAGGTTTAAGTAAGAAGTAATCAAGACTCCCAGATACTTATATTTCTTTACTAAATTTTGGCTGTGAATTTAAGTGGTGTACGTTTAGACTTCGTTTATTCCCATTTTTTTATTTTTATTTATTATTTATATTAGAACATTATTGTCATACCTACATATTAAAAACTTTTTTAAATTTACTAATCTACTATTGAATTTTTATTGACTAACACAAACCAAATAAAAATGTTCACATATAAATTTCATTTAATCTACATATATTATATTATATTTAAAGTAATAACAAAACAATCTCCCACGAATTACATTGCTTCAACCAATTTAACAAAAAAGAGATTAATTTTATTCCATATATAACATTCCCTTTAATCACAATAGGGACGGAAACTTCTCGGTGTAGGAATCGGAAATAGCATTTTACACCGTTATCGCCACCACCACTGGTTGAACTATTGTCATGTTGCCAAAAACAAATTCAACAATTTCAATTTAAACAAACGAGCCACCAGTTGCATTTTTAATTTATAAGCCAACAAAAGCAACACACAAAAAAAAATAAGTTAAATTCAATATGAACTTTATGAGTTGTAACGAAATAAAACATATTAATATGTAATTGTATTTTGATACTTATATGAATGCAATAAAAATATTTTACCTACAAATTGTGTTACCAACTTTAATTTGGCAAGTATTTATAGACCTGTTCCTTTGAAGGTGTCAAATTACTATTATGATTAATTCCCTTAACTGAGTTTCCACCAACTTTCATTTTTTTAGGTGAGAAGGTCACTATTTAAGAGGAGTGAACGGTCTACGATTGATGGAGATTGGAAATTAAAAGAAAACGTCACAAAAATCTACAGCAACTTGTTTCCTCGTATGAAAGGGGACTAGGTGCAAACGATAATCTAGTAATACCATCTTCTCATGCTCTCAATAGCTGTGTTTTATTTTCCTCCAGATCCGAACCAGATTGGATTTACTTACGAAATTACATGTATTACAAAAACAACACAAGATCCAACTTTGTTTTGGATTTGGATTTCCAAATCCATTTTGAATACACACCCTTAATTTGTAAATGTCGTCAGTAATGTAAAGTATACAAATAAAAAAAACAAAAGGAAAAAAGAGTTGCGTATATGTTTAACAAGTTGTCACTGAGGTCCTGGGGTGTTTTATTTTCATGATCTGATCTGGATTTGATCTGAAGAGAAATAAAACAGCCAATGTGTGGGATTTTTCAGATTAAAAAAAAGAGTGTGCGTACTTATGTACACGCGCTAGAAGTAAAACTTCTTTCACGACAACAGGGCAAGTATTTTTCAAGTCCTACCACTCAGAGCACCCGATTTGAAACTCAGAACCGTTGCAAAATCGTGACGCTGAATTTTGCATTTCGTGACGGGAATTTGTATGTCGGTTTGACATGTCACTGACAGCTCCATAGAAAAATTTTTTACCCCCATGCCGCAAAAGAAGTTTTACTTCAAAAAGCAAAGAATTCAAAAAAGTCTGGTAAACTGCTGATGCGGAACGAAATTTTATATGATCTCCAAAACTACAGCGAAATGCTTATGGAAACAACATCGACACATTGCAAGTATCACCGATTGCAAAAAAAAAAATAAAAGCAAAATCAAAAAATCACAGAAGTTATGAGCTGTAATGTTAGGAATCATGACGTAATCTCGAATGACAAAAATCTCGAGTGCAAAAAATCTCGAAAAAATATTTTTTAATCTAGAATAAAAAAATCTCGAATGCTCAAAAATCTAGAAAGAACAAAAATCTCGAAAGACTATAAGGGGTATAATTTCAAAACACTTTTTTTCAAAAATTAGTTAAGTATGGGCCCTTCTAAAGATCACTTCTTTAGAAGGGCCCTCATCAATGTATTTAGCCAAAATTTATCAGAACTTGTTACTTCCTAAACGTTTGAGTATCATACTTAAAAAGAGAAGTTTTTTTTTCAAAACAACACTATTCCACTCAGTCGTTTAATTCAAAACTCATTTATTCCCATACAAACCAAATTCCACACCAAAACTCTTCTGACTTAATGATCCGGGCCATTAATTCTCCATCTGAAATTTGAATTTCCGTTTAAGCTCATCTAAAATGGCTAGCATCCATATAAGGATTTTTTTTCCTCAAATTTTATCGAGTTATTCACAAACAGCATTTCAATGCCTTGACAGATTTGTTGTAATTTCACAATATTTCGAACAATAATTTTGTACATTTTTTTAGTTAAAATGTAGCTACATTATAGTTCTTAACCACAACAACAAGTTGTTTCCTTTTATAAAAATTATTTTTCTATACAAGTTTCATCGTAGGTACATCTTTTGTTGATTTTGTATAATAACGATAATATTATGTTGTCTCATTTAAAGTTAAGCCATTATTTTCAATATAAAAATTAATGTACATACAAAAGTGGTTATGGATAGATAAACCAGTTCATGAATAAATCATTAAGTAGTAATCAAACCATATCTCAACTGCAAACAATGCAGTATGGTACAAACAACATTTTCTTGGCAAGCATCCAAGGATCCTTCGTCGCCATATATATGTAGGTATATCTTGTTAAGAAGATACGTTTTTTATTTCATCTCCTTTGTAGCCTTATGTACATACATATGTATGTATTATGGTGTCTGTTTTTTTTTGTATAAAAGAAGTAAAGTAAATGCAAATTACATACAATAAATGGGATGGGGAATGAATAAAGTCTAGCCTATCTGCATTATTATTTCCGTTATTTTCTGTAAAATTCATTATGCATACTCTTTAATTGGCAAGATATAGAACTCAGCTTGTTATACAATATTCCTACTCTTCCAGTTGTTGTGTAGCTTTTTTTGTTATTTTGATGTATTTTTTTTAAGTAAGGTATGTTACTTAATCAGATGCTTTGATATCAATCATAAAGCTTTCGACATTAAATGATGTTAATGAGAAGAGAATTGTTTGATGGGTTTTGACTTTTGAGAAGCACGAAGAAAGTAGCATGAGTTTCAAAATTCAACTTTATAGAAGAAAGTCATTTGACTATTCTGAACTAAACACATGCTGAGATTATGCACAGTTGATTTATAAAGTGGTGAAAAAGTGTCACACCCGTTACAACAAAAATGTATAGGTACATATGTAATGTCTTTTAATACTAAAAAAAAACATAAAAACATAAAAAAACACAAGCATAATATTGGGAGATCTATAACTATTAGACTTTATTTAAAAAATAATACTGAACCGGAATTTTTAGTTTGAAGGTTGTACCACACCTGTAACAGTTTGGGTTTTTGTCGCATTTATGTTTTATTTATCCGATAAAGCTAATGTCAAAGCAAAGTTTTTTAAGATAACTTAAACTGTTGTTGCATTAGCTACAACAAATTATTTTTAAAATGTTTAACTTTCATTCCAACTTAAGACTATAATCTGTTAACGTATAAATTCATAATAATAGTAAATAATAACTTAAATAAATTTATAACAGTTGTCATTCCGTAAATTTTTACAGCCCTATTGTGTTATCCGATCCGATCGAATTTTTCGATTTACGTGAATTGTTCACTTAACTTGTCACAAATTGTTTTTTAAACTCTTCAATCGGTCGAGTTTAAAGCTCTATCAATAATGGCTCTTGAAGTTCTCGAGATAATCTATCTGTTAAAATTTTAATTTTATCGCAATTAATATATTGGTCTGCAAACGAACGTTTAGCAGAATAGGGCTATATTTAAGTAATGAATGATCTGTACAAAAATTAATGTATATATTTAAACACTGAATTACAAAAGTATAACAAAATCTTTAGAAATGTATTAGTTTTAATCAAAATTGTTGGAACCGTTTTTGAGAACATTCGACAAAATTGAAATTGTTGTATGGCAGCTACTCGTTCTAAATAAGTTAAAACAAAAATTCAACTCTTTCCTTTTAGGGAATCAAATAAAGTATATCCCTATAGGTGTACCTTGACAAACGGACAGGCAGACGCACCGACAAACAGACGGACGACACGCCGAAAACCACTTTATTATTAGTTTTGATTGAAATATCGAATTATGTTTTGAAATGAAAACAATACTATATTTCCGACGCGACGGCAACACCCATCGCTATTTTTTTTACGCAAACATTTTTGTTTTAGCTCATCTAGTCCCCATGCAACAGTTTTGTTTTTGTTTTCAGATTTTTTCTAACAATCCTGCAGTGATGTTAAAGCCAAAATCCTATGTGTAATATCTGAAGCAACTGTAATAATTCTGCATTGCAGGTTTTTTTTTTCCAAAAATGCTTATATTACGAAAAAAAAATTGCAATCCAATCCAAAATTCAAGAATTACAGTGATGACAAAACACACAACCAAGAAATCCGTTGGCAATTCTCAATTTTCCTATTTTCATTTCATTTCCGACTGAACAACTGAACCGACGAAACGGACGAGGACAGTTCAATCAAATCCTCTTGCAACTGTACGAGAGTGAAAGATGATTCGTCCCATGAAATTCTTTACGTGGTCATTTTCCGAAGACAAAAAATCCTTAATTGATCAGTAAACTGTGATCAAATCAAGTTTTACTAAAAGCTCAAATTTTGTTTCTGGAGCTGTGTTGTTTTAGTAGGACAATGCAATAAAGGTGAATATTAAACCTTATTTTATATTTTTTATAATTTATCGGAGTGCAATTTAAATAATTTTTTATTTTTAAATCAATTTAATTTATAGTGTGCTATCTGCAGTTACCAAATAAAGAAATGTTATGTTCTAGGTAGACAGTAGACACATAAAAGCAAAATTTATTTAAGTGACAAAATCTACAGGAATCCCTATACACGTAACTTTAATTTTAAATTCAATTCCATTCATCCAACTATACTGCTAGCTCCTCGGAGAGCTAAATAGCCCGCAGTCAAGTCCGAAGGAAGTGCACGAACTGTCGCATATTCTTCTGAATTATGGTAATTAAGTTTGGTATGTGGATCAGTGTAGGGTGCAATTAGGCCTGAAATATCAGAGTACTTCTTAGCGGGTCTAAAAGAAGGCGGTGGGTTAAGTGTGTTATCTGAAATAAACAAAAAGTATTACCTGCAAAAAGCTGAAACTTTTAAATTTTATTCCTCTTACATGTCACTGCATCTTGTGGCCAAGGCAATGATTTTTCTGTAGCCAATATTTGTTTTAATGATTTCCAGATTCTTTTCTTTCCTCCGGCTTGTACATTGTTCATTGATGATTTTTTAAAACATGGAGTATTTGCATCTTCCATATTTGGGTTTAATTATTTTAGTGAAAAATTTTGGATTTGTTTTGATTTTGGCCTTTGGGATAAGTAAAAACACGTAAATATTTTGACGTTTGTAGAGGGATGTTTGATTTAAGCTGCGACTTCAGTCCAAGCATTCAGGATGCTTGATATAAAAACCTTATGCTATGTTCCCACCATAATTTAAGGTTTTCATTACGTTTTCATTGGAGCCCAAATGAGGTAATTTCGTTTTAATTAGGCGTTTTTCTTTTTTAGTTCAGAGCAGAGCCTGAACTGTCAAACAAAAAATTGTGTTTCTTTTTTACCTCTGAACATTCAGAGCTTCAAATTTGTGTTTCTTTTTTCGTTCTGAACGTGTTCTGAGCTCGTTCAGAGCGCGCTCTATGAGCTCAGAATAAAATAACTGAGCAGACCGAGTTGAATGCTGAACTCAAGCATTTGACAGGTGAAATTGAAAATAAAGCTAAGTGTTCAGGTGTGTTTCAAAAATAGTTCAGAGCGCTCAGAACACGCTTTGTTCAGAGGATGTTCAGAGCATGCTGGATATGCTCGGACTCTGTTCAGAACTCTATTCTGATCTAAAAAAGAAAAACGCCTATTGCAAACATTCTAATTTCGTTTGAAAGATAATTTCATTTTGAGTTTGATTTGGCAGTTAAGGTAAGAACGCATTTGGCGGAACTGAACTTCACGACTTATTTGTAGGAAATTGTAGAAAAAGTTGGCCAGATTATCAATTTTGTCGCATAGTGCCACGCCGTGAAGTGAAGTTTTCGCTTAAAGTCCTTCCAGACTATCCCACTGAGTATTACCACATGTCAAAAAAGTGAGAAACAAATATATGGATAATAGTGTGGAAACAAAATATGACAGCCCATCTTACACAGCATGGTATTCCAGCACACGATTTGACATGTATTAATTTATGAGAATTTTTAGAAATGGTTTTATTTCTATCACACATTTCATCAAATTTTTTTTTTTTTTTTTGAGGTTAAATTAAACTGTTGTGTGTGGTCAAAAAATGAAGTCATTTCTCTCCCACAAATTTGGCAGTAGCTTGGAATCTTTCCCAATTTGACATGTATTAATACTCAGAGCGATAGTGTGGAAGGGCTTTTAGTGCGTTATAGCTCATACACTTTCCTACAGATAAGTCGTTAAGTTCAGTTCCGCCGAACGTGGTCTTCCCTACACTATGAGTGCATTCCACTTGGGTATGTTCATAGTTTTGCGTAATTATAAACCATTCATGCAAATTTGGTTGAAATTACCTCATTTCGAAATGTGAATTTGTATGAGAAATGAGATAATTTGGATAATTTCCAACTAAATTACCTCATATGTCCCAATGAAAACGTAGTATAATCATCTCTAATTAGCCGATTTTGGTAGATTAGTGCCATTTAATCAGATCTTTAACATTTAATTTCATAATCAGAGCTTCTCACGCCGAATTTTAAATCGACTGATACAACACGGTGATTTTAGATTCAACGACATAAATTTAGGTCTTAAGTTTCTGATTTTGTTCACGTACACATTTACTTATCCAAAACAAATTCACCTTTTAAAATTTGACAATTTTCACTTTACGTTACGTCTGATTGGGGTTTTGGGATTCGAGACTCGAAATGTTTGTTGTTGTTTTGTTATTACTTGATTAACTAATTTATTTTATTTGTTCTCAAAAAAAAATGAAACAACTTATTTCATAGTTCATTTATAGTCTCATTAACCAAATAGAGTTAATTATCACTCATAATGCGGTTGACATCAAAGTTCATACAAAATCTTCAAAGATTTCGCCTTGTTACCTTCGACATCACAGACACCTTGCTCACTTTCAAAAGATCACCCGCAGCACAATATTCCGAAACGGCTGCAAAATTCGGTTACCCGGATCTCAATCGAGAAAAACTAATGCAAAGCTTTCGAATTGAATTCAAGCTGCTTATGGAATTGTATCCAAACTATGGCAAAACAACACCAAATATGGACTGGAATCAGTGGTGGATAAAATTAGTATTGAACATATTCAGCTCTATTGGATCGGGAATTCCCGAAAAAGATGCACTAATCATAGCTAAGGAACTTATTCGACTATACCGCACTGATGTGTGTTGGCTGCCCTTAGATGGAGCCAGTGAACTTGTATCCAAAATAAAGGAATCTGGTAAGGAGATGGGTGTTATTTCCAACTTCGATGCTAGTCTACCACAAATACTCAAAGCAATGAACTTCAATAATTTTGATTTCATTCTTACTGCCTACGATTGCGGTGTACTGAAGCCAAATAAAGAAATATTCGACATGGCACTGGCTAAATGTAACATAAAAAGCGAACAAGCCCTCCACATAGGGAACTTATACGATTTGGACTATCTGGGTGCAAGAGATGCTGGTTGGTCTAGTGTTCTAATTACCCAAATGACAGAAGATGAGATGAGAGTTAAAGAGGGACTAAATCGACGACATGTCTTTCAATCCCTACCTGACTTCCTAAATGCTTTGGAACACAAACATATAGACTGGTAGAGATCAGACTGCACATTTTGTAGATGAACTTGACTTCGCTATGCTTTAATCATTAAGAAAAAAGAAATACTATTTTATTTAGATTCATTATAAATTTAAAATATATTTATTTAGATAAATATTTTAAATCAAAATTAATTTTACTGTATACCAGTTATACATAATAACATCAATAGGTATTATGTTTATAAATTCAGTTCATTTTGTTTTGTTTTATTTTATATTCTTTAATGGTTTGGCCGGTAAAGTAAACCAGAGCCATAATGTTTTGAAGGTTTCATTTTCATGCAACGACGTAAAACCCTTGAAAACTGTGTAAGACTACCACATCCAATCTTTATACGTGATAGTTAACATTTTTAATAAATACAAAAATTATTGAAACATAGGTATATGTACCTAAATAAATTTTTTTTAATTTCATTATATCACAACATAAGTTATTTTCATTTATAAAAATCTACAACACGACAACACTCCAAAGAAAAATTGTGCATTTTATAGTTTGCACAGTTTACCAGGGTTTTTTGCGACACTGTGGTCCCAAACGGTCACAAACAGGATCTCAACTATTTACCAACTCTAGCCTATAAAAACTTTGTGCTAGCTCACCCAAGTGTTGTGGTTTCATTTGAAATTTCATAATCATTACAAGGCACACTGTAATTCACTGCTTATAACAAGAAAAAATTAAGAGATATTAAACAAATTTGTCTATGAAAATATTTGATCTAAGGACAACTATTCTCAAGATATAAACCAAAGGAAGGAAAACACTTTCGTAAGCCTATTCGTCTCCGAACACAATACATATATCAAATAACTCTGAAATAAATCAATCTAGAATTATAATATGTTGATTTGAATTATTAAAAAATATAACTTTATTATAATGACCGTTATTTATTATAAAAAATAGTAGGTATTTCAGCGCAGCTTAAATTCTCATAAATTTTAAATTGTAATACTAATACACAATTTTATGAGAAAAAAAAAGTCAATTTAAAACACACATACACAATAAAATCTTCTTTTTAAGATTACTTGCCCTTGGTCGTTGTCACCGCAGATGGTTGAGGATTGTTAAAATCGAATTGTGTGTGAAATTCTGAAGACAATTGTTTGATGATTGCATCGCTATTCGCTTTAAGTTCTCTCTCCAATGATTCAATATCCACCTCTTTACTTTCCAATTTCATTTGAAGATCTGAGTAAAAATCACAAAATAGTACTGGTTCATCTGTACCGGCTAGTGTTCTAGTACTGCAATATTGGCCACGATGCAATAGTTCGTCATTTGGTGTTTTTGCATCGAAGAAACGTGCTCCCAGTGGAACCTGAAAGAAAATATTAAGTCAATACTCAAGTTGCTTATCTTTATTACTTTCCTTTCTTTTTTAATTAAAATCGGCGAAACTAACAAAAATATGCAATCAATATAATTCAATTTAAGAATACCTAATTCGTTTTAAATTTATAATCACAGGCAAACGACTGTGAAATTTAAAAAAACATTGACAAAAAAAATAATACCTGTTGCTGGACTAATTTTTCGTGGCTCTGGGTAATGAGAGTTTTCATATTTTTTAATCCATTCACTTCGCTTTTAATATATTCAGCGTAGCTGCAAAATTAAAATGTAACAATTTTTTAAACAATTCAAGATCAAAAATTTTCTCACCTATACATCTTGGAAGTTTTTCGGATCAAGTTTTCAACACATGAGATGAAGTTTTTTAACGCCAATGTTCGTGGGATGAAACTAGGATCCAGCTTCTCAGCCGTATCGAAGTGTGTCAGCGAGCGATTAAATTCATGTATCATTGCTAAGGTGGTGCCCAATGCAAAATGATTTTCCGCCACGTCTGGCGCGTGATCTACGGCCGCCGATAGAACAACTTCTGCATCGCGTAGTTTTCCCGCCCTGTAAAGGATTAAACCTAAACTCAGCAATGGAATGTCCCTGGCTTTACGGGGTGCTAGCATTACTGCTCGCTTGGCACATTCAACAGCCTGTGTGCCATCACCTTGCATTCGCCAGTAATATGAACTCAATGTGTGGTATTTCCACGAAGTCGGGCTTTCCGTCAAGCCATCGATCAAGGTTTGCACAAAACGTTTCGATTTGAAGTCCAAATCGTTGGTTGTTAGATGAGCTTCTGGTTCAATTTGTAGAGTATATGTGCCTCGTAGACTATTCAAATGATCATAGCAACATATCCCAACATTCAGGCTGGTATACTCCCAGCAGAATGGACTTGACTTAGGAATTCCAATTCCTATCACCGGCAGTGTTGGTGATTTCTTTTTCGAGTTTTTTAGGTTTATCCGTTTAAGATATTCCTTAGTAATTTTCGTAGACGAAATTTGTTTCTCTATAACATAGTAGTCTAGGGCACATTTGGCCTGGTCAATGATTTCCATGCCAAATTGAATGGAAAAGTTTATTTGTTCTGCCATTTTTTCACGTTGCCGCAATAGCTCAAGGTATGTACTCTCGACGACGTCGTTGTATTTTATTTGGTCAAGAAATGCAATTAAATTGTTTGGTTCTCTCATATAGAAAGGCGAATCAATCTGGAAACAAAAATTGTCTTCCGATAAGTTATTTGGGCATCTTCACTTCACTTCATTTTACTGTTTCCCACGACTTACCTTTTGAAGTATTTTTCCATTTTCATTTATTACCCAATGATTAACAGCACCAATTGAAAGCGCAATGTGAAATAAACACACAATAACTAATGTAGTTCGAGAAACCATTATTTATATTTCCTGATAGAACATTATTTTTTAAAATATAAATAAACAAAGCATGTAAATAATTGGAAACAATTCGCATTTCTTGCTTGCAGTTTTGCACGCACTCTAATCTGACTTTTGTTGACGAGAAAACAACATGCAACAACAGTCAACACTGTTCGAGTGTCGAACTCAGCAGCTGTACTTATTTAGGGTTCGGGCTGTAAGCATTTAATTTAACTAAATTTAAAACTTTTTGCAATAAGTACAAGAGATCGCTTTTAAGGTAGAACCGCACTAGGCGGAACTGCACTTCAGCGACACCCTGCGCACTTTCGCACGAAACTGAACGAAACTTCATGTCGCGGCACAGTTGGTCAGACTCAGATTATCAACTTTGTCGCATAGTGTCGCGCCGTGAAGTGTATTTGTCGCTTAGTGCGATATAGCTCATACAATTTCATACAAATAAGTTGTGAAGTTCAGTTCCGCTGAAGTGCAGTTCCGCCGAGTGCGGTTCTACCTTTAGACGCTGCAAGAACTCTGCAATTACCCCCTGCCATTTAAAGCACGTAGGCGGAGGCATTAACTTACTATATATGGACTGCCAGGAGCCAACTTCACGATGGTTCCTCCTATAACTAAACGCCGCTAGCGCTAACATGGACAAGCGGAAAACACGGTGAAACATTTTGACACTTCAGTTTTGTGCTTGTTTTTTTTTTTCATTCGTTTTTTTATTCATTTCTGTTTGTTTTTTTTTTTTTTGTCATTTTAGAAAACTTTATTTACAAAAATAAATAAAAGATTATTAATAGGCTCTCCCAAACCAACGCGAAACATTCGCCGACGACAGATTTTTGTTGTTGTTTAGCGTTGTGTATTTGTCATATTTTGTGTTATTGTGAATGGGCCTTACTAATAACCAAATTTAGTAAATAGTTAAACGAAAATCTCCAGATTACAGAACATTCGCATACTACTAACGAATTTAGTCTCCAGGTTATTCACTAGCAAGACGTTAAAATTTAATACATGGAAATCCACCTTTAAGCTGTACACTAAACTCATGAATTCAAGGAATTCCTAAATGCATACCGCAGATTGGATACGCGTGTTGTGAAAAGAAGAACCCATCGAACACCAAGTTCAAGATTCTTTGTTTTTAGTTTTTAGTTTTTAGTTTTTTGTTTTTTTTTTCTTATTTTTTTTGGAAGTAATAACTTTAAAATGAAATGTCTGATTATTTTAAGTAGTTTTTTTTTAGCATATCCTTTGTTGTTACTTAATACATATTTATGACATACAAATAAATGAAAAATATATAATTTATGAGAAGTGCTCCTATAAATTGCGTTCTATATACCCAGTCCCGCGTGCATTTGTTGATGGAATCGCTTCTTAATTTTGCTTCTTTAATTTTTTGAGTTTCCTTGAATAAATTTATATCTTTCGTTACAACTCATTTTTCTAAATATTTGTTTTTGTTGACGCGAAATTAATGAAATTTCAAATCCAAGAAAGTTTGACATTTATTTGACAACATCTGGATGGAAATTGTAGTAGATTCAAGGAAAGTGTGAGGATTTGTTAACGAGAAGGTTAAATATGTTATTAGTAGGATTCCGTTTAAGCTCCGCACTTTATTTTAACCTTGTACTTTACTAATGTCGACTATTAGTGTTTGGTTATTAGTAAGGCCCAATGATTCGCTACGATGTCGCGTTGGTTTGGGAGAGCCTTAAATTAAATGTATTAATTCCACCGCATAATTTTGAACGCATATCTGTGAAAAAAGTTATAAAAATCTGTGAAACCCAGTGCTTTGGCTGTTCTCACAAAGCATGCGAAGATCTAGTCAAGAAGGTTCTGGTGACCAAAGAAATTTATCCCCAAGTGCGACTGGTTATGGATCGAAAGTGGACGAGGGTGTTGGTGGATGCCAAAAGAAAAAAGTATTAGGCCAGGCGCGCACCTGCAACTAAACAGTTTGGTTCCAATTTGAGCACAACGGGCTTATATGGAAGTGCTCGCACATAAACTTCCGCGGGGTCTCATATAATCCTATAATACTCAAAATCGAAACCAAATAGTTTGGTTGCAAGTGCGCGCCTGGCCTTAGGACACACAAATGACGACGACTTTCTTGTATTTTTATTTCCTCAATTGCCATGCTGGTACAAGAGAACCTGACCGAATTCTCATTTGTTACATTCTCATGTTACAGGATCGAGTTTCGGATTGAATTGGAAAACTTTTGGCGGAATTATTTGCCACGAAAAACAACATCAATTAAAATCAATATAATATTTATGTACTTGAAAAAATTATCTCCAAAAGCTGGTCGAATCACCATTTGTTATCCAAATTCAAACAAAAAATATAATTATAAAAAACAAATTTACCACGCACGACGCAGGACGCAAAATGTGAAATGAAAATTAAAATTATACACAAACGTCAAAATGTAAATTTTAACAAAAACAGATGGCTGCGTTTTTTATAAGAAATAACAATAGATGTCCGTAGTTTCTATGGCAAAAAAAAGCTTGCTCAGTCAAAGTAGCAACAGATGGCACTGAAAATAGTTACTTCTCTTTGCCCTGTGTCCTACATTAGCCTCATGTCAATGGTTGAACCATTTTCATTTCGGAATTTGTATGGAAATTGCGCTCGACTAGAAGTCCATATATAATAGGTCAATGGTTTGAACCATAAGCGGAATAAAGAGTGTGAAGAGATGTTTCCTTCTTATTTAATATAAATATCAGCTTCGCAATTGCTGGATTTGCTGATGGTTTTTTTGACATTTCTTGCGAATTTGCACATATTTTCACAATATTTTTCTAAACAAATTTTCACAAAAAATGCATAAATCTGATAGAACTAAATATATAAATTAATGAAATCACATTTAATTTTGTTTAAAGTTGAAAAAACTAAGAAAATAAATAAAAACGAAATGGAAAAAATGATATTTGAAAATATACATGTACCTTTTGATGTCTGCTAAAATCCAGCAGCAAAACAAGCAAGAAAAATAGCACCGGTTCTAACTTTGAAATCTAGCAGCGCTTCTATCAAGAGAGCCAGCAGTGACGCCATTTTCCAGCTCAATAGCCAGCAAGCATTTCTAGCAGGAAAACAAGCGTCGTGTGATGCGGGCTTAATGGCGTTGCTAATCCCCGATATCGTTGTTTTCAATCAATTCCCTCCGGGATTGGAAAAAACACACCTAGAATTGCGAATAGCACCTAATGCCGCGCTTCTATTGTGTTCAGTCAAATATCGCATTCCCGAACGCTTGAGCTCGTCCAGTGTGCTAAATCAAAGACCATTATTTCTTCTCTGAATGCACACAAAATCCATCCCATCCCAAAACCAATCATCTTCTTCGCCTATTCTTCCCACTGCAATTCGTGTAGTGGATGGTGGAAAAGAAGAAAAAGAAGTTTCTTCACTCGTTCCGCTCGTCGACTTATCGCCGTTTATTTTCATATATTTCCATTATTAATAATAAAATATTCCGATTAGCAATCATTTAAAATATAAACTAAAAGCTTCTTAAAACAAACTTCATAATTCAGTAATGTTTTAACATTTCAAAAGTAAAATAATAAAAATGGCCGCGGTAAATGATTGTTTTACAATTGGATCGACAGTGCTCTGTACGACATGCTTCAATCAAGAAGTCGAAGGCGAAGTCCTAGCATTCGATCATACTACAAAAATGCTAATACTAAGTATCCTTTTTAAAAGAAAACAAAACCAAAATAAATACACATATCATACCTGCCATCAAAGACCTCCCTTTAAGTTAAGTTACTTCTCCAGCCATGGACGGACAATCGTTAATTGTCTACACATTGAACCAAGAAGTGCTGATGAAATCAATTCGAAAAGAGTGCCAACACTGGACAATCGGCGGCAGCGGTGTTCATTAGAAAATTACCAAAACAAATTTCTACACCCCCAATTTCCACAAGAGATTCAAATTTTCAAGAAATCTTGAAAATTACCAATTTGAGTGTTAATACTAATTCCATCCGCAATTTGTGTCCATTCCTTTGAATTTGAAGAAATCGATTTTGCACTATTTTGACGTTTTGCATAGGAAAAGCAGGTTATGTATGCGTTTTCTTATAAATTGTGTTGTACGGTATCGTCTCCTCTCGTTGGAGATGGGAGAGAAAGTTTTCTGTTTTATTCATGTTGGATGTTTTTTTTTTACAAAAATTATTTGTTTAATTCATTAGTTTAGGTTGCGTAGGGGAGATGGTTATTAAATCGAAAAATTGATTGTACCTGTACACTTGTCCGATTTTTAAATCAAGACAATTTTGCGCTCAAAGGGTATTTAGGATCTTATTCGTATTGTATTCCATGTTTACAGGGCGCAGGAAAGGCATGGTTCTAAAAAATCGGTCAATGTGGTTGAAATTAATGTAGATTTAAAGAATTGGGCAAGCACATTGTTTTGAATTTGGATTCTTGGGAGTTATGCAATAATTTGTATGTCTACTACCGTGGCGTAGTGGTAAGTTTGTAGGGCTCGCACGCCGAAGGTCTGAAAATCGAATTAGAGCCTATTCCACCTAAAAAACAAAAACAGTTTTTACAAGGACTATTTCTTGCGATGCATTGACAAATCCTCCAAAATTGTATTCACTTCTGTAATGAAAAAGTGCCTACTACGGATTCGGCAGAAAATTGTATGTCCACTCCTTTCCTGTCGACAGCAACGAAATGGTTGAGAACTGTAAATCACTAGGCTCTAGCTCGTCGTGGGCTATCGCGCCTCTAAAATTAATATATTCATATTTTTATGTCTGACTTAAGATTTTTATTAATTCGATAAATGATCTACCTTCTAAAGGTTAAAGGATTTTTTTTCTCCAAAGTATTGGTGGAATAGAGGTTTGCAATTCCGGCTTAATGCCGACCCCGTTTTTGGTCTTATACGAAGGACCGCAATTTTCTTTCTGTATATGCGATGTGTATGGATTTTACTGGGTTGAACTTCGGACTCAAAGGGACATTCCATGGGAAATGGTTTCGATTCTTCTGGGGGATATACCAACAAAGTTTTTCTTATGATTTCCTTAAGCATTTTTATACCGTGTTAGAGCCAAAACCATATTTCGTTACGTATTCATATGATAAAACTCTCCATTAATATTTGTCCGTAGTGTTTTCGTTTACGTTTTCGCTGTCGATTTGGTGACGACAGAAAATTTTCGTTTCGTTTAAGCTGCGTACTAGGCCTCAGAATTCATGAATTTCAAAATGAAAAAAAAAGGACTAACAAAATCATTCTAGAAATTAATATACGTAGGTACAGCAAAACAATGGATATCAATTAATTTTTACGGTTTCGGGTGATTTTTTTAAATACTATTATTTTTAGTTTTTACTGTAAATTTCTTTAATAAAAATGACCCATATTTGTTTAAAAAGAAGCCAACTTGTCCTATAATGATTTTATTGCTATCAATAAAATGTTAGATTTCAAGTGAAAATATCCAAGGAATCCTTTAGAAATTATCTATCAACCAAGAATTTGAAATTGATTGAAAAGTTTGTCAGTTAATCTCGTAAAATTGTTTGTCTCCGATCAATAAGCCATTTTTCTTTCCCATCATTCCACGGCCATCGTCTTTGCGTCTGCTCAAATACATTCCTCTTATTAATGATATCTTCGCTTATAAATCTTTTAAATTTATCTTATATTTTATACAAAAATGTTATTTCCTTAACACAAATAATGCTACGTCTAGAAAGCCATTCTAAAACATCGGAGAAACTGAACGATGTTTTCGTTCTAAATTTATCGCTGTGCAGTAACGTTCAAGTGATAAAGGAATGCAATGGAAATTTTGTCGAGGAGCCCCAGAAGTTGAATTTAGAACAACTGAAAATTCGCTTGCGCCAAACAGTGCAAAATCGACAGACATATATTAAGTCAAAAAATTCTGAAGTAAGTCCTGAAGCCCAGGAGCTATACCGAGTTCTCGCAAAGAATTTTAAGGTAAACGAATAACTAATATTATAATTTACATGTATACTCAATGAACTATGTATATCACTATATCACACTATGTAGAATCACGACGTCACTTGGCAAGGAGTTAACATACAAATATTCAACGAGGTTACAGTTTCGCCACCCTACAGATCAAAGAATGTGGTTGGAAACACACAAAATCGTGTCTTATGCAATTATATTAAAAGAATGGTAAATTTGTATATGTAGTTAAATTTTCAAAATCCAATATTTTTATCTTACATGTTTTAACATTTTTTTTCTTTATAATATAGATCGATCAGTTCTTCAAGACGCAAGCGTTGCAGGAAAATAACGCCGTGGGCACTTCTTCTTCTTCACCATTATCCGCAACCGCTTCATCATCGTCGTCTTCATCTTCGTCATCAGCGCCATCAACTTCAGTAGGAACATCTTCGAATAATGCTGCAACCCCATCGCCTGTTCCTGCTAACACATAGAACAAAAGCAAGCAAATAAAATAATTAAAAACCTTAAAAAAAATCAAAAACATAAAAGGAGAAAAAATTATGTTCAACAGAAAAAAAAAACGCCCGGTTTATTTTAATTAATAGTAAAAGACATCTTTCCTTCTTCAAAAGGGGTCCTCGACTTCCCAAGGAAAATATTTTTTTTTTTTTTGTAGACATTCATTTGCAATTTCAGTGGCCAATTTGAATACGTGTCTACATTGAATATTCAAAATTGTCCGGTTTAAAATTGAGGTTCTCAACGGAACGAAGGCATGTAGTCAACTGTACACTGTTTTTGAAGAAGTATTTGCGTTTTTTTTATACTTTATTGTTGTAACCTTACTTTCAAATCAAAATTCCTCCATTAGTTTCTTGTTTAAAATTTATAGTTAATTACCGAGTGGGAATATCGGTTACGAAAAAAAAGGATTCCGAAATAAATTATTTTTTAGCTTTAAGCTGGAAGACTAATTTTCTTTTAAGTCTATCTCGTTGTGTAAAAATGTTTGTCGATGTTGCCGTCTATTTCGTTTCATTGGTTTACTATACAAATACAATCAATCAAAATACAAAATGAATACATCAAACATTTGATATATTCTTAACTCATCCTTATTACGAAACTGTTTTACTAAAATGTAAGTTTTTGTTAGATATTTGTTTATTTAATGGTATTATTTTAAAACCGGATTATATTTATTCGGAAATTCTCGAGAAATTTGACTACAAAACGCTACCATTTAGAAAACGGTAAGGTCAACCAAGAAGCAGCATCAGGGGTTTTAGTTATAAAAATGACTGAAAAATTTTGTCGGTTTTTTTGTGGCCTTTAGGGACCCTAATCTGTATTTCGTTTCGAAAGTGAAATTTTCCAAAACCCATATTTTGTACTCTATTTCTAAAGCGAAATGAAATTAACTTTGGGATTAACAAACTAAAATTTTGAGTTCCGGTTTTGTTTGTTTTGCTTGTTTTTGTTTTGTTTTGCTGTCATGAAATAATGAGAGGCTCGAAATAAGTGGTTAAAGTATTAAATAATCTTTTTTGTATTCGAAAGTTTTACAGAATACCAATTCAAAAGCGGAACGAAAAGCACTTTCGAATAGGATGGAACGAAATACAGAGCAGGGCTCCAGGTCAAGAAATACGAAAAACATAATTTTTTGATGACAGCAACTAAATATATATTTATAACCTACAAGCTATGAACATTTTCAAAATACACAATATATTAAATATTTATTTAAGACATTCCAAAGCACTTGTGAAATCAATTGACTCTTTATAGAAATCGATACGATTCGTTTTCTCAAATTCGAATCGCTTCGATTTAATCAATCACCTAATTTTCATATTTGCTTATGTAAGTTGTGATGTTAAATATCATAGAAAACGATTTCGTTTTAAAGTGAAAGCTAAAGCTGTGGTACCAAAAATACGACACACTCCAAATTCCATAATCAGGATTAGTATTTACTTAGCCGAAAACTTTATTAGATATTAACACCTATTTTCTCAGTTCGCTTAGCCAACAAAAATTCGTTCCTATCCTTCTATTCCTTCTTACTAGTGCCGTTCAATTCAGATTGCAATAAAAAGACCTTACCTTAGGTCTTACAGGCATATGTTAAAATTATTATTATTATTATTTAAATTCATTTTTCTGGTTGTTGCATTTTTGTAGAAAAGTTCTTATATATAACTTGCGGAGATAAACGTTACTATCGTCGAATTGTCTCCATTCCCTTTATTGTGGATTTAAATAATAATAGAGAATTGGATATTCCGCAATTTGATCGAAATGGAAGTTGTTTTAATTCGCATACGAAAGTAATGATCCAAAATACCGAAAAATAAAATAAAAATCGGGGACGTACATTTCATCACACAGCATATCATCTTAGAGTCAGAAGAGCACTCAAACAAAAGAATGATATAGAAACTCTAAAAAACCTAAAAAAAACTCAACCTTAAATATTAACTAGCCTATGGAAAACAAGTTAATCCACACACGGCGGCCACCGAAAGACATTGGGTGCACAGGGTATTTAACACCCGAAATTTGACGGAGAAAATTTCATCTTCATGAAAATGTAATATTATCTAAAAAACAAATGTGTGACAAACTGAAAATTGAATTAAAATTGTTAAACATTTAGGGCAACTTATACAAACATTTTAACCGTAGTTTAGTGGTTAATACGCCGAAATAGGTCAGTTGAATCACTTGAAGTCTTGAACCGAGACTGAACAACTATCCCTTAAAGTCCCACGCTTGTTCTTGGGAGCACTGCCAGTCCTGAGCAAACAAAAACTTGATTGGATGCCGCGCCCCTGAAATGTTCAATTGCTCTACCAAAATTCATCTTTATACGACAAAGTACTCTGTATAGAATGTTTCAAAAAGTTTTAAAAGAATTGTATAGTAAAATGTTAAAATTTGTTTTTTTTTTTATTTTTAAAAAAAGTTTAAAATTTTTTTGAGAACTTAATAATTCGCAAAACGAATTGATCAATTTTTTTTAATCTTGACTCCCAGCAGTTTTTTACGATTATCTAGCAGATTTTAAATGAAAATTTTTCTTATAACAAAAAATAACCATACCTCCCATACAAGTGTTAAAAAAACGATAACGAAAATCTCATTTTTCTCAAAACCGGCAGTACGATCTACAAATTTATGGGGACAAAAATGTATCTTTCGTTTAAAAATAGATCCATTTTTTGGTATGCGACTATCTCATTATCTGTTCAACCGACGTTAATGAAATTTTTTACACAAGAGTTTCTAACAAGTTTGAATAATATTGCATATCAAAATTTTCAAAAAATAAATTTTCAATAAGAAAAAAATAAAATTATTTTGTTGAAAATTCGATATTTCGAAAATGAG
Source organism: Epistrophe grossulariae (assembly GCA_929447395.1). NCBI lineage: Eukaryota > Metazoa > Arthropoda > Insecta > Diptera > Syrphidae > Epistrophe > Epistrophe grossulariae. Next base: position 33,629,567 of record OV839568.1, on the reverse strand, counting down.
TAGATGATTTTTTCAAAATTATTAAATTAAATAAATGCTAAAAAATGTCGTACCAATTTTTGTCTTAAAAAACCGCTTTTCAACAAAAATTTCCTCATAAATTACGATTTATTTAAGAAATCAGATGGTGTACGTCGCGTTGGTGTGAAAACAATTTCAGTTTGATTAATCAATTTATTTCTGATTAGTATATGTATATTAAATTTTTTACAAATTTTTTAGTTTAAACTTTAAGTTTCATGCATGCATATGTGAATCGCGGTGCTATATTGTTAATTTTTGTATTACCACGTAATATGTAAAACCTTGTACTAAAATACGTTTTTCTTAAATAAATTGTCGGAGCGGTTTTTTAAAAAAATAGTTTCATTAAAATCGGTTCTATGAGAGATGCCATCTTTAAACGATGAATAAAATTTTTTTCCAATAATATGGGAGATCATCAAGATATATGGTCACATAAAATTTTTAATCAAAATCGTAGGAGCCGTTTTGGGAAAAATGAGATTTTCTTTACCGGTTTTTAAACACTTGTATGGGAGATACCGTTATTTTTGGTTGCAGGAATAATTTTTATTTAAAATCTGCTAGATAATACTGACAAACTTCTGAGTACTTAGTTTAATATAAATCGATAAATTTGTTTTGAAATTAAGATCTCAAAAAAAAATTTGATATACAATACCCCAAAAACTTTTTGAAATACTCTCCAAAAAAAATTTATCAAACCGTTAACCGAAAATCAAAAAAAAGGTTCTATATGAGGTACCGTTTTTCAGAATTTATTTTACAAAATGGTAGCTGTTTTGTAAAAAAAACTATTGAATTAATAGAAAAGTTGTGGGCACGTTTTTTGAGAAAAATAAGATTTTCTTTTTTTCTAAAAATATTTGTATGGCAACACTGTTACTTTTGGTCCTTAAGAGTAAAAAAAACGCTACGTACCAAGGTTATACAAAATCGACCCACCCGTTTAAGCTGCAGCTAAAAGGACAGACAGAATTGCGAGAACCACTTTTTCGACTTTCGCTTTCATCGTAACGCCAAATTTGATGAAAATCTCGAGTTCGATTTTTTGTAGGAATCCATAAGTAGCCTACTACCTATAGGTATACATCACAAGTAAAAAACGCACAAAAAGGAAAGATTTGCGTGAAGTCTTCATGGTAAAAGGGCAAAAGAATTATCTGTGAAGAGCAGAAAATTGAAGTACGTACAAATATCTTGGAATAGTGATTTCAAAAAAAATTCCACAATTTCTTATTAATCTCATGCATTTATTAAAAAATATGTTGTTGGTGTTGACTTGAACTGCTTTACTGACCATATTTTAAGGGTCAAGTAGGTTTAAAGTCTGACTTTTTAGACGAAGCATAACCTTAATGTCTGATTACACCGTTATTTTACTGAAAGGCACATCCAGTGAGAGAGGTAGATTTGATGTGCGTAAAATCGAGAAGGGAAGATTCCACTTAAAATCCACCGATGGGCCAGTTTCAAGAGATATTCTGGAGTTCAGAATGAAAGGCTTATTATAATGCGGGATACATTTTTAAAAATTTGAATGTTAGTTTCTGGTGAAATCAAGTTTATAAGTGATTCAATGTCTGTCGATTCAAGCATATAATCATTATTTTTAAGTAGGTATGTACAACGACGACGATTGCACCGACATCTTAATGCATATACTTCGTATATTGTGTAATGTGTGTGATACATATAATGGTTCGGTCGACTTGAGTAAAACCCACGTGGGTACGAAGATTTTATCGTGTACCAAATTTAACCAAATTTGAAATTATTTCACTGTCCAATTTTAATTTTCAAAAACAAGTGACAGAGAATATTTAAATTATAAAATATTAAATTAAAAAAATCTTATTTAAAAAAAACGCTTGATAGAATTTTTGTTAATTTGGAAATGGTTGTAAAGAATTCGTTAGTCATCCAGTTAACTAAGCAATGTTACAAAAGTTATTCGCCGAACAAGGTATTTCCCAAAGAAAAGTGGTTAACAAAAAATGTTTGTAACAAATTAACTGAATGGTTGTGTCATGCGATGGATAGGTTAGATTGTAAATGCATTGATTTGGCAAAATCTCAACCATCACATAAAAACGGTATGGATTGGGAGGACATTAAGTTCAAGACTATGAGGACGATTTGTTTCATGAGGGCTAATCTTCGCACAGTGGAGGAATCCGACGGCTTCAAGCAATTCTTGAGCAACATATCAAAAGGTTATTCGAACTGTGAAAGCAAATTTTTTAATTATTTGGAAAAGAAATTCGAAAATCAGAGTAAATAAAAAATACACAAAATTTAAATTATGTACATTATGTAGATGTTTTTTTCTGATGTTCAAGATGCTAAATACAAAAATTTTAGAAGTCCAAGAGTTTTCAAAATGTATACACATACACAACTTACAGTGGCAAATCCTCGAGGGAGGAGGGGTTTCAGGTTTGGTGAGAAGTCCTTGAGAAATTTTTGTTAAGCTGTAAGTTTCACTGGACCCCCATATGAATTTTTAACTATTGCACTGTTTTACTGATGTATGAGTGCCAGTCTAAAACTATATTAATCAATATTTTTTTTTACATAATTAATTCGTTTTCTCTACTTACCTACTGGTACACGACCGCCACAGATTTATTTTGGTTTCCGAATAATTGTAGTCAAATTGGAATAAAAACCTAATTTGATTACCTACACCATTGTTTTAATAGTATTTTCAAATTTTTATTTATTGTAAACAATGCACATAGACATTATATTATTTAACAATTTGTTTACTTAATTTATTGTTTAAAAAAAAAAATCAACAACAGAATGAAAATCTTAATATATAAAAATCAATGGTCTGTTAATCACCTACAGACGCAAAAAAACAGATCAACCGATTTCGCTGTAATTTCTAGAGTTTGTTATTATTAGCAGCGGAAAGGTTTAGAAACTTACAGCTACATCCTCCAACTACCACGCCCATTTTTAGGCGCCAGTTATAGCTCTCATTGAAACTCATCATTGAAAATTTTAATTTTCAGTTTTGAGGCCCTAAAAAGCGATATCAGTAATTTTTTCGATGCAAATAAAAAGCTGATAACTTATTTCTAGTCAAAAAAATATTTCATTTTTGCCCAACCTATCGCAGGAAATGAATTTCCTTATTTTAATGATTGAACTACTTTATGATTGATCATTGAAATCTTAGAAATCGTTTTATGTGAAAGGTAGGGCCAACATGAAATATTTTTTTGACTAGAAATAATAATAGAGTTATCAGCTTTTTATTTGCATCAAAATAATCACTGATATCGCTTTTTAGGGCCTCGAAACTGAAAATTAAAATTTTCAATGAAAGCAACTGGCGCTTTAAGTTTAAGCATATTATTATTTTCTTTTGTCTCTATTATGGAAGACAATTAAGATTGAAGATGAGTTGCAATCCACAAATCAATATTACTGATCAATTTGTATCTGTCAATAGCCAACCATTGGTCATAATTGATGACCATTGGATATAATACAAAATGGATGCCTTTTTAGTTGGTTTTAGGATTATGGAGGTCGTTGAGTCAAGTTGTTGCCAACTATAATCGTTGACCTAAATGTTTTCATTCAAAGACAAATATCTTGACAAAGAACAAAAAATTTCACCTAATTAAGCCAGCAATGAAATTTGAAACTAAAAGAATTATTTTACCACACAAGTAATAACTATGACTTTGTTCCTCATATTTGTTTAAAAATGCGTGCGTGCATTATAGGGGGAGCCTTCATACTCCAAATTATCAACAAAAAAGATCAAAGGTGTTTTAGTGCTCCCCATTGTTGTAACTGTATGTTATTTTTAACTATACAAATTTGGTTTACATTAAACGTTCACCAGCTAATTTTGACATAAAATAAACTCCTCCGTAGGCAACATTTTTATTAAACTCAACTAAAAACAATTGTCCTCCATAATACTAACAATTTATTTGGTGGTTTTGAAGTTGATTTTACCTGAAGTCATCCATAACAGGGCATATTTGTTTTCTGTTTCACTGACTCATTGAGTTTTCGATGAATACAAGACAAGAGTACCATTCTTTTGTTTATATAGCTATATAAAAAACCAGTTGCCGTTATTTTTAGAAAATCAATGGTTCGATGAACTGATTGGCAAAAATGGCAACGATTCGATTTTTTTTCTCAATAATTCATTTGAATGTCATCGGAAAATTTCGACTGTATTTTCTTCTAGACAACCTAATTGCGTAAATATTGATCAAGCTATCAGTACGACAAAATCGTTTACAACGTCTTTGTTCTATATGACTTTTTTCTTCATTGTGTAATTTTTGGATAATTTAAAGAGTTAATAAAATTTATCATTCAATTACTTACTTATTTATCCTGGGGAGCTCAAAAAATATCAATTGAAATCCGAGTAAGTGAGCTTTCTTTCTAACCAAACCATACAATTGGCAATTTGTTCTCCATTTTAAAGATTTTTTTGATTCCAGAATTATTTACCATTCGATTTGCATGTCGAGGTTTTTCTTCCTCTGACCCACCAAAGTTCCGAAAGCCTTAAACCCAGAAATGCCAAACCTCCAATCTCAAAAAGAGCAAATTCGTGTGAAAATCACAAAGTTAAAAAAAAACCATCCGTAAAGAGAAAATTTGGTATAAAACTAGAAAAATATTTGGCAGGTTATGTTACCTTTTATCTGTAAACCTGTAAACAACTGTCTGCATCGTTGGCAAAATGAAATGATGGAAATCAAAGCACACTAAATATGTATTCTATTTTAATAAAAACAAAGAAAAACAAATATGCTTGAAATTTTTAAAACTTGCATCAAATAATGCACAATATCAATAAATACCGAAGCACAAAAAGCCTTGAAGCGTAATCAATTTATAAACAGATAGTTAAAGAATGACTTCCAATTGGCTATGGGCGATTCTGCTTTAGACAATTTTGATATCAATTTTTAAATTACAATATTTTGAACTTTTTTTTATAACAATGCAAAGTAAGACTTATATTTGATCACAAAAACAAAAAATGAGACCTAACTTAAAGGAACCATTTTTTTTGCACTTCGCAACATCGTCATACAAAGAGTCGTTGAGAACTGCTATTATCATTAGTGGTAACACACGCGCGAAATAGCCATTACCATTAAAGGTGATGATTTACATTTTAGACGTAGGTTACAAATGCCATTTAATCGTTTCCACAAAAAAATTAAAATTTTGTATTACTTTTTTGGCTCAGACATTTTTGATTATTCGGATTAGCGAGTTCAATGCAGTACTCACCCCGAACGTTTCGCTTCAAATTACATTGAGCGTGGTCACCGGGAAACTGCCATGAAGATGTTATAAGCGATGTTGTAGAGTTTAAAGTAGCTGTTGTTGTTGCTGTTGTTGTTGTTGGTAAAACGCAAGTTGCGAGCAAACCGTGCTCACTGCATCTCTGTTGGTATTAAGCGGCAGTTGGATCGACCGTGAGGAGTTTAAAATGGGATCCCAGGTTCGCGATAGATTGAAACTGTCGTCCCGATTGAAATTTTGGTGACGTTTAATTTCAATCGCTTACAGCTATAATTTGTTCTTTTAAGCGTGTAGCAATTCTCCTCTGAGTAAGTCCTACATATGAAGACCCACAACTGCAGGGTACCGCATATACTGCAGGTGTTTGTAGAAGGAATTGGTCTTTTGGTGATTGGAGATAGATCACTTTTTTAGGTGGTAAAAATATGGATTTTATACCATATCGTTTAAGGACTTTCCCTACCCTACCCGTTACACCTCTTACATATGGCGGGAAGGCTTTTTTGTCTAAAAGGCTTTGACGAAATAGGCTTTTACGATCTTTGTTTTTTAGGGTAGCCATTCGCTTTGAGCACGTTGTCTAACAGTGCAAGTTCAGTGGCAAGATGGTCGCTGTCACATATCTTGTGGGCTCGCTGAACAAGTGTAGAAACAAAAGCAGATCTCAAATTCTTACTTTTTTGGCATTATTGTTTGCATATAGCCAATTTAAGATTGTTGCACCCGCGATACAAAAGATATAAAAGTTTGTTTTTTTGACAGAAATAAAGTGCTAACGTTTTGAAACTTGAATCAAAAAGTAAATTGTAAGTTGAATTGACAAAAAAAACGCTGATTCAAATTGGTTGCACCCGCGATCGCGGGTGCGGGTCATGAGGTGATTTTTTTTTTTTTAAGGTATGGACATATTTTTGTATTGCAATGTTTTGAGGAAACAACACTCTTTCATAAGCATGCATATTTTTCCAAACACAACGGTTCTCAAGATATAAGGTCTCTGGTTAAGACTTTTTTTCTTAACCGAATAAAATTTTCTATCAGGCTTTATTTGTTTTTCGTCTTTTTCATTCAATTTTCAAGATAACTCTTTAAAACAAATTTTGTTGACCTGAGAATTATTAATTTAACTGATTATGTTTAAAAACTAGACTAATTAAAAATATTTAAATTTGAAAACACACATTTTAATTAATACCTGTTCTTAAAAAAAGAATAATTTTAGCTTTCTGTAAGCTTTAAAAAAAATGCATGCATATGCCTGCTTTCTGGTTCACTTTAACGGGAATTGAATTCTTTTTCTAAGTTATATTTCGCAAAAATTGCATCCGACCCCGCTTAGCTATGAGCTAAGAAAAACTTCTATTTATCATTCTTTGTCTGCAAATTTGTATTCCTTTATTTTTTCTTTACCGCGTTTATGTACAGCAAATTGGATATATATGAAAACATTTTTGTAAATAAAAAACTATTTAATTATATAAAACCCATTGTTTGTAAATATTGAGCTTTCAATGGTAAACGTTAAATATTAAAAAACTGATTTTCTTAACTTTTCAACTGAATAGATAACTAAATGTTGGTTTCATCAAATCTCGTTACCTGCCTCTTAGAATAATCACAGTTCAAAGAAATACAAAATAACTAAAATTCAACTTCATATAATATATAGCATTTTCAAACTACATATATAATAATCATTAGTCTCTTATTAGCAAAATTATTATGGTAACATTCTCTTCCAATTTGACTGTTTGGAATAAAAACAATTTCAAAGCTATACCTTCAGAAGTATATCTATACATGTATCTACCAATTGTTTATTAAAAGAAAACAAAACCAGTCTTCCAAAGTCACAATACAATCCTGATCATTTGGTTTCTTCAATTTTTATAACGGGAAATAATATTTTATTTTAAATTATATAAATATTATTTTCAAATGTTTTTTTTTCAAGAAAATTTTGTGAATAAACTTGAAATATAATACATAACACATACTGTATGGCTTTTTATCTTGAATGCTAAAACTTTAAAGTTTTCAGCATTTGTTTTCAAAGAAACATAATTTGAAATTAAAGGAATTCAATATAACTTATCGTCCGTTAAATTCTTAAAGCTGCTAAATCCATTGTTTTAGTACAATTTTCAAAAAAAAAAAATTACTGAGCGTAATGCAAAATTTATATTGTTTTTCATTTCAAATTTATAACAGCGAGCCGAAAGCCTGTGCAGCCTGTGCTCTCTAAAATCTTGTACTAACCTAGCAATTTAAGATTACTATATTAGTCTTTATAAATAAATAAATAAATATATTGTTTTTTTCTCGCCTGTAAATTTTATCAAAGTGGACTTAGTTATGAATTATTATGAACTTTTGGGGTTTTTATTTAAAAAAAAACAGCTATTGGATTAGAAACATTTTCATTTATTTTTTCCGGGCAGAATTATGTTTTTTCTTTATAAATTTAGTTTTGTATTCGTAATTTTATAAATTCCTAATTAATTTTGACATAACACAATTTTTGTATGGGTAAAAAATGGGACGTGATAACATAACAAACAAAATGGCGAATAAATCATCAAAATCCATCCATTAATTCAAAAGTTACAGCACGATGTCCACTTTTCATCTTTTCATTCCACTGTGCGCTGCAGAATCTTGTCATTTCGCACAGAGGTAGTTTTTGGAGTACATAAAAGGAAAAAAATAAAATATTTGAAGTTTGCCATATAGGAGGCGTGGTATCCGCCCATTTTTTCAAAATTAGTATCATTTATATGGAGCACTACCACCGATTGCTGTAGAATGATGAAATATGGCAGAGCGGTAGGGTTTGAAGTGGATACAAAAGGAAAAAAATATTTGAAGTTTTCTTTTCAGGTGGCCTATTTTCTCAGAATTACGATCAATTAAATGGAGCACATCCGATTATAGAATGACTCCTACTTTTAGTGGATGTGGATGAAGGAGTGAGATCAAAACAAAACATAAATTTTGAAAAGAAAGCCAAGTTCTTCTATACAAAAACCTGTATTCCAAAAACCAGCCGTGAAAAGTAATGCGATCTTAAAGTACGCTAGATTCTTCCCCTTTATGAAGGTTTAATATCAAATATTTAAAGTAGAGTTATATTGAAATTACTCCAAATTCTGAAGGAAATTTATTATTAAATTACTTACTAAAATTCGGTGGGTTTACTTGGCAATTATTCATAATTCAAAACTTGGCCAGTGAGATTACAATTTTGAAGTGCCGACGTTTGAGCATACCAGATGTGTAATTTGAAGACATCTTCGTAAATTTGGATGCGCCAGAGAAAAAGATTGATGACAATACATATACACGACATTTTTGAAAAAAAAATTGACGTATTTGAAAAATAATAATTAATAGAGAAGGGTACTGACTTGCAAACTGCGTCATTTGATCTCCTATCCAGTTCCTTTATCGTTTTTCTGGTATTAATATTCATTAAAGTTAGAACCGTTGCACCCGCGATAATTTGTTGTTGCACCCGCGATAATTTGATGTTGCACCCGCGATTGCTTTAAAAGTCAATAGTTCATTGTTTACATTTGTTTTCCATCTTTATTTTAATTTATTCAATCAACTTCGTTCAACATATGTAAAAATAGCACAATAAATGTTTCACAATTAACAGATTTTGTATTTTTCGTACTGATCTTGAAAGGTTAGGCCAATTCTGTTGCACCCGCGATCGCACTTTAAAACGTTTTTTCTGATGGTTTATTTATTTCATTTGAGTTTTGTAAACGAATCCAAAGAGAATAGGTGAAAATGTTGCTCATACTATAATAATTTCATTAAACGATTTTTTTATTTTGTCATAAATATACTTAAAATGCGTCTAAATGTTGCACCCGCAATAATGGAATCGCCCTAATGTTTTGTGAAAATTGGACATGACTTTTTAAAAGGAATAGCTGAGCATTTTTGGTTTCATCTGAAAGAAAAAAAAAGCAACCGAAATTTTTTTTCCGAATTAACACGAAATGATATTGGGCTCATTCATTGGTGTCACTCTTAGCATGTTCTCCCGCATAATTATTGTAGAACTTCTTAAGTTCAATGCATAATAATTTGTTATTTGGACTTTCAGCTTATTTATTTTTCCTATTTTTCTCAATGATTTAAACATGGTACAATGATACGTCTGATGGTTTTTGATAAAATAAAAATATTGTATGATAAACTTACAACACTGGATTCATGTTATACAATTAATTTGAATTCTTCTATTCCATTTGAATGTTCATGCGTATTTACCTACTTAAAAATATCTATTGCATATAATGTTATATTTATTTACATTAACAAAGAAAAAATCGTGTGATTTGTTTATTCTTTTTATCAAATAATAAATATTTCGTGAGTTCGTGTGTTTTTGTAGTTTTTAGTTGTGGTTGGGTGTGTTAGTGGGGTTAGCTTTAAAAATGTGTTTGTTTCCTTTTTTATGAAATTTTTTTAACTTGATTTGTTTTTTTTTTTTAGATATTTTATAACTAATTTTTATTATTTCTAAAATTATTCTTTATTTTATTATATATATATATTTTTCTTCCTTTTGTTTTTAATTTAATACAATTTAAATATTGGCTAAAGATCATCTGACATAAATGAGTTTTGGGATTTTAATTCCTCTAATAGACGAATTTGCTGACGAAGATACATAATTCTGAAAGCGTATAGATAATAAAATAAATAGTTCAAGGGAATAGAAAATTTTATAATGTACTTACTTCTGTTCTTGTAGCGTTGCTGTTATTTCTGTTATTCTAACTAAACTTCTAGCAGATTTTAATTCGGCGGATACTTTCGTGCATTGCAGATCACCATGCGCGTGAGTTTCCTCAGAACATTTTTGGGCCTGAAAAGAGAAGAAAAAAAATATATGAAAAACACATTAATTCATTCTAAACATACAAAATAACACTCAATAAACAATTGTGCCGGCCCTATTGGTAATCTTGAGTGGATTTTTTTTTAAATGTTTCAGCTATCAACAAACAAATTCTAATGAAATATAAATTCATAAATTCCGAGGGGAAACTTTCTAGTATCATTGACTTTCACAGGAAAATTTTTAATATTTTATATTGGTGTGTTGTAATAGACCGAGAGCACATAGCAAATTTTGAGTGTGAATGATAGCAAAAATTCAATGGTATTTTTATATAGATGTCTAAGTTTTATAAGCAAATATGAAAGTCTTGCATTTCGTGGTTGGGGCTTTTGTCGGTTATGATGCATTGAAAATGCGTTTTATTTTTGTATATAATATAGCTTATCTACTAGATGCAATAAAATAATGCAGTTTACCGACAAAGGTCCCAACTGCGACATGCAAGACTTTCATATTTGGATATGAAAATTAAACATCTATATAAAAATATACCATTGAATTTTGCTATCACTCACACCCAAAAATAGCTGTGGGCTCTTAGTCTATGAGGTCACATTCAGCCCTATCGCGAAAGAAATTTTCCCATTTTGAAAAATTTGCTATCACGAATCATCTTGGGAAAATATTCCTTTCAGCAAAAAAAAAGCTATCTTGAATAATTTTTCCAACTTTATCAATACAAAAATGTTCCCAACTAAGTTCTTGGGGAACAATTATTTCGTGGGAGATTCACAATTGCAAATATTCTTTCCCCGGTATTTTTCGTTTTTTGAGTTTAATTTAAGTTGCCGCTGGATTCTGTTGAACCCTTCGAAATCGGTCAGATGGCCATCATTGAGATCCTAAGAGTTTAGACTGTTTTTTTTCGGTGGAAGATTCGAATTATTACCACATAGGATAATCACACTGGGAAAATCCTACAAACAACAAACCAAAAAAACTCAAGTCATTTCACAGTGGGATTAAACATGGCAGTATAGTGTCACTAATACTTTTTTAATTGGCGTTAAGTGATAGATAATTAATGTACTCGATGCCGATTTGAATACTGCAAATTAAGGAATTCACAAGACTCTGAATCACACACCTCAGACATCTATGTATGCTTACTCTCTCGGAGGATCATGTTAACTGCATCAAATGACAACAAAAACTGAAATCGTGGGAATGTTTGTAAAAACCAAATGGTTAACCTTAACTTACTCATGTGGATATTTTTTAACAATTGGTAGAGAAAGTAGGGAATTTTAAATATCTTGGGGTAATACTCTTTACTGAAGAATAAACCGAACAAGATATAACCAGTCGAATACGGAAAGCAAAGACAGCTTTCAGAATGCTTTTCAGCAAAACGCAATCACTGGAGGTTCCCGCACTATTATGGTTTTAACTTAAATTGACAGCCCTATTCAAATAAAAAAAATAACCCCAATATTCCTTTAAACAAATACATAAATAAAAAACAACTTACCTGCTTTTCCAAAATGTCGGCTTGCCAATTTGTTACATGTGTTATCAAATCGGCTCTAAAATACTTTGCTAATTTTGGGGACAAATCAGGTCCTTGCCCTCGACCGGCCTGACCCGCTGTTGCCACACAACTTTGTAAAGTGCTAAGGGATGCTGATGTACCTTCCACTAGAAGACGCAATAAAAGAAATAAATTTCGGCAATTAATTAAAAAAAGAAAACCTACATTTTCTTTGCTCTGTGCTGTTGCCGCTTATATCTAGCTCTTGTGTTGGGGTTGGTGGTCCTTCTACGCCGCCACTGTGTCCACCGTTGCCACTGGACACAGCACCACCACCCGATAGAGATGCATTTGTTAAACTAGTGGGGCAACCAACCATATTTGGATTGACGCCCTCGACAGTCTTTAGCCCGAATTGGCTGCATGGGTACGGACCACCAGAAGTGCTGTTATTTGTTCCCGTAACCGGACTCTTTGAGTAATTCAACGGCGACATACCGTGTGCATGCGATAGATTATAGTGTGGCGAATTAAGTGAATTATCTCTATTTTTTGAAGAAGAAAAAATAATTAAATAAATCATAATGAGACTCAAAACAAAACTTTATACCTTAAACTAACAACTCCGGGCACTGTTCCTGAATGATGCGCATCAATTAATGCAGCATTCGAATCCGAAGTGCCAGCTGCAGAAATACCATGCGCCTGCCGAAGCATTGCGCCCTTTTGTTGGGAATTCATGTCCATTGATTCCAATGATTTTGTGCCCAATTTTGGCGGGCCGGGAGCATTTGAATTCATATGATGATCATTTTGATTCGACGTTGAACTTGAATTTTGCGAGCCAGTCTAAAAAACAACAAAAATTAATTAAAAAAATGTATCTTTAAGGTTTTGTTTTATAATAATCTGTGTATTTTAAATTAGTTATTTACAGCTGCTTGTGTGGGAGGAGAAACGGAAAGATTCACTTGTTGCACTACAGACTCAAGTTTTCTGTGATTGCTGTTGTTAGATTGAGTTCCTGAACCACTCATATTCACATTACCACCACTGGAAGCCGACGTAGTGAAATGCATTTGAGATGAAAGCACTGAAACATTTTGTGGATGTGATGCGAGACGGGGCAATGCATTCGGTAGTAGAACAGTAGCAGCACCGCCAGCTGCAACTGTGGATGATCCAATTGTTATAGGGACAGATTGGTCATTTAATTGGGCTGTATTGGGAGTGCCCGTTAGTGAATAGCTAGCTTCAGATGTTGGTGTCGAATCCCCTGGACTTATATCCATATCGGGGTTATCTGTTGAAAACACAACTAAATAAATTTTATTTGTATGATTTTATTTAAATACCATCAATTCGCCTTCTATGAGCAGGAGGTCCTCCACCATCATTTTCATAGCCCCACCTTAAACGTGAATTTCCTCGAGAACTGGAATGTTTTGTGTAGGCTGCTGTGGTAAAAAGAAATACAATTTTATAAACAAAATTAATTTCGAAGTTTAAAATTAATTCCGTTTTAGTCAATAAATGATTGCATTACTTTCCCTGCAATATATCAAGATCATAATATGAAGGCTACTGTTTTGAAGCTCCCGTCATAAGATCTGATCTACTTAAATAAATTTCAGCTCGAATAATAAATAGATTACCGGATAAGATGAGAGGTCAGACAATAGAGGGACAAGATCTATTAAAAATGGGAGGAAGCTGATCCAGAGAACTGTCGGGAGTTACGGTTTCTAAATGCTTTTAAAAAATGTTAACAACAATTTGTCACAAAAACGTCAATGCATGAATTACCTCAAATACCCTTCACAAAGAGTTAAAAGCAGACTTTTCTCGTACCTCAAAGCAGTTTTTAATGCGTGAAACTCTATATTGTACGAGTATAAACAATTTGAAAAGGAATATTAGAAAATTCGGAAAGGTGCAGTATATATTAAGATGGATCGAAAAATATGGGTTGACCGTTAATCAATGAGTGCAAGACAAGTATATGCTCTCATCAGGAAAGAACACCGAGCACGCGGTACTGCTATGTGGTGTAGAGGCATGTACCTTGTCGAAGATGAATGAGAACGCTTTAGGTTATTTAGAAAGGAAAATTCTCTCTAGGTGATTTTTGATCCCGTCTACAGGGATTTGAGGAGAATACACAACAACGTAAAGGCTGTAGGGAGAAACCGACCTATACCTAGGGTCATTCAGAGTTCAGACATAATGGACCAAAGATCCAGTCAGAATAGCCTTTGAACTCAACCCTAGGATAAATGAAACATTTCATTTCAACATTTGTTTTTTCATTCTCTTTTTACTTTTTTAGTGTCTCAAAATCTTTAAAAAAAAAAGTGTCTTCGCACAAAGAATACCATTTTAAAGGTTAAAATTTGTGATTTAGTTTTTCATATAATCTTTGGTAAAGCGATCACAAAAAAAAAGTTTCGCTTTTGGCAGAACTTGAGTAATCACACCCTTTTATTATATAAAATGCGAGAAATTAATTTCTTGTTATGAATGATGGTTGAATTTATGTGAGCCTGACTTTGGCTTGATAATCACCTTACATGGAACAAGTCAGGATTTTGATTTTTAACTGTCACCTTTAGCCGATTCTACTCAAGATGAATATTGCTAAAGAAACAATTATTTCCTCTGTTTAGTTTTCTTTGTTGTGAAATCATTTCAGTATACAATTTTACAGCAAACTATTTTTATTTAAATTTCATTAATAGCTAACCATTTTTTTAAATTGATATTCAACAATAATTGTTGAATATATAAATGTTTTCTTATAATTCTTTGAAAATTTGAAACAGCCAGAAAAAAAGCAAACTAATTTTAATAATTTTCAATGGGTTTGTCTTTAAATCACTATTGTTTGTTTTTTTTTGCGTTTTATTCAAATCACGTTTGAGCTCCTGTTGGGTAACAATTGTCATAAAATAAATTATTCCCAAACATTATTTAGCACGTATTCCAAACAAAAAACATTTTGGTTGCAATCAGAGAGAGATATGTATTAAATCAGTAAAAGATTATGTATATGAAAAAAATTATTCATAAGGAATATTGTACATGCGCATTTAATAAAAATCGGAGTAAGTAAATAGTAATTTCTGATTATTCTACGATAAGAATTATTCGAAAATTCAAAATATGATGTGGATACCATTTACGTATGCGACAGAAGAATCAGTAGAATGTAGTAGGTTGTCTATTTTTAGTTCAGGAGCGATGACGCTTTCAAAACCAAATATGCTCAGAATATATTTTGTATTGTAGAATTATACATAATAAATACATGGAAATAAATATACAATTTGTTCTTTCTTTGTATCCATAGTTTAAAACAATCTATCTTCCGAGGAATCGTTAAATTCAGATAATGTGTATGTAGTGGTCGCTTTATCATGACATAAGATACTCATAGAGAATTTGTTACTTCTTAGCAGGAGGAAACTAACAACAGGCACATAGAAATGGTTGAGAGTTGTTACTTACTAGGTCCTGATTCTTCACGAGCTGTCGCTCAACCAAACCTTATTTTTAAGTAGTGGTCTCAGAATTTGATTTAGCAATTTGATGGCGTAATATTGAAACTTCATAAGCACTATTATGAAGATATAAATATAATATTTTCAAGGATTTTCATTTGAATTAAATCTTTAAATGACAAATTTGCAATTCAAGAATTAATGCATTAAAATAAATAGTGTTTATAAATTACTAACCAGATCTTGAAAATCTATCTTCACGTTCCCTCTCGCGTTCTTTTTCTCTATAATCCTTTTCCCTATGTTGATCTCGTGTAAGAGTTCTAAATAAATTGAATATATTAGATATTTGTTACTTTATAAGCTTGTTCAAATTATGCTCACCTTTCCTTTTCAACCCACTCCTTTGGTTTTTCCCATTGTGATTTTTCAGTTTTGCAGTTATAGTAATACATCTTACCTGTAAATATAAAATTTTTCATGAGATTCATCTCTAAAAATTAATTTAAAAAAAATTTGGCAATTTCTATTTTTAATGGCAATTTTTATAGTTTTAGGTTTATAATAATTTCCTCATTTGTTTGGCTTCGTATGTATAGAAATTTTAAAAGTGTGAAATAATTTTTTCATAGGTTAACCATTTTAAACTACAATGCCTAGTAGGGCTATTCCAGAAAGCGCGGCGTATCGCTTTTAATGGTGAATTTATATTTTCCTATTCGCTATTCGCTTTGCATTCTAACTTAAATGGAAAGCGAAATTAAACGTCATTCTTTCAATAGGTTTTCAAAGCGATAAGATTGTTGTCCCGACAGCCAAAATAATTTTATAAATCTCATTGAACAAGAATTATTTTTAAATACAATTCAACTGTGATAAAAAAAATCAATACACACGTTTTGTGAGGAATATCCAGCAGGGAAGATCCACTTCTTAAGACACCCAAGTAATATGTATACACAAATTTCAACAAAAAACATAATTTCACATGAAATTTAAAAAAAAAATCCCAAAAAGGAACTTTGCCGAATCCTACAGGGGTGAAAATGACAAAGGACAACAAAAGGCTTTTTTTTTCATCTTCAGAGAAGGGTTTACGCATATATTGACTAATTAAATATAATTCTTATTAAATAAAATGTCTCTTTAAAAAGCATACCTCACCAGTATTTGAATTCTAAATATGATTGTTTAATTTTCACCAAGTTTCCCAAAACTGATTTTTCTTATTATAAGTGCAAATCATGAAAATTTGTGCAAATTAGCAAAAAATTTGTTACCAAACAGACCTAATAGCACAATTGCCATATTAATGATTTTGAACAACTAAACATTTGTCACAGAGGTATGTTGTTTTAACAACATAGCCCCTATAAACAAACAAATTTTGAGCTTCCCAGTTGAAAGACATTTTATAACAATATTCCTTTGTATATTCCGTACAATTGCTATAAAGAATGCCCAAAGTAGTAGTAATAAGTAGTAAAATTAAAGTAGTCTAGAAACGTTAGTTTTCATAGTACATATCTTTGTGTTAATCCTGAACGATAAATATCTACTATCGTGTGTAAAGTTTTGTTTCAATCATCATTTTCAAGTTTGAGTGTAACCAATTCTCGATACATTCGAGGATAATCGATTGAACTAAATAAAAATGCTTGTAAGCTAATACTTCCATAATTCTTCTAAGATGTTTGGTATGCCAATCAAGTTTGGTGTAATCTTAAATGCGCCGAAGCCTAGAACGACGATGTATCACATTTAAGGCGTTATGAATTTATTTCATTTCGGTGTTAGGGCGTTGGGCAATCAATAAATTTAACAATGAAATAACTCAATCAATTCCCTTCCCAAATTTGGGGACTTATTTCAAAAATTCAATTAAATAAATTCCCAAAGTTGTGATATATTTTTTAAAACAACTATTTATATTTATTCTAAATATATAAAAGAAAGTCGTATTAGTTACACTATTTATAACTCAAGAACGGCTGAACCGATTTGGCTGAAAATTGGTGGGGAGGTAGCTTAGAACCAGGAGGACATAGGATTATCCCGTTTCCGTGACATAAAACGTAATTTTGACAGAGCAAGAGAATGAAATATAAACACATTGCATTCCTTGCGATCGGTAAACTATCAGATAGGCTATCCACCTATCCAAAAATTTTCAGATAAGTTCGGTTGTTGATGCATCAACAAAAAAAAAAAATAAACATATCCGGATAGCTTTGGATTGATACCCGAACGCGACCATTGTGTTCAAAGGAATTTAAGAAATCCAGCGACGACTTAAAAAAATTTCAGTATCACTCTGTGACAGCTAAAGTGAGGAATTTTTGTGAGTAATCGTGTTTATATTTTTGAAAATTTGACAATTAGAAGTTTTGAAGTAGACCGGTTGATGTGTTTGTTTCGAGTTTCTATTAGCTTATAGTGCCGATATTATCATTAACAATACCGCGACGAAGACGATCGAATCTTTCCTGACAAAGCCGTAATGCAACTAGGATTAGAAACATTGCGAATGAATGGGCAACAATGAAAGAAATCAACAACTAGATAATTTTCGACGCACAAGAAGAAATTTATCAAGTACTGAATTGAATCGAGCAGCGTTTCAATACGATTGCAGCACTGATTACTGCTTGCATACTAGCGTTCGCATTGGGAAAATGGACGTTGTTTGCGAATATTGTGGCGCCTTAGTGGGTAAGTGAAATTGCCATTATTAACTCCGCCACCTGAGTCATTGCATTCATTGCTTCGTGGCGAAATACCCGAATCCCGACATTTTCTTGCAAACACTGAAAAATACAATGGTTGTTTCCAAATGACCTCATTTGGGGCAGACATTATCGAACAATGAGGATTTAATCCGACATTCAAGGAACTTATTTATTTGTTATTGTACTTACTTTGTAGAAGAAAATAACATACTATACTTATTCTTATGTATTATGTATGCTAATTCTAAAAAAAGAAATAAATCAGTAATACTGACTTTGCCCTTGATTTTGTAGATACAAGGGCAGATTCACCATCGAATTGGATCACTGCAACCTCTCGAAGATGGACAGCATACATTTTTTCAAATATACTTCATGAGCAACATAAGGCATATTAAGGCTTACAGGAAGGATTTGAATGTGAAATTGTTGCTGTTGTTAGGAATAGACAATTTCGTCGAGATTGATGATGGATTTTTTTAATTAGTTTAACCGTTTCACACCGTTTTAGACAATAGCAAATTAATACAATTAATCTTTGATTGAAAAATAAAATTTCTCCATTCTTCATTTTTAAAATCATAATCATATAAAATATAGCTCAGAAATGCAACTCAAACAAATCTCAGAATTCAATAAAAGTTTAATATTGCCGATATTTCGTATTCAATTTGTTTTCATTTAGACCAAAAGTAATCTTAGCCGATATTCTAGGGCTGCGAGAAGGCAAGCGGTAATGAGAGTAGTGTAGACCGAACAAGGGCACCCACAAGAAAACCAAGCTAATCGAGTACGCATGGAAAGATCACGGTCTAGTTTACGAAATTAAAATAATTCAAATGATCGTAGATAACAGCGTATAAATTTAGTTCGTGCTGCATTCAACTACAATTGCCAGTTAGACTACAGCTCTGATAGGATTTTTACTATTGGTACAATGAACAAAGTTTGCGAATATTTTAAAGCGCTCAAATTCAGTGCTGAAGCACAAGGTTTGTGCTGTGCAAGTGGAAAAGTAAGATTGCTGCCGTTGAATATACCACCTAAACCTTTATGTAGATTAGTTTTTAGCACAACAGCTGAGTCAAAGCATTTCAAGAAATAAATTCAGTCTTACAACTCATGTTTTGAAATGACAGTTTGGCGTAACGAATATTATTATTATTACACTTTTGGTGCGGATATAAAAGGAAAATATGTATGTATGCAGAGCGAATAGTGCTTTGATTCACACATTCTAGAGTTGACATTGCATGCCTAATATAATTTGTAAATTTATTACGATAAATGGTTTTTTTAAACCCGAGAGAAGCCGGGACGGTACAGCTAGTAATTTATAAAACTTTGTATTTTTTGTTTTAATCTTGCAGCAACCAGCGAATTTATGGTTGTTAATATCTGTGAAGTCTGAGACTTTTAAAAATTATTAAAAGCAGAGAATCTGGTTTTATTATAAGAAAAATTTAATTCTAAACAAAACAAATAAGAAGCGTAGACGGCTTAATTAAATCAAGACTTTTACTTCTAGAAGTTGAAGTCTGAATAAAGCGTCTTTCGTTTTAACTCACCAGAAGAACTGACATGTTCACTCCAATCACTTGCACAGGAAGCTCTTTCACTTCTTTCATTCCTATCGCGTTCGCGATCTCTGTCTCGATCATTACGATCGCGATCACGATCCCTATCACGTTCTCTATCCCTGTCTCGATCCCGGTCATTTCTATCTCTTTTTCCATCTCTTATTTCTCGTTCCCTATCACGATCTCTGTCATCCGATCCCGAACGCTTATCACCACTTGAAGAGCAAAGCTTTGATCGTCGATCAATTCTATCATGATTGGTACGGTGTTCAGTTTCGCGATCATTGCCACGTCTATCTCGTTTGTCTGCAAGTAAAATTTTAATTTGAAATATTTAGTATGATTTAATAAACAAAAAACTTACCAGAATATTTATCTTTTTTGTAGACATCACGATCACGATCCCTCATCTTTTGCATGTAGCTGAACCTATCGCGTTCACGATCTCTATCACCACGAATATCGTGTCTAGACGATGGTGAATCTATTTCCGGTGATTGTGATCGGTATGCACTATTACCATTGTTTAGCGAACCACCTGTAGGGGTGTTATCACGTTCACGGTAGCTTGACCTACTTGAAGCCTCTCGATCATAGTCGCGTTTTGAGCTATACTTCGAACTCTACAATAAAATTTTTAAAAACAATCTATGAGTTTATGTAATGATCCTGTTAATTATTATTTAAACATAAATAAATAAATTAAAAAAAAGAAAAGAAGGGCAAAATGTTATCTGAAAATCAACCAAAACTCATAAGCTGATATTTTGGAAACGAAATTTTTTCATTTTCGTCGTTTTTCTCTTGTCCCTCCTAGCACTCCCAACACTCCAAAATTCTTCTATTTGCTGCACTCTGCAAACACATTTGTATACATTATATTTACATAATATGTTCATACATTTAAGATCATAAGAGCTTTAACGTATAAACGTCGGATTACTTTTCATTGAAATCGCGCAGTTCAATAATGTGACTTTTGAATCAAAAAGTAGAGAAACCCTCCAAATATCTGAGGTTGAATTTTAATTCATGGCTTCTGAGAATATTGATTTTGTCAGATAATCGGTTGTGGTTAAACATAGATTAACATTCCGCTAGTGCATCAGCTATTAGGGACCTGCCTCTCACTATACATTGTTTCATAGCACGATTGACCGGTGCGCGGTTGGCCATTCCCATATCATTTATTCTTATTTAATTTGATATTTTTAAAGATCAAAATCGAAATCGAAATAATATTCTTTAAATCGAAAAAAGACAAAAATCGAATTGGCATAACTTGTTTAAAATTACATTTAAAAAGCATTTCTTTCCAGTACCGTAACTCCGGACTTACTATACTCCAGTTGTCTGAATCAATTCAGAAAATATCAAAAAATCCATTTATAATCATGTCTTCTATTATAGAATCCGCAATTCTCGATCCGCAGTGATTCACAGTGATTTTTTTTGTCGTGAAAAAAAAGAGAACACCTTTCTGAGAATCACTGCGGATCCAGTACTACGGATTCCATAATCGACATGAATCTTTTTGGTTTTTAAATAAATCTAAGAACTAAGACGAAAACATATAAATTCAACTATTTTCACATGATAATTTGCTCAGGTTTAAAGTAAAAAAAATAAGTTGCAGCTTTTAAGCTAATAAAGTAAATAATAAAGGACGTTTTAAAGAATATATTAATTTTAATAAGAATACAAACACTTTGACATCGCAAACAAAAGATCAATATCATAATTTCTTTTCTAATCCAGTTTTCAATGAAAATTCATTCTTGAGCTGGGGACAGTTTCAACGAACAAAAAGTCGTAGTATACAAGTTTGAATCAAAACTCAACTTTATAGTGGCGCAATGTAACCGCGTTTTAAAATATTCTTTTAAAACCTCCATTTTTTTTCTCTGCAAAAGAATTTGAAAAGATTACTTTTCCAGACTTTAAAACGCCGAATACCCCCAAAGATCAGAGTAAAACAGCCCAGTCCAATCAACTTGGACGGCAATTAAAAAGAGTTTTGTTCTAAACTGTTCCAACAACCTGTCGACGTTTGATAAAATTCCCACAATCCGCAGATTTCCACAGATTATCAAAAAATCCCAAGAAATGCAGATTGATACACACGAATTTAAAATTGCCTAAATAATTCTCAGATGTTAATTAGCACAAACAGAATCATATGCTGCAATAGTAGGATGAATTGATTAAGTTCGAAACATTTAAGGACTTTATCTCCACTTGGGTTTTATTTTTACCTCACATAATGATTCCTGTGCAGATACCCAACGAAGAATCACTTTCCTTTGATCATAGTTCCTAGCTTGGTTGCTTTGAGAGGAAGAGGTAGTCGATTCAGTTTGTAATGATACTATACAAGTTAAAATACAGCGACTGTTATTGAGACTACAGCGAACAAGCGCAACGAGTTTTTGACATCTACCTTAACCAATTTGGTGTGTCTGAGCTTAAGCTATGGCGAGTGGCACCAGCAACTTGTTTGATATGGCGGCAGGGATATAAACTATAAAGTGGATTTACTTGATTCCATAGCCCAATCCTAAAACAAACTAAAAACAACCTACACAACACTTTTCACGAGTACTTTGCCTCGATTACTTATTAAAACTTATATTTTACAACAAAACAAAAAATGCAATTGTTCCAAAGCGATTCTAATCTCAAACCACTAGAATCCAACAAAGTATAACAAACTCAATTTTCAATCGATATAAAAGAGGAGCATTATTAAAAATTTACAATTCCACTGTAACTCGGTATAGGGCAAAATAAAAAGAAATGTCACTCTTAAATTTTTTAGCAGCACAGGTAATATATACAAAAATCCTAACAAAACAAATCGATAACCCATAATAAATAAGTTTTCTTCAAAAAGACCCAGCACAGACATAAAAATTGAATCCTCCACTTGGATTTCTGTGTATATAACAAAAAAAAAGCATATATACATTCCCCGAACAGCATCCATCATTTTAGAAGAGAACTCCACTAGCAGCCCAACCCTAATGCAAATTTCTACTACACTTCCGCTAAGGCCAACTAGGTACCTACAACAAATATGAAAACACCGGAAAAAAATTATAAAAGAAAAAAATGTCTAAAATGAAGATTTTCGAACCTCTAACCAAAAACACTTTTTTTGAACTTATATGGCATATTTTAAAAAAACACTCACCTGATAAGAATGGGATTGATGCTTCTCAAAGTACCTGAAATGAAAGTAACGAAACAAAAAAATAAAAATGAGTTAAAAAAGGAAAGAATTCATAAAGGAAAATGTGTGATGAGAAGTGGGGTTGATGATGGATAGAATGAATATTAGTGTGTGGACAAAATATGGAATAAAAAAAATATAATAAAAATGAAAACAAAAATAATTAATGAATTAATTGAATCTAATTTATGATTATTTTTTTATTTCCCTAAAACTTAATAGTTACTATAATATTAAAAATATAAACAACACAAGAACAAAATAAAAAGAAAGTAAAACAAATAAATAAAAGGAAACAAAAAATTACCCATCGCTCATACGTTGCGGTTTTCTAGCATGCATTACCATCAATGCAAATTCTTTTGGATGTCTCTATAGATATTTCAATGATTATCTTGTAGTTCCTCTCTCAACTAATTGATAGTTTATTTTATTTATTTTTTTGTTCTATTTGATTCAGTTTCTGTTGTAGTTAGTTTATTTTCCTTTTGTTTAATCGATTTGTTCGCAAATTGAATTGGAAATTATTTCATCTTTTTTTTACTTCTCCTTTTCCGTGCGTCTGACACCCGTCCTTCAATATAATATTGCAGACGAAAGAAGCGAGGGGCTGCGCCTTTTCCTATCGCAACTCGTAGCAAGCAAGCTGTGCTTTGGTTAGCGGAGCTCTAGTCGTTTTTTTTTGTGATAGAATGTGCCCAACTATTTTGTAAAGATGTGATTTTTAGCCGCAGAATCAAAGTTAAAATGTTTGAAATTTTTCTATCACTCGTAGAAGAGAAAAATTGGAAAAAAAAACTTTGATTGCGCCTGGTGTGCTACATATATATGTATGGAGAAGGGTCTTAATTTGCCCACGTATCTTTCTTGTTTTTTTTTGCATTTATATTTTACTATCCGGCATTTTTATTAATTATTTTGTTATATTTTTTTAGATTTTCAATCTGGAAAAAATTTCTGTCGCAAGGATGAGGAAAAGAAAAAATTACCGACTGATGGCTGCGCTGATTGGTGGTGGCAATACACTTTGGAACGACGAAGGCGATGTCTTCGTCGTCGTTGAAGATGTTCGTGTTTTTAATTGCTCCTTATTATGCAATATAAACGCTTAACTATTGGCAATTGATATTACCGATCGATTTTCAACGATTTTTTGTTGAAAACTTAATTAATTTCAAATAAAAAATTGAATTAAATTTAGAAATATTTGTGTGAAAAAATTCGCCTCAGTCTAACTTTATTTCTCTTCTACACAGTACAGCAGACGCCGCCATGTCACATTCGGGTGAGTGAGATGGATTAAATGACAGATTGCAAAATCCGATACAGTTTGCTCGTTTACCCATTTGTCAAAATACTGCCTGTCTCTTTTTAAAGTGGTGAGTAGGTCAAATGTCTTGCTCAAATTGGAAATTTTGGTTGTGAATAGAGGTAAGAAGAAAGAAAACTGATGATAAAAAATGGGAGAATGCAGTATGGTAGGTTATATAATTATTCTCGACGCTAGAGGGAGCAATTTCAGTTAATACTCTGTACTCATTTTATTTATTAAGGGTAACACACATTACGTATTGATACATTACTTATCAGTAGGCGTGGTCCTTTGAACTGCAGCATCTACTGCCAAGTACTTCTGGCTACAGTCAACTACTTCGACTTTATGGCCAAAGTAGTTCAAAGCACGTCAATAGTATTAACGAAATGAATCCACGCAAGAAAGCGACACCTTCACTAGAAGAAATTACATAGTAAATTAATAGCTGTGTTTTATTTTCCCCCAGATCCAATCCAGATCAGTGCCTACGTTCTGTAACTCTCGCATCGTTAAAATTGGTCGAGAAACGTTGAAAAATGGAACAAAACTCATACGATTTGTTTCAATTTTGATCGTTTCTCGACTGATTTTGTCGATACGAGAGTAGGCACAGATCATGAAAATAAAACAACCCATTTTAGCCTACAAGCTACGATGTTGCGCATCATCTTGCATATGTATTAATTATTAACTCCATATAAAAAAAATGTGGGGACAAATACATATGCAAGACAAGGTGGTGCATACTCACCACCTTTTTTTTTTGCACTGCCCGAGGTGAAAACATGTATACACCGATAGGAATTCAACACGTTATAAAAAATGTAAACAAAAGGTTTCGCGGGGACGGAGACGAGGAAATTTGACTCTCTCTATTGGTTCTTTCTCTCTGGTTAGTACTATTAGTTGGTTTGGCGTTGCCAACAGAAACATACATTGACTTACTATTAGAGCTCCCTCTGGATATTTTAAAACACGGATACACGTGTTCTTATAATATCCGGATTTTGAAATCCGTGTATTTCGTGTATCCGTGCATCCGTACATTATTGTGTCCGTGTATCTGAAGATCTGCGTATTTTAAATAATCCAACTATCACTAGAAAGGGCCAAATTTATGGAATTTATTTGATAAAAATACAACAACGACTTGGTAGTCGAATCTGTTATGAATTTAAGTTGAGAATTATTTAATTTTTTTCTTTAGAAATCAATTTTTTGGTGAACAACCGAATGGAATTAAGTTGCCTTACTCTCTCTCCTGTTGGATTTGCCAATATAAAATAACTCACAAATTTATAAGAGAAAGGAGCAAAAGGTTTTGTTGAATATTATTTTTCAAAAAAGACTCAATCAACCATTTAGTATGAAATTTGTTGCGCCTCCGCAATAATATAGATACATCAATTTAGGGGCACAACACTGGCATTCTACCTTTATTTTAAGACCTTAATCTTGAAGATCCGACAAATAAAACCGGAAGGTTTTACATAAAATAACGGAATTTTCTCACTGGTGGATGGTTGGCATTCGACCAAGCAGGGAATTTTTATGATTTTTTTCAATTAATTGATTGATTTAAACTTAAGATTGAGCTTCTTGTGTAGCTCGTACAATAACGTTTGATATATCAAAATAATTGTTAATTTGTCTACTTGTGCATTAAAGAAAAACCCAATCAATCCGTGCAGATACTCAAGATTTATTACTTGATAATTGAAGGCACTGAAAAACTGTGTTTTTATGCGCCTAACGGTAATTTAGAAAATCAAAATTTTCACCAAAAATAAAAATCTGTAATAGCCATTATTATTGAAATTGCCATAAAGTTTCATGAGAACCAATCTATTAACATTAAGTTTTAACTTGGCAGTACTTGCTATTGTTTGTTTGTTTTTATTAGGTTTGTTCAGTGAGGAAAAAGTTAGAACAGAACAGAACAGGACAGAACAGAACAGCACAGATTCGTGAAAAACGTCAGAACAAGGTAGAACAGAAAATGGCTACCTACGTTGTCACTAAAAATGCAACAAAAAATTTTCGGAGCATATATGCTTGTCACAAATTCACAAATATACGTCTTAAAACTAAAATTACTTCATGAAAATAGAATCAGAATTGATTAAAATACACTTTTGAAAGAGTTAAGGCTTAACTACATAAGCCAAAAAGTACTGAAGTACAAAAGTAAAAATATTTTTTTTACCGCTAGCGCCGTTGTTTTGTGAAAAAGAATACACAAATTTGTTTTTAAACCAAAATTTAAGCTTTCTGCATCATTTTTATAAGTTTTCCAGTCAGAAACACTATCCTAAAATGAGTTTGAAAATTTTCACTTTTTTACTTTTTCACTTTTTTGGCGTATGTAGTTAAGCCTTTAAGCAGAGATTCAAATAAAATCTATCAAAAAAACAAACTACTTTCATTAAAAAAATCACAACATCTGATTTTGACAGTTTTCACAAATCTGTTCTAACTTGTTCTACCTCAAAAGCAAGTGCAGAAAATCCTGTTCTAAAGTGTTCCATACTGTTCCAAACTAGCTCATTGAACAGCAATCCAGAACAGTTTAGAACAGAAAATTTCTCATTGAACAGCAAAATCTTGTACTTTTCTGTTCTAAAGTGTTCTAAACTGTTCCGAACAGCCTCATTGAACACACCTATTTACTCTGACATTTACTCAAACATCGTTACACCTGTTTGGTAACTTTTTTTTTCAACAAATTTCCCAAAAACTGATTTTTTTTCTATGGGTTTTGGCAGCAATTTGTGAAATTTTGTGAACATTTGTGCAAATTCGCAAGAAATTTCACTTTACCAAACAGACCAACTATTCAAATAAACACTCTTCATTTTGTTCTTTCACCGAATTGGTTGCGTTATTTTGATGATTTTCAAAGGGAAATTCGAAAAAGAGTCAGGCGCAAAGAATCATCGTGTAATAGCGTGCGACTCACAGGATGATTTTCAAAGAGAAATTCGAAAAAAGAGTCAGACGCAAAGAATCATCGTGTAATAGAGGACTAGACGACTTACTGGTCTGAGGAAACATAATACGAAGATGATAAAACGGACACCAAAAAAAAGGAGAAGTGTTCGTAAGCAGGGATAGTCACTACAATTTTCACATTTGGTACGTAGTTTATGTAGTTAAACGTAGTTAAATGCAGTTAATGAAACAAATTGTAGCAAACTTAGTTTCAAATATCAAATGATCTGTCTGTTGTAACTTTGAAGCCTGAATTTTGAGTTAAAATGTTCAAATTTTTATTGAAATTTTATTATTTCTCTAAATTTACTTTGTATGTATATGAAAACGTAACAATTTGTAAAAAATAAGACGTGTAGTTTATTAAATTAACTACGCGTAGTTAATGATGTAGAAAAAAGTGTAGTGTAGTTAATTCGGCCAACCCTGTTCGTAGGCTTTCCAGATTTGTATGTGAAGAAGAGCCAATTTAAAAAAGAATTTATTCAAAGTTTTAAAATACATATGTAAATGCTTTTTTCATTTCTAATATACCTCCACTATGCTGGAATGGCAAATCGGGTAAATTTTTTACTACCCATAATCCATATGGATCATCCTGCGAAAATAAAACAGCCTCACAGTAGCGAGAAGCAGCAGCCGGATCATGAAACGTGAACCCGATAAAGAGCAGGTTCATGTGTTGTTGTTGTTGTTATGTATGATATTTGATGATCCATATAGATCAATTCTGATAATAAAAAACGGCTATAGGCATTTTACTGAAGGGCGCATCCAATGAGACAGGTAGATTTTATGTGGGTAAAAGCGAGAAGGGTAGGTTCTATCCCAAATTCACCGATGCGCGAGATTCAAGTGAAACATGAGACTTTTTTTTTGTGAGCGAGATATTCATGAATTTTAAGGTTTCCCTAGGTAGATTGAAAAATGTTTTTTTAATCTGTATAGGTAGACACGCTTTCAGGTAAATTCTTATGTAAACAGGCACTAATAGTGCATTTTATCGCGAGTGTTTGAAGTGGACCCTAAAACGAAAATATAAGTAAGTAATATAAGCTCTATTCTGCTAAACGTTCGCGCGAATTTTCGTAT
Source organism: Epistrophe grossulariae (assembly GCA_929447395.1). NCBI lineage: Eukaryota > Metazoa > Arthropoda > Insecta > Diptera > Syrphidae > Epistrophe > Epistrophe grossulariae. The sequence continues at coordinate 33,601,402 of OV839568.1, read as the reverse complement.
TCTACTGTCCATGGGAGGAAAACAAATGTTCCAAAAAGCATATATTGCGAAAAAAATAAAATTTTAACATTTAGATTCTATCAGGCAGTTCAAAAATAATTACTGATAGAGCTTTGAACTCGAAAGATTGATTGATTGAACAATTCACGTGAATCGAAAAACTCGATGTCATCGGAAAGCAGAAAAAAGGCTTAACTACATAAGCCAAAAAAGTGAAAAAGTAAAAAAGTGAAAATTTTCAAACTCATTTTAGGATAGTGTTTCTGACTGGAAAACTTATAAAAATGATGCAGAAAGCTTAAATTTTGGTTTAAAAACAAATTTGTGCATTCTTTTTCACAAAACAACGGCGCTAGCGGTAAAAAAAATATTTTTACTTTTGTACTTCAGTACTTTTTGGCTTATGTAGTTAAGCCTTAAAGGCTTAAAGGCTTAACTACATAAGCCAAAAAGTACTGAAGTACAAAAGTAAAAATATTTTTTTTACCTTAAAGGCTTAAAGGCTTAACTACATAAGCCAAAAAGTACTGAAGTACAAAAGTAAAAATATTTTTTTTACCGCTAGCGGCGTTGTTTTGTGAAAAAGAATACACAAATTTGTTTTTAAACCAAAATTTAAGCTTTCTGCATCATTTTTATAAGTTTTCTAGTCAGAAAAACTATCACAAAATCAATTTAAAAATTTTCACTTTTGCACTTTTTCACTTTTTTGGCTTATGTAGTTGAGGCTTAAGGCTGTAAGTTACTGTAGTATGTGATACCGAATATAAAATCGCGTGGTTTAAAAGTACATGCCAATTTTTCCGAATTAAGTATAATGGGTACCATCATTTAAATTCATTATAAAACATATTAACATAATGAAAAGCGAAACAACACAAACAAAAATGGGACAAAGAAGAATAAGAATTGAATGGAAATTTCGCTCAAATAATCTGTGGTTCTGTTTGACTGTATCATTCACACAGTCCAGCCAGTCTAGTTTCCACTAGTTCGACACTTAAGTTAAAACCCTTAACGTCTAAACTCTAAACGCCTCATTCTTCATTCGATTCATCCAGATTAAAACCTAAATCCGGATGTAAATTATATAAATTTAATATAAATACATCCCGATTTAAGTTTTAATATGTTTATATATGGATTGAATTATAATAATGATATGTCGGTTACTAATATCTATTTGCTTCAAGATTGAAAAAATTAATACTTTTTTTTAACTTTCGTGTTTTGTATTAAATAAACAATTTTGGAAATAAAAACAAATTAATTCTCTAGGTTTTTTTAAAGTTAAAAATGCGATTATTTTGTTAATTTTCTAGGAAATTCTCTAGCACTTTCGATGAGTTTTTTCGGTCGAAAATATTCCATAAACATAAGCAGCAAATGACACAAAGAAACTACAATCAAATATGGCCAAACTCCACTATGCAGGACAGCCACTAGTTTCTCGCCCAAAGTCGGATCAGGTTCATTTAATATTCTTTGGTATACCTTTTCAGTACGCTGCGTCACATTTTCCCAATTATATAAACTAGCAACAACTTCGTTGCATTTAAATGGACATAGTACCGTGTCATCACTAATTTTACTGGCAGTGGGTCTTGGTTGAGAACTTTTTCCTTTCAGTTTTTTAAAATTTTTTCCCACCTTTTTTCCCATCGAACCATTAGTCATTGATTGTTTTACATCTGTGGGTATTACATGCCCATTCATGTCTGTTTTACTTAAATTTAATCGGGATATTGCTTTTATGATTCCCTCATAAATCGAATCGACTTCGGGATCAGTAAGTATTATCAAGTTTGATGGAAGAACTTCTGGAATGCCACCCACACAAGTAGAAACCACTTGCAGTCCGCACGATGCTGCTTCAACGATCGCCATGCAATAGGCTTCAGTAAGCGAGGTGTTTAAAAAAATATGGCCACGGACAAGAATGTCACGAACTTTGGAATGTTCAACAGAGCCAATAATTTCTACTCGGTCCTGCATGTTTGCCTTTTCACGAACTTCCTCGAGATTGTCACGTTTTGGACCCTCACCAGCAATTATAAAGTTAATATTTGTTATTCGTTTAAAACGAGGAATCAGAGCAGCAAGAAGGTCTATACCTTTTCGATAAACTAGACGAGAAGCAACCACAATGTTTACTGCAAAAATAAGGGAAAATTGAAAAATATTTTTTTTGTTATCTTATTGTTAGCTGGTGTAAAAAAAACTTTTATAAAAGATAAGAAGGAAAGCGATGACACATAAATATTGGCACAGGCCCGGTTCCTCACGGACTGTAGCGCCCCTGATTTTCGTTTTTAAAATAAAAAAGATTCAAATAAAATTAGCTTTACTTACTGGTTCCATTTTGAGGTCTTTTCGTTGGATCAGGAGTGAAATGGGCAGTGTCAACGGCATTTGGGATAACAGATACTTTGTCTTTGTGAACTCTTGCTCTCAGGACAGTATTTTCTTTACCTAAAATTGACAATGAATCATTTAGAAAAGGTGTTTTTTTTCAGATTATAATTAACATACCTATATGAGAAACACATATACAATGGTTGCATGTTGATAAGCTTATTTCTAAAAACTTATTTGTAACTACAGCCGAAAGATCAGCAAATCCAAAAAGGCTGTGATCTGTAAAAACAGTCTGCAATGAAATCATAATATGAATCCAACTTTTATAGACTACTTGAAATGATTCACTTACTCTTAAACCTAATAATTTTCCTATTAACATAGCTTCATGGGCTAAAGCGCTAAATGCCGAATGACCATGAACGATGTCGATTTTTTCACGTAATAGTATGCATCGCAGTAGTGGAATATTGCAGACCATAGTCGGAAGAATACATTGATTGTAGAAGACAGTTATTGGTAGATAATAGACTTTCAATCCATTGGTCATGTAGCGGATACCAGTGCGGTCACCATAGGAATGTGTTATCACCACAACCTGTATAATTTTGTTTATTTAAAATTAAAACAATTTATATAGTTTGGCTATAACATTTTATACTTTGTGGCCATGAGAGAGTAGAATCTGTGATAGATTGAATATGTGTTCCTCCACTCCACCAATGCTGGGAAAGAAAAAATCCGAAGCCATACTGAAAATATGTTTATAGTTAATTCATATTCATTGTGTATGATTTCAATTAGCTTACCATAATCGCATAATTTCTATTCAAAAACATAACAAAACAATTATGTTTTGGTGCAGAGCATTTATAACTTTTTTTTTTAATTAATTAACTCTTGACAGTTGACAGTAAGGTGTATGACATAAAATTGTAGCAGAACGTGATGTCAAATGAAGTTCAGGAACATTTTTTATTAAGTGTGTTCCACACCCAGTTTCAAACAGTTTCAGACTGCCAGATTTAGTCATTTTTAGTCCGAAGTCGTTCCAGACTTCAAAAGTTGTGCTAATTCTTACAAAAGAGAGCGCGCTCGAGAGAGTAAAACATTTCCCCTTTTTGCCAGTTTTAGTCCGAGGAATTTCTTCTGGCTATTTCTGGGCTGGATGTCAAATGCCTGGTTGCCGTATGTCAGATGACGTAATTTGTCAGTTGAGTACAAATAACAATGCCGGACAAGGGTTGCCCAAGTGTTAATTTTATTTTGATTTTAGTTTTGAAAGATAAGCATACTTTTTATCATTTTATTAATCTTTTAACTAATCAACTATTTACAAAAAATTTACTCCAATAAGCAGAACTATTTCTTAAAAAGAAAATTTAAAATTGACAATATTGAGTATTACTTATATTATATAGTGCTACTTGAAGAAAAACACGCTTAAGCTTCATAATTTATTGTATAATTAAAGATTTGTTTGTTTGTATATTAATATACTTGATGTAAGCTTGTACGTTTATTCTCTGTTAACATTTTATTTTCTTGGGATGTGATTCTTGAAAATTTTGATTAAGATTTATCACTGATCTACGGCAACCATAGTCGAATATATTTTTTGACGTTTAAAAAGTAGTCCAATTTAGTGCGAAAACCGTTCCAGACATTTTTTCAGTTTTCTTTCTCTTTGAGAGCATTTCATCCCCACTCCTCAAATTTGACATTTGACCAACTTTTAGTGCGAGAAATCTTGGGAACGGACCTATTATAGGTTTGTTCAGTGAGGAAAAAGTTAGAACAGAATAGAACAGGACAGAACAGAACAGCACAGATTCGTGAAAAACGTCAGAACAAGTTAGAACAGAAAATGGCTACCTACGTTGTCACTAAAAAAGCAACAACAATTTTTCGGAGTATATATGTTTGTCACAAATTCACAAATATATGTCTTAAAACTAAAATTACTGCATGAAAATAGAATCAGAATTGATTAAAATACACTTTTGAAACAGTTAAGCAGAAATTCAAATAAAATCTATCAAAAAAACAAACTAATTTCATTAAAAAAATCACAACATCTGATTTTGACAGTTTTCACAAATCTGTTCTAACTTGTTCTACCTCAAAAGCAAGTGCAGAAAATCTTGTTCTAAAGTGTTCCAAACTGTTCCAAACTGACTCATTGAACAGCAATCCAGAACAGTTTAGAACAGAAAATTTCTCATTGAACAGCAAAATCTTGTACTTTTCTGTTCTAAAGTGTTCTAAACTGTTCCGAACAGCCTCATTGAACACACCTTATGGTCAGAATATATTTGCGAAAAATACAAATTTTGATAAATTTTTGTTCCAATTTATCCAAACTGCTTAAAGCCTTTCCATTCCACACTATCCCACTGAGTATTAACACATGCCAAAAAAAGTGGGAAACATATTATGTATATTAGTGTGGAAACAAAATATGACAGTCCAGCGTACACAGCATGAAATGTATAATGTGTAAAAAAATAAATATTTTCGTACAGCCAAATTAATAAACGTGGAACAGCGAAGGGTTAGGTCTTATTCCGTGGACTAAGTGCAAAATGTTATGAATAAAAGAAAATATCTAAAAATTGAAGTGTACTAAGTTAAACCACCGGAGAAGGTGGTTTAGCGAAGGAATAAGAACCAGATATGTCAAACTTAATCTGAAATAAAAAAAAAATACCTAAGTTAAGATTGCTAATTTAACTTTGAATAAAATTAATAATAGCCGTGTTTTTTTGCAAGCCCGGGGGGAATTTTATGAAAAAAACGACGTCGGTGCTAAACAATTAACATGTTAAATGCGACAACAACTAATCCCGGAGAATTCTCGGGGTTTAACTTAAGCGCACCGAAAAACTGTGTTACCGGCATGAATTGCATACATGTTATCGATAGTTTGTATGAAAACTCCATGTCATGGCGTCGCTAATCCCCGCTGTCGTTTTTTTTTCAACCAATTCCCCCCGGGCTTACAAATCTGCTAGATTTAAGCCTCAACTACATAAGCCAAAAAAGTGAAAAAGTGCAAAAGTGAAAATTTTTAAATTGATTTTGTGATAGTTTTTCTGACTAGAAAACTTATAAAAATGATGCAGAAAGCTTAAATTTTGGTTTAAAAACAAATTTGTGTATTCTTTTTCACAAAACAACGGTGCTAGCGGTAAAAAAAATATTTTTACTTTTGTACTTCAGTACTTTTTGGCTTATGTAGTTAAGCCTTTATCGAGTTTTTAAACCATTAATTCTAATTATTGGACAATCAGCCATCAACCACCATAAAAAGAAAACTATACACATATACATGTATATGATCTATTATGGAAGTGCTCAGAAACATTCCATTTAAATAAATAAAAACAGACACAACACAACAATATTGACAGAAATATTCTTAGGTGTGTTTGGTAACTTGAGCTTTTTCTTTACAAATTATCATAATTTTCTGTCAGAACCCATACGAAAAATACCCAAGTTTGCGAAACTTGGGGAAAATTTCAAGTTACCAAACAGGCATCTTATTTATTGTAGTAGATTTTCTTAAGGTTAAAGGCTTAACCACATAAGCCAAAAAGTACTGAAGTACAAAAGTAAAAATATTTTTTTTACCGCTAGCGCCGTTGTTTTGTGAAAAAGAATACACAAATTTGTTTTTAAACCAAAATTTAAGCTTTCTGTATCATTTTTATAAGTTTTCTAGTCAGAAAAACTATCACAAAATCAATTTAAAAATTTTCACTTTTGCACTTTTTCACTTTTTTGGCTTATGTAGTTGAGGCTTAAGGCTTAACTACATAAGCCAAAAAGTACTGAAGTACAAAAGTAAAAATATTTTTTTTACAGCTAGCGCCGTTTTTTTGGCTTATGTAGTTGAGGCTTAAAGCCTCAACTACATAAGCCAAAAAAGTGAAAAAGTGCAAAAGTGAAAATTTTTAAATTGATTTTGTGATAGTTTTTCTGACTAGAAAACTTATAAAAATGATGCAGAAAGCTTAAATTTTGGTTTAAAAACAAATTTGTGTATTCTTTTTCACAAAACAACGGCGCTAGCGGTAAAAAAAAATATTTTTACTTTTGTACTTCAGTACTTTTTGGCTTATGTAGTTAAGCCTTTAACGTCAATTTACTATTCCACGAACATTTTGGTTTTATTCGTGGAAATTTTTAATCCATAGCTTAACTCTTATTCCCTGCTTTAGTTAACTTGTGGAATATAGGTGGAATAAGCGTTTTTTATTAATTTGGCTGATATAATTTAATAAATTAATATTACACTGACATTATATATTTTGACTCTTAACTGATAATGTACTGATTAATGTTTTATTTATTATTTACTTATGTAAAAGTTATCAAAAAGAAACCGCAAAATATTAAAGGAAATTAATGAAAACAGAGATTTGGAAACCTGAAACTCATTATACTAAAAATTAAATAACTTCCGCCACATAGCGAATTTAGGCAAACGGTTAACTGATAAATAATGTATGAATACGTACCTACATCATTGTATATAAAATCTATAGTACTATCATGAACACAAATTTTTTAGTCGAACATGTGTCGCTGAGATCGCCACAAATTAGACAATTGAGACTTAGCTAAATGTAGGGAATAAGTAAATAGAGCGAGAAGAATCTATTATTTACATAATAAGATTCCTTAAAAGGGTCAAGTAAACGTGCATGAAAATATTTTGTTTAATTAAATTTGTGTTTCAATTAAATTTTAAATTAATTACATTTTTTTACACATACTTTTATGTTCCTCCGCAATGATTTCGTAAAAAAATGTAACCCGACATTCTACCTAAATTTTAAGGCCTCAACCTTAACGATCCGATTATTAGAACAAAATTTATCAGCCCATCAAACCAACTACGAGGGGACCTTCACAATTATTATGAATAAAAAAACCTACTACAAACGTGCATACCTACATATACCAATTTTTTTTTTCCGATTACTGCGTTTTTTCACTTCCTCGCACTCTCATAAAATTAGCATGCAGCGTTCCCGTTCTTATTTTATTATTACGTTTCTTGTTTTGTGAATATTCGGGATTCCAACCATCACTTCACAAAGAAGTCGAACATATGTCCTTAAGATGTCGCTACCGTCACTCCTCTTCATGATATTACTATAGATTTTATACAATGCCTACATTAACTATATAAAAGAAAGAATCGCTCACTGCATCACTTATTCATTCATTTTTAGGCTATCAACGCACAGCTTATACTATAAGTTTTTAAAATATTTTATTATTTTTTTTATATTACAAATTTTATGTAAGTGAGCACTAAGAGAGGATTTTTTAAAATTCCCATTATAAATAGGGTAAAATAAGGTAAAATTGGTCAAAGGTTCAAAAACTAACTTTCAAACGGTAAGTTCTACAATTTTCATTTATTTTTTATTAAATGCATTATTAAATTTCCAGAACTTTATTAATTTAAAAATAAATTCTATAAAATCTACAAAGCGAGATATAAAATTTTTTATACTTCAAACTTCACAAATTACATAATTCCAATAAATCAGGGGGTAGTCCGATTTTAATAAATAAAATACCATTGGAAAGGTTTTTCAAAAAAAAATTATCCATGTTTTACAAAATTTTGATTTTTTTTTTTTTTAACATCATTTTTTATCTTTCAAAAATTTACATTTTTTCAACACAATTTTTACTACTTTTTTAATTTTTTAAAAATAACCGTTTCTTTAAAAAATCTCAAAATCATACACCTCATACATATAATTGATTTACATTTATTATAAAAATTTTAGATTTTTCAAAATTTTTTTAACACACATTTTGACATGTTTTCTGTTGTTTTCTTAATCACCTCATAACTCATTAGTTATTGCACCCATACGATTAGTTTTTCTTTTAATCGCATCTACGAAAATACACAATTAATTTGATACATCTGTCATAATTGTACACCCCACACGACCTTCACAATAGTTTAAAAAGAAATAGTTTGAAAAATCTCGCAAAACACCAAAAAAATGGGGTTTTTATTCATTGCCAACCATCGTGTCTCAGTGGAGAATTGTCCAATTTTTGTTAAATTTCAAAAACACCCCTTTTCCATTCATTCAAATGCTTATATCTTCACAACCAATTGTCCGATTTTTAAAATTCAAACTTTAAATTAAAGCCACAATGACAGTCGAGTTAGAGCAACAAAAAAATTTTCAAAACCTTTGAAAATTTCATACTAAAAACATGAAATAATATTTTCGGGAAAAAATTTCATCGAGGCAAACGTAAAAACAAAGAGGAATACGATAAAACAAATAAAAAAAACTTTCCTATATCAATATATGTACTGGTGGGAAGGGCACTAACTATAAATTACCAATAAAACGCACCTATCATTAGCGTTTTCATTTTTGTTCAGTTCTGCGCATCTGTCAAAATCGAGGTGTTATGGTGGTAAAATGGTGGATTCAGTGCCCCTTCCCTGTCTAATTTCAATATTTTGTTGTTGTTTCTAATGATGCGCGTAGAGTTCCTGTATTTTATTGAGACTTTAAAAATGACATTTGGAAATATATACATGAATCCTTAGATCTATCTCTTTCTGTTAATATAAACGATACGGGAAGCGGAGGCTGTAATGTATGCCCGTCCTGTTCTGTTGTTTTTTAATTTTTCGGTTGCCAACATGGCTTGTCTTTTTCTTTTAAATGGAATAGTCTGCTCTTGCTCAGGAGCAATATTTCGGTTACGTGTTGGCTGATGCAACGGACAAAAAATATACATATATACAATACCTACAAATACAAATACCTTAAAACTAATATGCCATAGAATATATTTATATATAAAATTACGTGTTATAGAGCGAGAGCGCTCTATGTAGAATTTTCAAATTTAATGAAATCACTTTTGTATGAATAGGTACATTGAATAATTTAAAACAATTCTAATTTTACATAAATTCACTTCTACGAATTGTTATAAATGATTTTAAAACAAATTTTAGCGGCAATGGGGCATATTCATAGTCGCTGTTTAAGTTGTTTCTAAAAAAATACTGGGTTTATCCTATATAATTTACATTGGATAAACTCCAGGCTAAGATAAACTGGGGTCTAAAAACGACTATGAATATGCGCCAATAGATTTTAGATCAAACGTTAGTGGCAAAAGAAAATGAATAATATAGAACGGGACATATTCATAGTCGCTGTTTAAGTTGTTTCTAAAAAAATACTGGGTTTATCCTATCTAATTTACATTGGATAAACTCCAGGCTAAGATAAACTGGGGTCTAAAAACGACTATGAATATGCGCCAATATGTATGAGGATATAACTTAATAGAAACACTAAAATCAATAGGGCATATTCATAGTCACTGTTTAAGTTGTTTCTAAAAAAAATACTGGGTTTATCCTATCTAATTTACATTGGATAAACTCCAGGCTAAGATAAACTGGGGTCTAAAAACGACTATGAATATGCGCCAATATGTATGAGGATATAACTTAGTAGAAACACTAAAATCAATGGGGCATATTCATAGTCACTGTTTAAGTTGTTTCTAAAAAAATACTGGGTTTATCCTATCTAATTTACATGGGATAAACTCCAGGCTAAGAAAAACTGGGGTCTAAAAACGACAATGGCGCATATTCATAGTCGTTTTTAGACCCCAGTTTTTCTTAGCCTGGAGTTTATCCCATGTAAATTAGATAGGATAAACCCAGTATTTTTTTTAGAAAAAACTTAAACAGTGACTATGATATGCCCCAATAATAATTGAACAGAAAAGATAATTCACTGACTTTTAACACATTGGCGCATATTCATAGTCGTTTTTAGACCCCAGTTTATCTTAGCCTGGAGTTTACCCAATGTAAATTAGATAGGATAAACCCAGTATTTTTTTAGAAACAACTTAAACAGTGACTATGAATATGCCCCATTATGAGCAGTTATAAAGAGATTGGGGCATATTCATAGTCACTGTTTAAGTTGTTTCTAAAAAAATACTGGGTTTATCCTATCTAATTTACATTGGGTAAACTCCAGGCTAAGATAAACTGGGGTCTAAAAACGGCTATGAATATGCGCCATTACCTTTAATATGTGTACCTACTGTGATTCACAGTGATGATTTGATATCCGCCAAATCTTATTTGACCTTAGTCAATTAAGTTAGTGAATTTTACCTTTGCAGTGACGGAATCACACACTAAAATCTTGATTTTGTCACAATTAAAAATTTAAACCTTATTTTTTCATTTTCAATCGATTCTTTTTGTCGTCTCTCCATCCGATATGCCAGTTGCTTATGTTTCCGAATAATATTTCTTTGTTGAATTCTGAAGAAATTTAACGTCTTCAAAGTCTTTGGTTACACTTATATTTACTATTTTTAAATTAGATGGTTGTTTTTTATTAAATGGGCACAAGATTTTCGAATTTTGTTTTTAAGGAAATAGTAAATTTAGAAAGAAATAATTTCAAGTTAATAAGGTTTATCGATTTTAAGAAAAAGTAGTTTTTTGTTAATTGAAAAGAGGAGGGACACCTTTTCCACAATATATTGATTATTGATAAGAGTTGAGGCTGCTAAGCTCATAGCTGATAGGTATAAAATATATTTTCACTTCAGTTAATACCTATGCTTGATTGCTATCAAAGAGTTGGGGTTTTAATTTCAGCAACCCTCGTTGGTTCTGAAATACGAAAACTGGAGAAGAACAGGGAAGCAAGTACATATTATGATGTGGAATTTAAGATGGGATCGCGTGGAGTGTATTATGTGGATCAGAATTCATTTTTTAATTTTTAACGAAAAACCAGGGAATAGGAGTCATTGAAAAAAATGTTTTTAAAAAAACATTAAAATGTTCTGTGACTGCTCACTTCGTATTGACGACAGTTTGACGTTGAAATCGGTGAGGTGTAAAGGGAGGTGACAGCAATTATAGGAAAGATCATGTTTATGTACTTAAACTTATTTATTATATTATAATGTATACATTTTATTTATTTTTTCATTTATTTATTTACAAAAAAAACAAATGTCTTAAATAACTTATAAATTGGTTTTATATTTTTTTTTATAAATATGATGTAGTAAATATTCGAACGATTTTTATTTGTTTTGTGACAGAATTTTTAAAACTAAACAACATAAGAATTGCGGCAATTCGTCAATAGATCTATTATGTACAAACATGTTTTAATATTTGTACAATTAATAACAAAATAGTCGAAACTATCTACGGCAAACTAAATTTATTTAACAAAACAAATACATTAATCAGTATAACTGTAAAACTAAACAAAAAGCAGTTTACTACTGCTGTCATTTATCGTGCTTCCGGTAGCTAATAGGCTATTGGTTTTCGTGTAGTATTTGTTTTCATTGTCAATTACAACACTACCATTTTTGGATACACCACCTCGATAGTACGGATCAACACTTCCTTGCATTGGTGCGTACTTTATGTAGTGATTATTTGTTAGCGGTAGCATACTGTTTGTTGACTTTGAAATGTGTTTGGCCTGTGGATAGTTGAAATCCAAGATTATATAATATGCTATTAGTTAGGAATTAAAATTAATATGTATACTTACTCGGTTATAACAGAGAACACCAATTATTGCTAGTGTCATTCCAAGGCAATTTAACCATGTCACAGGATTACCAAGAATAATTAGAGAGACAGCTATCACAAAAATACGTTTTGATGCACTAGCAACTGCATAAGTAAGAGGTGTAACTAGTGAGAGCACACTAAATGCTATAATGTTCTGGAGCCAATTCAACACTCCATCGGTAAATAGTAATGCAATGACTCGATAGTCTCCATTTACCTTGAAGTTATTATTTGTAATTAATTATCTTGTTTGAACACACTTACAAAATAGGATGAGACTATAGATATGCCAATTTATAACAGTTATGCAAGTTTATCGTCATTAAAAGTCGGCGTACAGTAACGACCTTCGCATTACTCATAGTTCCCGAAGTATAACCATCGGCCGCATAAACAGTTTCTTTATACACAAAAATATTATAAACTGGCATTTCTATAGAATCACTTCAAAATTTTCTTACTATCACAGGATGGCGCAATACACTGAATCCATCAAAAAATATCCAAATAGGTATAAACATAACTAAAGATAGTTTACCAAGAAGATGTAGCAATCGCAAATGATGAATACCTGTATCTTTTAGCACCTGGAAGTTTTTTTTTTTTAAAAATCATTACACCCCGCTTAAATTTTAAAATTAATTTTGAAAAAATGTGCTCGCTCTATCATTCTTGTATAGTTGACGTACATTATGAATGAAAGACTCTAGATATTTATTTTTAAATTTAAAGTTGAGAAAAAGTTATTTTATACTTAATTCGCGTAAGATGAGATAAAAAGCTATAGCTTGTAGGTTGTTTCGAGTGAAGAAAAAAATCATATGGACTGGGGTCTATCTATTCCTCCGTTTAGGCGGGAAAGGAAGTTTTCTAAAAAACTTAAAATCAAAGTAGAATCAAAAACATTTTTTTTTAAACTTTCGACAAATACCAATCAAGAAATCACTACAAAATGATATTGTAAAAGAGTGTTACTATATAATTTATTCACAATATAAAAACGATCTAAAAAAAAAAAAAATTATGAAACCACCGAAACCATATAATTTTTTTGAAAGATTTGTTTACACTTTGTGGAGTTATGTACGTTGAGAGAGCATCTATTCCTATTTTTAATATATAAATGTATATGTAAAAATGTATCTGTAAAACGCCTTAATGTGGAAATTTTAAAATTTACCAGTAAAACTAAGATATCTTCAGCAACATTGATAAAAGTCCGAAATGTTTGTTTTCAATATTCATTCAGAAATTTCTCTAAGTTTTTTTTTAATTGCTCTTAGTTATGGTACGCGCCTATTAGTTGCAGATGTTTACAAATTCAGTTCCCCACTTCAAAATTATTCAAACTAAAGTTGGGTGTGAAATTAGTTGAATGTCCTTCTGTTATTACAAAAATTACAATTTCTTAACCTTAATTAATATATGTACTCTCGTTTTAAATATGATTTGAAAATATAGTGAAAAACCAATAAAAAAAGAATCTGTCTAAAGACCCGACAGCGCGTACGCGAAAATGATTTCTATAGGATTTGGGGTAGGTGCTAGGTTGGATTTAAATCCAGATTCTTTAAATGCAAAAGAAACTTTGCTGGTGCTAGCACTGTATTTATGTAAGCAAGCAAAAAAAATATAGAAATGAGAAGCTGTCATAAAAATATCCACCTAATATCCTTTTGCATACACCCTAAAGAACCAGAAACTCAGTTTATCGGTCTGGCTACTACCATTTGACCGAACAAACATTTTTTCTATGTAGGTATCTCACTTTTTACCTGTGATTGGTATCTTTGAATTTTCAAATGGACAAGAAAACTTGAGAAGCGATCAACGGAAAGATACTTTGGTTTTGAAGACAGAGATTCATCAAAAAGATACCATAAAGATATTGTAATTTTTAACCAAGATTAACATATTAATAAATTAACTAATTAAGAAGTGTTTAAATAAAAGTTAGAGTTAAAAATCGGTGTTTTATTTTCTTTGAAAAAGGTCACAAAAGTAGCGAGGAGCAGTTAATTTCGCGTACGCGAAATCATTTTCGCGTACGCGCTTTCGGGTCTTTAGGCAGACTTAAATAAAATAGATAATATGTAATAATAATTATACCTTTTTTGAAAATATGTTTTGTAGAGAAAACCCCATTGTCGATATTAGAGCGCAAATAAGCCCCAACATGTCAAAAGAGATTTCTGTCATTGTGGCAATTCCAACGCCTGTAATTATCGGAACTAGACTTAAGTAAACCAATTTGTTTTGTTTCTCTTTGAATATAACTCTTGTGAGGATGACTGTGAATAAGGGCATTGTAGCTTTAACTGCAAGTATACAAAAAAAACGCAAAAACGGGTACAAATCCGAATAAAACAATTATTCTAAATAGGACTAGGTCAATAAATAATTTTTTTCGATTTACCTGTATGTGCATAAGAAACAGGTACTTTCCAAATTGATATATGAGATGTAACTGAAGCTAAGAACTTCCCCAGTGCCAACGGAACAATTAATTTTAAATAATATGGCCAAGCAATACTTGAATATTTACGTATTCCCCAAAGATTGAAGAATGGTCCACTGTACAATGTTATACTACAAAGCTGGATCATAGTCACACTTACTGGATATGGGAATTCATTCAATACCATCTTGCCAATAACATTGTTACTAGACGAAACTATGTACCAAAGGAGGCACAGGGTCAAAACGACGAATACGTGTCGAGAGCTAGTCCGTTTTCCCATTTGCATTATCGTGATTTTATAATTTTAACTCGAGTTCGTAAACTTTAAGGTGCAATATATAATTTAAAGTAATGCACAATAGTGTGCATGTATTTGGTGCACTTAGTTTTTAACAAAATACATTTTTTGCAAATTAATTTCACGAAAATCTTATTGCAAAATCTGTTAAGTTGACGTTGACAATTTGTGTTCAATGACAGTTAATTGACAACTCTGCTGAATAGTGCAAGTTGCCCATTAGAACCAATCACAATGGCAAAATTTAGAAATGAATCATTTAGCAATTTTTATCAAAGACTGCTTTTACTACTTATTAGAATAAATTACAATTACATACTTGAACCAGCGTTGATCCTTAGTTAATCCGCCGAAATCGGTGAGTTAAAATCTTGAACCGAGGCTGAACCACTATTGTACAACTGGCCCTAACTCACCGATTTCGGCGGATTAACTAAGGTTCAACGGTGGTTCAAGTATGTAATATGGTTATTATCACACACTTTAACAGTAAACCACTGTTGAAACTCAATTAATCCCCCGAAATCGTTGGATAAAAATTGCTGAACCATGGTTTAAATATTTGTACAACTGGCCCTAAACAACTTCTTTTACCCCAGCCACCACATAAATCCCCGCCTACGTGCTTAATTGCTGCGTTTAAAAGTAGGGATGCCAGACGTCCCGCCAGGCGCGGGACAGTCCCACAAAACGTCTTTTGTCCCGCAAGTATCCCGCCGGAAAATTATATCCCGTTATGTCCCGCAATTTGATATAATGTCCCGCTGGTCCCGCAAAAAATTTAAAATGTTATCAAGATTAAATTTGTTTTATCATTATCATAACACGTTTTGAAAAGAGACTTCAAATGAGGATATCAAACATTTTTTGTAATTTGGCTTCCTTGCAAGCTGATTATTCAGGTGAATCATCAGCTGATAAATAAGATTGCATAAGTATGTTTAGGAAGACTGATAAGATTGCTTTATTATGTCTTTTTTATGATTCTATCTACTTCTCACACTCGTTATGAAATTGCTATTATGTAATTATTTAGAAAAATGTTCATCAGTTTTGAGTTTTATAAATAATCCAGAGTTTCATAAATATCGCAAAATTGTTGATCTTTTTAAATTAAAAAAAATGTTAATATTATTATTTAAAGAATTTGTGCAACTTAATTTTTTTTTTAAATGAACATAGAAATATTAGGAACGAAAAATCTGTCGATATTTGGGTCAACTTTTTTTTAAAAGAATTCAGCCCCTAACTTTGAAAAATTATGTGGTTTTGTTTGTTCCTTTACTAAAATTAAACAAAATTTTAATATGACTTGTAGAGAATTCAAACTGATTTTGGTTTTAAAGAAATTGTTTCAAAAATCTCAGCAGAAAAATACGTATAAAAAACCTACCTACTATTTACCTTGTAAAAATTTATGAAATTTTACTTTTATTAAAAGGCTGAAAATTTTGTTTTTATTATTAATTAACTTTTAACGTTGTTAACTTTTATAGTTTTCAACTTATTTTGTTTTTAGGTAATTCTTTATTTATTTTTTTTACATCTTAGTTCGTTATGTTATATGTTCACTCATAAATTATAAATATTTAATTAAAAAACTGGTTTAAAATTGAAGACTTTTTTTCGCATAACAAATAAATTATACTTTTAAAGTGTTCGGAAAGGTTGTTATGTTCTCAAAATAAATTTGTTCCGCAAAGAAATTTTACAAATCTGGCATCCCTATTTAAAAGCCGTCTAGGCAAAGTGTCAATTCCAAGTAATCCAACAACACAAATTCTTTGCAGGGGTATTCCCGATTCGATGCAACAGTTCTAGTATCATTAGGGGTATTCCCGATCCGATGGAACTGGTCTTGTATCATTGCAAAAATGCAAAAGTGTCAAATTCCTATACCCTTAACCACATTAGGGGTATTCCCGATCCGATGCAAACTGGTCTTGCATCATTGCAAAAGTGCAAAGTTTTTTTTTACAAAGGGGTTAGGGTGTAGCAATTTTACACTTTTGCATTTTTGCAATGATACAAGACCAGTTGCATCGGATCGGGAATACCCCTATTGTAAAAAAATTTGCACTTTTGCAATGATGCAAGACCAGTTTGCATCGGATCGGGAATACCCCTATTGTAAAAATGCAGAAATGTAAAATTTTACAACACTACAGCAACAGAATAATGGTATTCCCGATCCGATGCAAACTGGTCTTACATCATTTCAAAAGTGCAAAGTTTTTTTTAACAATGGGGTTAGTATAGCAATTTTACACTTTTGCATTTTTGCAATGATACAAGACCAGTTGCATCGAATCGGGAATACCCCTAATATAATATGGAGTGCAATTTTACAACAGTTTCGCACTTTAGCTATACCTGAAACCTATTGCAACAAAAAATATTAAATTTGTAATTGAGTTTTTGACACTCTTGAAATTTATTGGTCCGTTAAAAGTCTTTGGAAGTCGAAATAAACAAAAATTTGTATAATAAATCAAAAATTCATGTTCTTTTTATTCCCAAAATGGATTTAAAAAAGAAGAAAAAGAAGCGCTGCAGGGGAAAACCCTAATAAAAAGTGGACTGAAAAGGAAATTAAATAGGGGTATTCCCGATCTGATGCAAACAGCTCTTGCATCGTTGCAAAAGTGGAAAGTTTTTTTTTTACAATGGGGTTAGGGTATAGCAATTTTACACTTTTGCATTTTTGCAATGATACAAGACAAATTGCATCGGATCGGGAATACCCCTAATGATTCTCGATTTCATAAAACTGGAAACTTTGAGGTAATTTTAAAAAATTAGCCAGTTCACGTTTCTGAGATCTCACTGAGCAAACATTTATCAGCTCTACTGAGGAGAAGGAGAAACCTGAACAAAATTTCTCCTTTAGAAGTCAAAAGCACTCTCCATCTCGTTTTTATAAATTGATCAATTGGGACAAAAAATAATTGAGCAAACGAATCCAAAAAATTTCAGTCTCAGCTTTTTGACAGCAAAAGTGAGGAATCTCACTGAGGAATTACGTCACATTTCTGAGATTGCTGAGATCTCAGAGATCTCAAGAAACCTGAACTGGCTAAATAAAATTTCGCATTTTTAATAGACTCGTTGCACCAGATCGGGAATACCCCTCGTGCCTTTTTACAAAAGGCATTTTACTGAAGGGCACATCCAGTTAGACAGGATAATTTTATGTGCGTAAAAGCGAGAAGGGTAGGTTCCACCAAAATTCACCAATGCGCCAGATTCAAGTAATATTCTCGGGTGAAACATGAAAGACTTTTTTTTTTGTGAGTGAGATATTCATTGATTTTAATGTTGTGAGATAGGAAAAAGTTAAATTGAACTGAAAAGATTTTTTCTATGTGTAGACATGCTTTCAGTAAAATTCCTATGTAAACAGGCACTTTAATAATACTTTGTGAACAAAGCCTCTGGATAAATACTTTCAATTCACAATAAGCACTCGTTGCTTTTAACACTCGTTTAATTTGACACTTGATCTGACATATCGTTTTTCTGTTTAAAAATTATCGTTCGCTTGCAAACCACTAAGCTAGTGGAAAACAAAAATTTAATTTTAAATTATTAAAAATTTAATTTTCTAGATAAAATAATGGAGCCAATGACTTTAGGAAGCCCTAGTGGAAGTCCTGCTACCGGTACAAGCCCTTATTTGCCATCATTCTTAATGGGTGAATCAAATGCACCATCAACTCCACGAAATAATACTCTCTCTCCAAATAAAGGGCGCAATATATCTTTTGGTACTTAAAAATCAATTCAATAAAAAAATAAACTTTTTAACTTGATAACAAATTCTTAGCTCCATCGCCGGGTGCAACATCTCCTCAAGATTTCAACCGTTCAGCCTTAGGACAAAAAACCCTCTTTGGCTTTCAGCAAGCATCATCTGGGACAAACTATCCGGGATCACCGATGCAAAATCACAATGCTAGCTTGTCAGGACCGCCAACGCAAGCAAGTTTTATTCCTCATAAATAATTGTTTTGTTCTATAATATTAACTCTCTTGGCGTAGGGTCTTTTTGATTCCCTTCACTCGGACCGCAATCTGGTGCAAACACCAACACGTTCTAATCAAATGACCTTGCAACACCAATCGATGCAATACGGAACACCACTAAGTAATCAATATCAAATGAATCAATCCGTCAACGATTCTTACTTATCTGCTGGCAAAAATAACAGTTTCAATCCATCTCGCCTCACATCACCACCAGTTGCTAATGCAATGCCATTCGATTATCGCAACAACAATTCTAACCTACAATGCCCGCCGCTGCCAAGGTACACTGAATTCTGGATAACTGTCTATGGATTTCCACAGAGTGCTACTTCAATGATTCTATCGCACTTTTCTCAGTGTGGAACTATTATTGATAAAGTATTTCCATCACAAAATGGCAATTGGGTGCATTTGAAGTTCTCCTCACGACTGGAGTGTGACAAAGCTTTGAACTACAATGAGAAGATCCTCGGCAGCAATATAATGATCGGTGTGACGCAGTGCAAGGACAAAAACATCATAGACAAGGAAAATGTTTGCGAAAATAATCAGTAAGTTTATAATTATTTGTAATTGTAATTATTAATCGCCATATTATCCAATCGATAAATTCAGTTTAAAACTTAAATCCGGATGTATTTACATTGAATTTATATTAATTTACATCCGGATTTAATTTTTAAACTGGATAAATCGAGTGAATAATATGGTGGTAAGTGTTCGATGACTTCTATTTCTTGTTTCATTATTGAAATATTTTTATAGAAAAACTTATTTTAATGAAAATACATAAATGTATCAGCAGGCGCTTAAATAGTCTCATGATTGGATCATCTAAGCTCCCGTGAGAAAGCTTTATTTCAGACTTTTACAAATGTGGTTTGAAAACTGAGCATCACACAAAATTTTGAATATTTTTTCTTCATAGCTCTAAAATCTATACTGTCCGATTTTAGATGTTCGGCTATAATGAGTTTAATATACATATATGTACCTTTACTTTTACAAAAATATTATCGCGGGTTTTAAAGCATTGGAGACGGGTCTACCACGAAATCTACAAAAAACAAAAATCTCGAAAGACATAATCTCGAATACCAAAATCTCCAGTTACGAAAATCTATATGTATCTCCAACACTCCTCCTCATTTACTCAATCAGACCACACTTTTCGCGAAGCATCTTATGTCATCCAGCTCCCAATGTTTTTGTAAGCAAATCTGCCAGCATAGATTCTGTTGGAAAATATTTACATATTACCTTTTGTTTCTTAATAGAATCCTTTACAAAGTGGTAACGAATATCGATATGGTTTCTTCTGTTCGAAAAATGTTCCTCTTGTATTAATTTCAAGCAGCTTTGGTTATCCTCGTATATTATTGTAGTTTTATTGACTTCCTGCTGCATATCGGCCAATAAACGTCTAATCCAAGATGTTTCTTGGCATCCCTCCGATAGTGCGATGAACTCTGCTTCCGTTGACGAAAGTGCAACGCAAGTTTGCTTACGGCATGACCAGCTCACAACACCACCGTTTACCTTAAACACAGAGCCACTGTTTGATTTACAACTTATTCTCTCCTCGGCCCAATTTGCATCCGCATAGCCATAGAAATGACCACCTTCGTTATCGTCGTTTGCACTTAAAAACAGATATTTAACTATCTGTTTAAGTTCATTCCAATCATCCTGTTTAGGTTGACTGACCTTTTGTGCCAAAATTGAAACGCTTGTAGATATGTCGGGTCTTGTGTTTACTAAAACATATAGAAGGCATCCAATTAGTTTTTGATATTTACCGTTGTCCATCATGACTTCGGAATCTGCTGTCTGTTTGCCTTAGTTCGGATCCATTGGTATGTTTGATGACTTCGAGTCTGCTAAACCAAAGTATCTTGCTATCTGCTCTATATAATTTTCTTGATTCAGAGTATAATTTCCTCTTTTGTCTTTGTCGATTTTCAAACTCAAAAAATTCTTAATAACGGGTGATTTTTTAAGAGGTTTAGAACTTTAAAAAAAAAAAAAACACAAAAAATTCGAAAAAATGAATGAAATATTTATTTGAATCGATAGTTTGAACCTTGCAATTTAATGTTTAAAGATAATTTCATGCAAATGTTGACCGCGGCTGCGTCTCAGGTAGCCCATCCGCTGAGTCCAATTTTGGCATACTCTTTCACACATATCGGCCGGTATCTCACGAATGAATGCATGGATGTTGGCTTCCAGTGCGTCAATCGAAGCGGGCTTGTCCCTATAGACATTAGCCTTGACATACCCCCACAAAAAATAGTCTAATGGTGTCAAATCGCACGATCTAGGCGGCCAATTGACCGGCCCGAAACGTGAAATTAACTGTTCACCAAACTCGCCTCGCAATTGCGCCATTGTTTCGCGTGCTGTGTGGCATGTGGCACCGTCTTGTTGAAACCACATATCATGCAAGTCAAGAACTTCCATTTCGGGCAAAAAAAAGTTTGTTATCATCGCTCGGTAGCGTTCACCATTGATAGTAACGCTGCGATTCGCATCATCTTTGAAGAAATATGGCCCAATAATGCCGCCGGCCCATAAACCGCACCAAACAGTGGCTTTTTCGGGATGCATTGGTAGCTGTTGCAATGCTTCTGGCTGATCTTCACTCCAAATGCGGCAATTGTGCTTATTTACGTACCCATTCAACCAAAAATGAGCCTCATCGCTGAACACAATTTTTCGATAAAAAAGCGGATCCTCGGCCAGCTTTCCAAGAGCCCATTCACCAAAAATTCGGCGTTGTGGTAGGTCGGCTGGCTTTAGTTCTTGCACCAGCTGTATCTTAAAAGGCTTTACGCCCAAATCCTTCCGCAAAATTTTCCACGTAGTGCTGTAACAAAGGCCTAACTGCTGGGAACGCGCGGCGCCGAATCGACATTTCGCGGTCTTCACTACGCACAGTACGTAAACGTGTTGGTGGTTTAATGTCCAACAAAGTAAATTTGGTGCGAAATTTGGTCACAATCTTCCGAATAGACTGCTCAGAAGGTCGAGAATGCCGACCATAAAATGGAAGCAGCGCGCGATGAACATTTCGAACCGAGCACGAATTTTGATAGTAAAATTCAATAATTTGCAAGCGTTGTTCATTTGTAAGACGATCCATGGTTAAATTGCAAACCAAACTGAAGCTGTTTGACAGTGACACAAGGTACTAAACACACGTCAGCTGTCAAAACCAGTGTTGCCAAAACCAAACCAGCTAAAAAATCACCCGTTAGAACCCAAATTCTTCATTTGAAACTTTGAAGATAATATCTTTTCTGTTGAAAGAATCAAGTATTTTGATTTGCTTGCCACAATGATATCGTCAACGTATATAAGTATGAAGCACCATTCACTTTTCTCCTCCTACGAATAAAGACAGGGATCAACTTTGCTTTGAAGAAACTCTGCACTTATTAACACGGCATGTTCCAAGCCGCTGCCTGCTTCAGTCCATAAATACTTTTCTTCAATAAGCAAACCATGTGTTCCTTCCCTTCAACTTCAAAACCTGGTGGCTGTCGCATATAAATAGTTTCCTTCAAGTCACCGTTAAGGAACGCCGTTTTCGCATCCAAGTGTTGAACCACATATCCTTCTTTTGCACAGATTGACAATAGTATTTTGAATGTCGTTAACTTAACAACCGGAGCAAATACAAGATCGTAATCAGTGCCGTATTTTTGTGAGAAACCCTGGGCGACTAGACGAGCTTTATATCGTTTTCCTTTATCATTTGAACTAGTCTTTAATTTGAAAACCCATTTACTACCAACAGCTGATCGATCCTTTGGTAGCTCACATAGATCTCAAGTGCCATTATGCTTCAATGAGTTCATCTCATCTTTCATAGCATCAATCAATTGTTCCTTTTGACTGCTTGACATGACTTCCTTCAGGTTCTTTGGTTCTATATCGGCATTCTGAATAACATTTATTTCTTCTATTAATTTGATTGGTGGAACCCCTTTATTCGATCTTTTCGATTTTCTTATGTTCACACTTTGTTGAAGCTCATCAACTTCTGGCAGTTCTAGATCTGGAACTTCCTCTTGATAAGAAGCACATTGGTCAACGTCTCCCTCTGTACTGTCACAACAAACATTATTAGATTTCACACTAAATTCGGTTTCAAAATCCACAGATGCAGAATCGTCTTCCATTTTCTGGTTTATCTCAACGGATCTTGTGATGGGTACCTTACTTCGCAGTTTATCATTCAAATTTCCGAACTGAACATCTCGACTTACTACAACTTGATTCTTTAATGGATTGTAGCAGCGATATGCCTTCGACTGTCCATCGTAGCCAACAAAAATCATTTCCACACTTTAGTGCGCGCAATTCGTAAGCATTTTAAAAATACATTGTACATTTATGTATGTGTTACTGTCAAACACCGAAATGTGGAAATTCTAGAACGTTCCGCTAAAACTTGAGATTTTTTCGGCAAAGTAAATGTCCGATGAACTATAAAAGCAAACATAATTCCTTCAGGACTTTTGTCAACAATTTTCTTAGACAACAGTACCTTGGTTGGTCGGCCCTGCCGGTTTCAAGGATTTAAACTCCCTTTATGGATCCTCTGTCCCGCGCAATAAACCCCGTTGATTCTCTTATGGTATGCTCAGTCGTCAGACAGGCGCCAATTTTCGCTCGCTTACCAAATGAATGAATGAATGAATGAAAACTAATATTGCTGGTAAATGTCAAGTTTTAGAGTAATTTTAGAATTTGTAATTTTACAGTGATATACATATGTATTCTGTAATTAAATTAAAATCTTACCTCAACATTTTGAAAATAACCACGGCTTACATGATTTAGGCTTGAGACATACAGCAAACGAGCATATCCAATCTCCATAGTTAAAAGAGCTAATATCAAAAATAAATGTTTTTTTTCGAGATTTAATTTTAATAATTCTGGATTATGTAATCCGAGATTTTTGTATTCAAGATAATTTGTTCATATTTAATATAATTTGACCAACGTTATAATAATTTAATTTAAACTCTTTTTAGGCCAGCATCAAAAATTCGACCACTCTCTCAGGTCGCCTATAGAAGTGCTCAAAGCGAATCAGCCGTCGTCGCTAGTCCAAATGCGCCACAAAAAAGCTCCGGACTCGTAAACAAAGCTATGGATCTGTTTTTCGGATGGTAGATGGAGTTTATTATGATGAATTAAAAAAAAAAACAAGCTAAATTAATTTTTGTATTGTGTTGTTTTCTTTTATATATATGTATATTTTCATTAAAATTGCATGTCCAGCACCCTTTACTTGGGCCGCTTAATATTGTAAATCATTTCAACACGAAACGGACTATGTAATCTATTCTTGTTTTTTGTTTCATTTTTTTTTTTTTAACTTTAAAGAATAAGTAATCTAATTCGCTAAAGAAAGCTTATAACGATTCAACATAAAATTCTTTCCAGAGAAAAAATAAAATTAAAATTAAATATTAAGCTACAGATCTTAGACTTGTTTGGGTTCAATAAGCGCAGCTTCTAGATCCTTCATCTTTGGATAGTTGACGTCGCAACTGTCTAGCTTCGATTGGGCCCAAATAATCATCTTCAACAAATACATGACGCGAGGCGTTGAATCTTCGCAGTGTTCAGATTTTAATATGGCAGCGTTTAATTCACTAGCAACCTAAATAAAAAAAATGAAATACAACAAAGTATTTATTTGTTTTGGAAATAACCTTTTGGCGATGTGATTGCTCTAACAACTCTGAAAATGGACTATTTTGAGGCTTCTCAAAAGCAAGTAATGCTAGTGTTCGTTCCAGTTCATTTAGAGCTTCAGGGATATCTTCGCCCGCTTCTGATAATTTTGTTTGAGCAAAAGTAAGAGCGTCTTCGATTTTTCCAGCGCTGAAATTTGATGAAATTTTAAAATAAAATAAGCATACGTATTGTTTATAGCCAATTTTTAAATAGTCAGTTAAACATCAGCAAACAATTGAAGCGTCTAGAGTGAGAAGGGGTCAAGTGACATTTTTCGATTTTTTTTGTTTTTTTTTTTACCTATACTGGTGTTAAGCGACAACTTAAATTTTGGTCAATTCTTGTGTCTCTATTGTTATTACTTACAAAGTTAGCTTCAGATAAAGGGGTTAACTACCACTACTACTACTTATAAACTTAAAACTTTAAATTTAAAGGCTTATAACTCAAAACTTCAAAAATGTCACTTGACCCCTTCTCATTCTCAACGCTTCAATTATTGTTCCTACTAGTTTCTCTGATAGTTGATTGAAAAGCGAATAATAAAATATTGATATCATGATTTTGAGAGGTATTTTAAATGAAAGTGAAATTACAGAAATGCCAATTTTCAACAGTTTTGTTTTATAAAGGTATATGTTTAATGCGTTATGGTCGTTTTTGTTTTTTTGGTTGCAATCGGTGGCACTTTCAATGGATTTCTTCGCTGTTGATTTGGAAATTGAAGAACACAATTTTCGTTTCGCTTCAGACGCGTACTAGGTTTCAGTAAAAGAATGGAGACTTTCACTGCTATAATTTTTATAAGAACCCCTTGTTGTAGTCTTGTGGACTTAATTAACTTCCAAGGCTTCTGCATTAGTGTAGTATGGAGTGAATCGCTTCGTGAGAATTTTTCCCCTGGGATGTTTATTGCAAGTTGTTGTTGTATATGCATCAAATTTTACTTATAGCCAGGTTTTACCTTTCACTTGAAATGAAATTAAATCAGCCGATCCAAAATGAAATTGGTCTACATTTCAATGTTTCGATTTGAACTTTTTCAAAATCGAATTGAATCCCATAACTAGATGTTTTCAGTTTGCAATTGGAATCGATTTTTTTCATTCGATTTGAACATACAGGGACAAAAAATATACGCAATTGAGAATGTACATAAGTACAAATTTCCAAAAATTAATTAGTCATTTAAGTAAAAATATAAATAAAATAGGGTTAAACACAAAAAGACTGCGTATTAACAATTATTAATTTAATAGAGCAGTGTAAAGATCTCTTTGGATTTACTTTGTTCGTCATCTTACATAGGAAATTTTATCCCACTAAAATTATTAATTGCGTAAAATTTTTTGAAAAGTGTTTTGACTCAAAGCCACATCAGTGTCGATTACAATTGATCTTTGGAATATTTTTGTCTACAATAAATTTTAAAATACATGAGATACAGAATATTCGTTAAGGAAAGGCTTAAAAATTGGTACGGATATTTGTGAAAGCTTCAATCAAAAATCTGGGGATTTTCTTTCTTGATGTAGGTATATTTCTTCAAATTCTCCTACCCAAACTTAGGCTAAGGCAAATTCAAACCACATAAAATAAGTTTTATTCAACCAAGAGCCAATCTAGGAGTTATCGTGAATAAAATGTCCCTGTAAATGTTTCCTGCGTCTCAAAATTGAGAATGTAAATGAAGATCAAAATTTTCCCTCGGAATTTATTGGTATGTGAATAAATTTGGGTGTCATTTCTTTCGATAGAAATTCTTTCTTAAATGCTGAATATGACTGTATGATGAAGATGTCATTTTGAAAGTAAGTATGCTGTAGGTATTTGTTTTCATACCAATCGAAATCAACCAAAAACACAGATAAAAACAAAGAATAAACGGTAAATCACATCAACTTAAAAAATAATAAACTTTGGTAATTTATATTTGAAAGGTTGTTCTAAAGAATTGAGTAAGGGTAAGTGTAAGTATGCTACAGGTATTTATGTTTTGATACCAATCGAATGAAATAAATCAACTAAAATCCCAGATAAAAACAAAGAATAAACGGTAAATCACATCAACTTAAAAAATCATAAACTTTGGTAATTTATAGTAGAACAATGCCATACCGAATAAGTTCAATCAATTGCAATTGTTGCAAGTGGAAGAATAAATAGCGATCGTTATCCAACAATTCCGGATGCAATTGATTGACCAAATGTGTTGCCTCTTGTATGCGTCCATTTTGTACAGCTTCTCGAATAATTATTCGATCGTCCAAAGAACTCAACTCAACACTTGGCTCCAAACCAGCTTCAAGCTGAAATTTCTCGGCAGCCTCTTTAAATCCCTCTTAAATAAATAGTTTTCTAATTTCGTTTCTAAAATTTATTTTTTTTTTGTTACCTGTGACCAAATAATTCATTATTAATCGGTTCATGTCCGATTGTTTAAAGGGAAATTGCGATAAACGCAAAATCCATTCTTCCTTTGTGATGCCATCTGCTTTGTCGTTGTAACTCATATTTAAGTGGTTTTCAATAGAAAATATTTTTCGTTTAGAATTTTTGTGGATTTATTCGTGAGTTTGTTACAATTTTTAAATTCTCAAATTTTGTTTGGAAGAAAAATACTTTTAGATGTTTTACGAAAACAAATGATTCGACTAGACAACAAAAGATGTTACGATTTTAGGTCAAAATGCAGAAGTGACATTTCTAAAACGTAACGAAAGGTTGTTTTTTTTTGTTATGGAATGTCACGTTACGAACACTAAGGGCCAGTTTGTTCACAGTTAGCCAGTTCAGGTTTCTTGAGATCTCGGAGATCTCAGCAATCTCAGAAATTTGACGTAATTCCTCGTGAGATTCCTCACTTTTGCTGTCAAAAATCTGAGACTGAAATTTTTTGGATTCGTTCAATTATTTTTTTGTCGCAGTTGATCAATTTATAAAAGCGAGATGGAGAGTGCTTTTGACTTCTAAAGGAGAAATTTTGTTCAGGTTTCTCCTTCTCTTCAGTGGAGCTGACAGACGTTTGCTCAGTGAAATCTCAGAAACGTGAACTGGCTAAGTGGGTTAAATCTGAACAATGACTTTCACAGCATTTTGATGTTTCCAAAGTTTTTGACATTCATTAAGCTAAGTACAGACGATTGTCAGATCTTACAATATTGTCAGATCTGTCAGTGAAAAAACTGTTCCAAATGTCTTACAATCGTCTGAATCAAAAACGTTTTAGAGTTTATCTGACCAACAACGGTAACCTTTTTGGAATCAGCAATTGATGCTTTCAAAACGAGTATCAAAATTTCGTGTAAAAGAATCATCATTAAAAAAATTTACTCTTTGAACTCGCATTTTGGAACCTATATGCGTATTTTACGAGTGTTTCTTCTCATTACAACTTTTGAGTAAAAGATTTGAATGCTTCGTTTAACAGCATTGGTGCTGATTCCAAAAAGGTATCATTCATCTCTATACGATTTACTATTGGCTAGATACACTCCGGCTTAAAGCCGGAACCACACCTATCTCGTGTGGTGTGTTGTATGGTGTGGAGCGGTGTGTCGTTGAATGTGCACACTTGTGTGGGAGTGATGTTGAAAAAGAAAAGTACAGATATATATGTCATGTTATGACTGTTGCTTTGATTTTTGTTTATAATATAACAGGGCTATTCTGGCGTTGTGTGGGCTCACAACTCAGAAGTCACAAGCCTTTGTGAGGTTGATTTCTTGTGAGGTTCTCAAAAGGAGATCAAAATTTCGATAGTTTTTGTGAGGCTCAAGGCTTAACTACATAAGCCAAAAAGTACTGAAAGACAAAAGTAAAAATATTTTTTTTACCGCTAGCGCCGTTGTTTTGTGAAAAAGAATACACAAATTTGTTTTTAAACCAAAATTTAAGCTTTCTGCATCATTTTTATAAGTTTTCCAGTCAGAAACACTATCCTAAAATGAGTTTGAAAATTTTCACTTTTTTACTTTTTCACTTTTTTGGCTTATGTAGTTAAGCCTTCACAGTTGTAGTGGTACGAAAACCTCACAAAATCGATTTCACCTTTTCTTGTGAGGTTGTTGTGACTTGTGAGGTATCAGTGAGGTTTGCCAGAATAGGGCTGTGTGTTCTCTTTCTTAAGCCGGAACCACACCTATCTCGTGTGGTGTGTTGTGGTGTGGAGCGGTGTGTCGTTGAATGTGCACACTTGTGTTGAGTGATGTTTAAAAAGAAAAGTACAGATATATATGACATGACATGACTGTTGTTTTGATTTTTGTTTATAATAAAAGTGTTCTCTTTCTTACAAATAGTAAACTCCACATCGTGGTATGGCGCAATCGGTGCCACACCACTCCACAACACACCACTCCACAACACACCACACGAGATAGGTGTGGTTCCGGCTTAAGCCGTACAGCGGTGGTTGATACTTTTTTGGAATCTGCAACGATTCTCTTAAACGAGTATCAAAATTTGTTGAAAAGAATCACCCTTAAAAAAGTTAAAAGGTAAATGTAAAAGTATTTTCGTGAAATTTTTCTTAGAGAAATCCAAGAAAATGCGATATTGGGAAATCATCGGATATCAAAAATGTGGACAGGAGTACCGGCACCGGACACCAACGTTGTCAGATTCAGCTCCAACAGTAGTCAGCTTCAAGAAGCAGTGCAGATATACATATTTCGAATATGCCACTGCGAAAGCGACTCACAAAAAGCACTTCTTACACCATGCTACTGTTCAGGTAGCCTTATATGCGTCTATCAAACCTTCCATCAGCAAATGGCTGACCGCTTCTGAAACAAACTATACAAATTCCCGTTCATAATGCACACAAAAATAAAGCAACTGGTAGTGTGGCTAGCATACCAGGTGCAATATAGCTATTGGTCCACTGCAATCCACTGACATCTTCGAGAGTGTCATCAAAAAAGAAACAAAGACATGCACTGTTTCATCCTGGTAGTGATGTTACAAATCCCAGAAGCAAGCTCCGTTTCTCTAGGCACCATCGAAGATGGCTGCGGTCCGATTAAATGTTACAACGAAATCATAAACGGAAAATTTCGTTCTGCTTTTCGTTTTGCAGTACGCTGTTCGAAGAGCGAAATTTATAATTGTAGCAGATTATTTGGAGAAGTATCCGCTCCTTTTTCGCACTGACTTAATTATAAAGACTATTTATTGTGTGCGGAAAAATGACATTTGAGTTATATTTGTGTTTTTTTTTGTCTTTATCATTTTCTTACATCATGGGTTTCTCTGATTTTTTGCGTTTAAGCCTAGTACGCAGATCACGCTAAATTTAAGTTTCCATACGAAATTCTCTCCAAAATTTAGCCAAGCTAAAATTAAGAAAAATCCAAGACAAAATTTGTCCTGGGAAAAAATTTGTATGAGAAATAAAATTTTTCCCGAACTGCGTACTAGGCTTTAGCACCAATTAATTAGAACGTGTTAAAGTGATGGTGCAGATTTAACCCACTGTGAACAAACTGGCCCTAAATGGCTTAATTTAAGGCTTAACTACATAAGCCAAAAAGTACTGAAGTACAAACGTAAAAATATTTTTTTTACCGCTAGCGCCGTTGTTTTGTGAAAAAGAATACACAAATTTGTTTTTAAACCAAAATTTAAGCTTTCTGCATCATTTTTATAAGTTTTCTAGTCAGAAAAACTATCACAAAATCAATTTAAAAATTTTCACTTTTGCACTTTTTCACTTTTTTGGCTTATGTAGTTGAGGCTTTATTCTAATAGGTAGCTTGAAAATCTCAGCTATCAGTTTTATTTTGTTTTCACATTTTTTTTTGTGCTCGGAAGATGTCAAAAAGTGGAGCTGCCTTCCCAAATGTCATCTTCATTTATTTGATATCAGTTGATGTCAACAAGCATTGCGGCTGTAAATATTGAAAAAAATAAAAGAAAATGCAGGTCCAGTAGCGTCCATTCCGCTGGCGCCGCTGTACTATATTTTTGCCTCAAAAATTTTGTATGAATCCAGTGTATATATGAGATCAGTGAGATCAGTGAGAGTTACAGAACGTAGGCACAGGATCCCAACTTGTTGTTATTACGTGTTAAAAAATGATCCCCATCCAGATCCGTAGATAATAAAACGAGGCTATATTAGCCGTTTTTTATTATGACCCATGATCCATATGGATCATCCTGCGAAAATAAAACAATCTTACAGTGGCTAGAATCAGCAGACTGTTTTCGGATCATGAAACGTAAACCCGATAAAGAGCAGGTTCATGTGTTGTTGTTGTTATGTATGTTGTTTCAAGATCCATATAGATCAATTCTGATAATAAAAAACGCCTATTATGTGTAAAAAAGAAGTTTTAGTTGAGTCCCATAAATTTTGACAATGGCAGTAAATTTTGAGGTTTCACCTTTTTCAAAAAATTTTTCCGCGTTTTTGAATGACTTTCGCTCCGTTTTGAAATTCAAGTGGATAAAATAACCATTTCTATGCCGATATTTGACAGTTAACTGCCTCGCAAAGAAATGCCCAAACGTTATGGCTCAATTGGCATTATTTGAGGCGATGTCAATTTGAATGGCAATGACAATTTATTGACTGGGTGGGCCTTCTATTGCCAGGTAATTTCAGGTGCTAAAGTACGTTAGTATAAGAATTACGACCACAGCTGTCAAATGTTTTTTTGTTCTTTAAAATCACTAGGGGTATTCCCGATCCGATGCAACTGGTCTTGTATCATTGCAAAAATGCAAAAGTGTAAAATTGCTATACCCTAACCCCATTGTAAAAAAAAAACTTTGCACTTTTGCAATGATGCAAGACCAGTTTGCATCGGATCGGGAATACCCCTACTGTTATTGGTAATAAAAAAACTTTAATTCACTTAGGTTGGTATTCACCAAGTGCTCATAAACGGCTCAATTGTGTCCCCTATTACGCGATGCTACTTTGCATCTGACTCTTTTTTTCGAATTTCTCTTTGAAAGTCATCCTTGCGCCTGACACGGTGTTTCTCGTAATATGAAATAAATACATATTTATAACTACAATTACACGATGACAACTAGTCAAAAAAAGTAAAGCAAATAATACAAAATACGGATAAAAGGTTCCACACCAACGCGAATTTTCGGTGATGACGACGAAAATAACATTTATTAGGGGTGTCGTCTCCATGTTGTGTGTTTTTTATAACGATTTTAATATAAAATGTAAAATATAAATAAAAGAATTTAAAAAACCGATTAAGTATATTTATATTTTATTTATTATTATTTAATAATGTCACAACATATATAATTTTGTTTTAATTTTAAGCTACGCGTTTCGGATTTTTCTCATCCATCTTCGGGCTTATTTTGTTGACTTGACAACACGTGGTTGTCAATGAAAACAACACGTTGTTATTATTGTTTTCGTCGTCGCCACCGAAAATTCGCGTTGGTGTGGGGAACCTTTATCCGTATTTTGTATTGTTTGTTTTACTTTTTTTGACTAGTTGTCATCGTGTAATTGTAGTTATAAATATGTGTTTATTTGTCTTGATGGGCTTTATATCCTTTGAGGTATTTTATATCTCCAGGACCCATGTTCTGTAACTCGGCGATAACTTTTCGTGGCGAGAAACGGCGAAAAATGGAACAAAAATGGAACAAAACTCATAGGAATCCTATGAAAACTGTATTGTTTGCTTTACTTTTTTTGACTAGTTGTCATCGTGTAATTGTAGTTATAAATATGTGTTTATTTGTCTTGATGGGCTTTATATCCTTTGAGGTATTTTATATCTCCAGGACCCATGTTCTGTAACTCGGCGATAACTTTTCGTGGCGAGAAACGGCGAAAAATGGAACAAAAATGGAACAAAACTCATAGGAATCCTATGAAAACTCATAGGAATCCTAT
This sequence comes from Epistrophe grossulariae, assembly GCA_929447395.1. Lineage (NCBI taxonomy): Eukaryota > Metazoa > Arthropoda > Insecta > Diptera > Syrphidae > Epistrophe > Epistrophe grossulariae. The sequence goes on along the minus strand of OV839568.1, from coordinate 33,568,956 downwards.
AGGTTTTGTTCCATTTTTCGCCGTTTATCGCCTCGAAAAGTTATCGCCGAGTTACAGAACATGGGTCGATAGATATATTTGCCTTTTCTGTCTTTTCTTTTCTTTATCCTTTACTTTAAAACTCTGTGCATTTGTGTGAATTTCTACGTCATTTTATTTTTTTTATATGAACTTTGACAGGCTTTGGGGTAGAAATTCACAGAGTTTCAAAGTAATGGAACTTGGCTATTGCCACTTTAAAGTTGGGAGAATTTGGGAAAAGAACAGACCTAAAATTATGTTTTGAGTGTAGGCTTAGCTTAATTGATGTCACTGTGATTATGCCACATTTCAATCTAGACAACACTAGAAAACAAAACAGTCGGCGGGTTTGAAATCAAATTTGACATTTTTCTAACGAATGGATAAAAAACCAAATTTCAATTATAAACAAAAATATATTTTATTATTAATAAGATTCTTTTAAATTTTATTATTATTAATTAAAATGGAAATACGTCCTTTTACGCAACTAGCCAGAAGAACGGAGCAGCTAGAATATGACCATCCAAAGTTATCTGCAGTAATGTCCCACCTGAAATATGAGTTCGCATCCTACAAATACACTGTCTACCGGTGCGCTTCTAAAATAGTCACATTGCAAAAAGTTTTCTATAGTGAGTTAATTAAAGAAATAAAAAAAAATAATTAGAATATTTAAACAATTTTCGCAGCCTCCAGCATTCCCTACAAACTAATTCTGGCTGTTCTGGAGAGATATAACATCACACAATTGGATCCAAACTATATGGTTCCACCTTTTCAGCTAACTTCTTTAATTCATGATATGTATTTTGCTTGTGAAAAACTAGGACATTTTACCAAATCTGTTTCATATAATTTGGAAACAGCAACTGCTGTTCTGTCTGATTTCTTTTGGAACATATTTGATCCGTAAGTTGAGCTGCCAACAATACAACAAGTACAGTACCTATTGAGAATCATTTATTTTCAGACATAGGCGACATTCTATTTCACCAATAGAAATCAAAGCGACATTTCTTTTGTTGTGCAAAATACATACATCGGAACAGTTGGTTGATGAATTCTTTCAACTGGTCCGTGACCAAAATGATTATGTGACAAAATATTCCATGAAATATTTGCTTCTCATTTTGTCCAAAATCATGACATATCTGGAAGAAGGAACTGCATATGGTGAACACAATATACCAATAGTATTAGAACAATGTTTTTCAAGGGTAAGTGATGTTAATATAAGAGTCTGTCTAAAGACCCGACAGCGCGTACGCGAAAATGATTTCGCGTACGCGAAATTGAGTGATTCTCACTTCAATGTTTTATTTGCTTGCTTACAGAAATACAGTGCTAGCACCCATCATTACCTCGCATAAACAGTGAGGTATGTATGGGGGGGCATGCTGCCCCCCTGCAACCCCCCTGCTTGGGCTCACTATAGGATTTGGGGTAGGTGCGCGGTTAGGTGTATGCAGTTTCTTTTGCATTTAAAGAATCAGGGGAGTTAAAGCCAACCTCGCACCTACCCCAAATCCTATAGTTTCACGTACGCGAAACTGATTTCGCGTACGCGCTGTCGGGTCTTTAGACAGATTCTTAATATAAATAACTTAAATCAGCTCTGTTTTATTGATTTATGTACCTTTACTAGCTTTGCTAGACCCTGTTTGGGCCTTCATAAAGTGATATTTGATTGAGTATAGAATATTTTCAACACTTTTTAACTATTTTCACACTGTAAAACTAGACATCCGTTGAAATAACATTATATTCTAGTGGTTACATTAGGTCTGTTTATTTACCTCCCCAAAAATTCCTACAGTTTTTTTATTTTTCGTTTGTTTGTTCGTTGGTTTGTCTCCAAAACTGCTAATTTCTACAGATTTTAGTCCAAAGTCGTTAGCATACTCGGGAAGTTGGTGTGTAAAAAACTGTTAATTACTAAATTCGTAGAAATTAGGAGTTTTGGGAAATAGAGAACGGACTTAGGGCCAGTTTGTTGACAATGGGTTAAATCTGAACCATAAAAGAGTAAACTAACGTCGTGTCTTGAATTTGGACAAAAACAAATTAAATGTTTTTTTTTTTAATTATTCTATTTCACTTCAGATTTTCTTTGATAAGAAATAGATTTTGTAAGCCTTGCATTATTTTTTTAAATTTAATTACAGTGTCAAAGCATTAAAGGTATTAGCCAATACCAGTTCCATTGTCTGTGGTCAACTTCGCAAACTAGGTTTTTAATATATGCCAACCTCATTGCCCTGGTTAAACGCATGGAAGATACCGAAAAACTAATTCACAACAACGTTTGTGCGTCATGTCAATCGGAGAAAATCATTGGAATTCGCTTTAAATGTCAAACATGTAAAAATTTGTCCCTGTGTATGAAATGTTTTGCTACTGGTTTCGCATCAAATAAACACGAAAATGGCCACCGTATGTATGAAGTATTTACAGAGGTGAGTTCTGAAATTTATTTTTTATCTGCAGATTTAAAAGCATTTGTCTATTGTCATATCATAATTTAGGATCTACCACCAAAAAAAATTTCCCATTACTTTGCCAAATTGTGTAACATCTTCTTCCAAAAAACACACGAAGAATCAACCGGCTTTTGTAATACCAACGATGCTAGCGCAGTCAATGAAACCGAGCTTGTGACAATAGAAACAAAGTTCTCTGATTCCACAGCAGTTCCACAAACCAAAACCGATTCAACAATCAGAGCGTATTTGAAAAATGACTGTAAGTAGTTTTTTTAAAGCTGTATTGATACATTTATATGCAACCTAAACCGTCCACAGATTCTTTTCAGCATTCTCAGGTGAGTTCATCAAGTTCATCATCAATACATCCGTCCAATAAGCTACAATCTATAATTGATAAGCTCCTTCAACAGAATGCGTAATTAAAACTTATTAGTCTCACAACAGATAACACAATGACTTCTTTTTATTTTCTTAGAAAAATTGAAATGCAATTGCAGTGCATTCAAACATCTTCCACTGCTGATATTTCAAATTTCCTCAATGCGCATCAAGAATTCCTTGTGGGTATTATAAATGAGATGAGAAGTTTTACAGTGAGTGTATTTTTTAGTTTAATTTGTTTTGTATTTAATTTTACTTATTTTACTACAGACTAGTGCAAGTATAACGTATCCAACATCAAGCACACCAAATCGAACGACATTTGCTAAAAAATGTGTCGGAGAACTTCAATCTCAAAACCTTTCCAGATCTTGTAAGTTGTACAACTATGCTTTTGTGAAAAAAAAAAATAATTTAATTCTCATTCAACCAAAATATAGTGCACGGAGCTGATATAAATCGTAGCTACTTGGACGCCAACAAATCTGATTATTCAGTCGCGGATATAAGTGGATGGTTTTATCAGAAAAAAATGTCCACACCATATACAGGTGGACCATTAACTGTTGTCACTGAAGACGATGGCAGAGATACGGAAATGTTAAACTTTAAGTTACTCCTACATAAGGTCAAAGAAATTGTCGATGATTCCTACAGTGATAACACAGAACTAGCTGAAGCAACTCAAAATTTAGAAAACGCTTTGGATACCATCATACAAGATGAAGAAAGACGTTTGCGGAATAGTGTCTAAGTAAAAGTTATTTGTTATGGTTATAAGACTTATTCTACAGCAAACAAAAAGATACAAATTTTTTTTCAAATAACTTTATTTACAACATGACTATTTTTAAATAAACATTATTTTTGAACTAGAGGGTGTTTTCTCTTAAACATTTTGAAAAGAAATTTTTGTTTAGATCCTTTGAATATTTTTTAAATTTTAATTTCACCAATTGCTTAGAAGAACGAAAGGATCCAATTTCCGTTACATTTGGCACGTACAGCTAAGAGTTTTGAAATTTATTTTGAACCAAAATCAATGGTCCCTTATATACAAAATTTTGCTTTCATTAAGAAAAATCTAATATATCTCCAAAAATGCTCATCGTAGGAGCGAAAAAAAAATGTGTTATGTATTTCTGCAGGTAATGTCATTGTTTTGTATCGAGAGATTATTATAAATTTTCAGCCATTTAAGGTCGATATGTAAGGATAAAATAGTTATTTAATAAAAGTGGACGGAACAAATTATAATATAGTACATCTTCGTGTAAAATCATAAACATCAAACATTTGCTTTGTTGCGAAGCTGATGCGCAACGTAGCTGATGCTGATGCAATACATCAGCAACTACGCATCATGAATTTTCTTGATTCTGGTTTGCTTGAAGTTAGCGGATTATTTGATGCAAGTTTGCAATAGTGAATACTTTACCCTAAAACTGATGCTGGTTTGATGGCTTGGTGAATGTTTGTCGCAAAAGATTGTGCATCATCTCTGCAACGAAACGTTTGTGAACTTACACTTCATTATTACTGTACTTGTTATAAATATTGAAAAGCGTCTCTTTCAAAAAATTGTAGCCATTGAATTTTAAGCTAACTGTAAAATATTGTCGCAAAAGTGCGCAAGTGATCCCGATCAGATTAGTTCATAATGGATAAAACAATATTTCAACTTTAATTGACGAAATTGAAACAAAGACGAACTCATAGCCATATCGTTTTGTTGAGAATTTTCCTTCTGACCGAAATTAATAAAGCAAACTTTTAAAAAATTTTATTTATTTAAAAAAAAAAATTGGACAGATATTAAACTCTTATGATACATAGGTTTAAGAACAAAATCTTCTTTTCGTGGATGTAACACAAATATAATGTTAATATATTTACAAATTTTAATCGATTTTATTGTCATGATAGTAAATTTTTAAATAACAAATCTGTTTTAAGTTGTTTTGAATGTAAATGAATATATAATTTTTTCTTCTTATCTATATCTACTCGATCTATTTTCATTGCACTGTTGGAATACGTTTCCAAGCACGATGAACATTCATCTCGCAAAGCGGCCTCGAATTCCATTAGTTTTTTCGACAGAGTTCTTGGACTTTCTTGCAAGTTTTTGATGCCACAAATTGCTTTTAAATCTAATCGAAGCTGCTTAAGAAATACTTTTGATTTTTCTTGAGATTTTGTAAAGATTCTTATATCTGCTGATGATTTATTGAGGTTTGCTATTTCTAATAAAGTTCCATGCCAAATTGAATCGTGATTTTTGTTGTAAAATATTAGTTTTGTATTTATTAGAGCATCTGCAATATCATCCTCTTGTCCATCGACGTTCATTGCTTCAGAAAAGTTTTGGTTTTCGGAAATTCTATAGAACCCTAATTTTCGGCTAAGAAAATCCTCAAATTCAGCTCCAGTTACAATATATTCTAATCTGACTTCTGTTTCATATGACGAAGCAATAACGGCTAAAAGATCGCGATGCAGATTCTTCTCATCAAATTTTAGCTTACACGAATCGTTGGATAATATATCCCGCAAGGATATTGTAGTTAAAAAACATTTTTGATTGAATGTTTTATTGGACGTGCAAACATCATAGAAGACAAATAATGGAACATTCACTGCACCACACTCAAAAAAGAGTTCCTGCATTTTGAGCTTAATCACCAGGACACTGAATGCTTCGGGTCGTAAACTGAGATCTAAACACTCTCTCCAGCTGCAGTTGGTGGAATACTTGTCCTCGGAATCTGAATCATTTAAAAAGCTTTGTATGCTTTCGATGTCACCAAAAGATTTATTTAGTTGATACAACTTAAATGAGTGGACCAAATCTCCAACGCCTTGAAGCACCGCTCGAAAATTGCGCAAGATTGTCAGCCGTGAGCAACAGTTGTTGACTAGAGGGACTCCAATTACGACATCATCATTTGCTGTAAGCTTTATCCACGAATTACCGCATTTTGACAAGATTTGCAGCTCTTCTAAGCGAGGAGTCCGTAAAATATTACAACCAAATAGTTGTGTGCTCTTAAGTTTGGAGAATTCTTTCCTTGAAATTGTTTGATGAACTAAGAGTTCCGATTTTTGTATCTTTATTCTATCAACCATTTTTCTATATACATCTGCTGTTGGTAGGACGAAAGCCGTTGGTGATTCAATTCTTTCTTGAAAATTCGTGACTTCATTGCGATCATTATGCAGGAATGATATTGCCACTTGTGATTGATAATTGTTTCCCTTTGTAACTTGAAATGACAACACATCCTCAAATTCAGCTTGTAAAAAAAACCCTTCTAAATCTCTTTTAATAACTACCAAAGAATTCCAGCACTTAATTAATAAAAAGACAATTTTGTCATTTCTATTCAGATAGATATACTTGCCGAACATTATTCCGCCAATATCATTGTTTGGACATGTTTTCGAATTGGTAATGATAACACTAGCTTGACTAGGCGTTCCATTTGCCTTTTGTTCTATGGCATCAAATTTATATTGTATTTTACGGAGTATTGTGTATTGTAGGTCGATTGAGTTCAAGATTTGCTTGTTATAGATCTCATAGAATTGTAAACTCCTGATAAGGGCCAATTTCGAGCGTTTCGTTCGTGAAATGTTCAAATTATAAGAATGGATGAGTTTGTCTTCAATGAAATGTGGGAAATGCGAAATCATCTTTTGATATAATGCTTGGCATTTCGAGGAAATAAAATAGCAACTTAAAATATTTTATTAAAAAAAAAACTCGTACTTTGTAAACAAAAGTTACTAAAATTCACAATAGGCTATTAAGCATTTTTGTTAGTCGCCTTTCACACGTCAAAACTTTAGGTCAGTTCACTAACTTTCCAAAATAGTCGATTTCTTTTTTTTGAAAGTCTACTGTTCGTACGCAACGTGACTACTCTCTCCAATCTCTAGTCCCCTTTCAAACGGGGAAATTGACGGTCGTATTTATACACGTTGTCTAACTTTGGACAGCCGTCCAAGTTATAGATATAAAAGGCGTGTTTTTTTCGCAACCCCGGGGGGCATTGGATGAAAAAAACCACGTTCGTGCTAAAAAATGTACATGTAAACAACAACTAATCCCCTGCGGGATTAGCTAATCCCAGAGAATTTTCGGGCTTAACTTAAGCGCACAGAAAACCTGTGTTACCAGCATGACTTACATATTATCCATGTTTTTTCTGTGATGGCGAAGCTAATCCCCGTTTTGTTTTTTTCAACCCATTGCCCCGGGGGTTGCAAATAAACACACCTAAATTTGTGTTTTTTGTGGGTTTTGTCGTCATTCCATTTCGCGTTCGTTTGGGAGAGCCTTATTTTTTTTTTACTATAGTCCCCTTTCACACGAGGAAACAAGTTACCGCCTACCGGAGATTTTTTTGACGTTTTCTTTTAATTTCAAAAATCTCTTGTACCTTTCACACGAAGAAACAAAATAGTGTAAATTTTCTTTGAACTCAGCCAACGACGAAAAAAAAGCAGGCAGATTTGTGTCAGCCTTTTTTTTCATCCATTTCAATTTGACATTTCGTTTCGCACCTCGCACATTTGAAAGATTTGGCTACTAGAAGTCTGCAACACCTGTCTTTTAAATTCGTTTTTTGTGTACGGAATTTCTGGCGGGTAGAAAATCTTTTAACAAATAAAATAACATTGAATTCCCAGTATTGCTTAATTCAAACAATAAAGGTTAATTAAAACACAATTGCATCATAGTTGAACAATCAAGAGCAAGAATTGGTAAAGAGTGTGTGGGCTTCCATTGTTTTATTTCTGTAATAGTGTAATATCTATATAAAAAAATCACGTATGGTGCGTAGGGGTTTCATGTAAAATATCTTTTTTAAACAAAAAGGTCACGCAATTTTGCACAGTTATAATTTTGGGCTAAGAATAGTTACATTACGCAAAACACTAGCATCATAATCAACAACTGCTTGTCTTTATTAAAGGTTAACGGCATAGGTATTCACATTATTTAACTTGTATTATAAATTGGCAAAAAGTACGCATTTGACATGGTAAGTTCTTGTTTAATAAACAAATTTTTTATTAATATTTACTACGTATATGATATTTCTTACTTAAAATAAACAAATTTTTTTGTACATATCTATTATAATAATGAGCTTTTTTGAGTCACACTCACAATCTCGATAGCTACACGCTTGATGCTTTTGATATTTCAGAATCAGAACTCTCCGGTTGTTACTCGCCGTGGAGCACAAAAAGCTAAAATACAAACCCGAGCCATGGTAAAATCAGTCGAACAACGACGGCCAAACGTATCGCTACAAGAAGCTAAGCGTAAAGCAAAACTACTAAAGATGCAGGAGCAATCACAGCAAGAGGTTGTTGTTAAAGATATTTTCCAAAATGTAAGTGCAAGTGTCTTATCGTTCTCGTCTTATAGCATAAGATTATCTGTTTTACAGGCAATGAGTGCAGTAAATTCTGTACAGGGTTATACTGGTGTCATATATGATGAGTCAATGGCACAGCACAAAAGCCTTTGGGATGAAAACCACCCAGAACGACCTGAGCGATTTACCAGAATCTTAGAAAGGTAATTAAAATATATTAAATATTAACTAGTTTATAAATTCGTAGATAACAATCTTATCAGAGTATGTAATTATTATTGATAACCTAAAAAAATAAAATCTACGTGGCGAAGTTGTGGGCATGGGAAGGTTTTAAGAAAAGTGTGTTTAAAGACCCGACAGCTCGTACGCGAAAATGATTTCGCGTACGCAAAATTAAGTACTTCTCGCTTCTATGTTTTATTTGCATGCTTACATAAATACAGTGCTAGCACCCAGCATTACGGCGTATAAACAATTAGAGGGCATGCTGCCCCCCTGCTTGGGCACAGGATTTGGGGTAGGTGCGAGGTTGGGTGAATGCAAAGTTTCTTTTGCATTTAAAGAATCTGGATTTAAAGCCAACCTCGCAGTCGCACCCACCCCAAATCCTATAGTTTCGCGTACCTACGTGAAATCAATTTCGCTTTTAAGAAACGAAACTTTTAATTTTAAAATTGTAAAATGTTTGAGGCTCTCCCAAACTGTTTTATTGTGCAAAACGGCGCATGAGTTCATTACAACAACCGAATTTTGCACGCGCTTTGTTGCATATTTTAGCTAAAAAGAAACGAACATTCCTTTACTTTTTACTAGCGATATACATACATATTATGTAAGGTATTTTGTGGCAAAAACTTGACATTCCAATGATAAGGAAGACGAAAAAAGTGGGCCCCGTTATTTTGTGCGTCTGTCTGTCTGTTTCTCTAAAGCCTAAAACGGATACGTCGTTTTTTTTTAAACTTCGTACCTTGTGTTTTTTGGACTCTCCCCCTACAACTTATTTAGGGTAAAAAATAACGGTAGGTGCCTGTCATGAAATTTTTTTCAGCTTTTGATTTAAAAAAAAGTACAATTTTTTTTAAAACTCCATAATATTTCGAAAACTCGATTTTTACTAAAATTGGTTTGAAACACAAACTAAAAACTTGCAACTTTGGTTATTCGACTGGGTTGCACAAACGATTACACTGTGGTTTTAAGGTCTAAGGGAGGTTTGCTGATACTACACATAACGATTTAAGTTGAACTTAATTTCTTAAGTATCACTTTATAACATGGAAAAAGTACCCATTAAGAATTTAAGTTCAACTTAAATCGTTATGTGTAGTATCAGAAAACGGGTCTAAGGGAGGTTTGCTGATACTACACATAACGATTTAAGTTGAACTTAATTTCTTAAGTATCACTTTATGACATGGAAAAAGTACCCCCTAAGAATTTAAGTTTAACTTAAATCGTTGTGTGTAGTATCACCAAACGGGCCTAAGTATTGTAAAACTATTCCTATAATAGAAGAAGGTTTTCTTAATAATACAAATTCTATATACTATACTACTGAAATACATCAGCCAAGTAGAAGACTTAGCACTATTTTAATGGACTTTGTTGAATTATTGATTCAAAATAGCTTTTAACGGCTTTTTTAATAGTAAATTTTATGAAACCTAATACAAAAATCTCGAACTCTTTAAAAAAATTTGCCCAGCAGTCAACGTACAAAAATGTTGCTTAAAGTTTATGTAAGTTATGTATGTTAGTAGCTCGGGGAAAATATACACATATACCTAATTAAAGATTTCTCACAACGTTTATCGTTATTTTGACAAAGTGTCAAAAGTCCATTGCGAAATAGTGTGCTCAATTATAATCGTCTACGATCGACCAATTAGCAGATATTGCCTATAAACCTTAAACCGTAGTTGTCATTACAATATAAAAACTTATTCTTTTGTTTACAATTTGTTTATTTTAACTTTCATTAATCAATGTATATGGTTGAGTAAAGGGCATATAATATGATTATTGTTTTATTTTGTGTTATTTTCAAGAGGGTATGTGTACAAATAAAAGTTAATTATTTGATTACATGCATATGTTCTTGATTCAACGAAGAAATTCTTTTCAAAAGACTTAAATCAAGAATGTAAGCGATCCTATTAATTTACATGATTGAGTTTTCATATTTGGTGCTTTCGTGACTGTCTGACTAAAGATTTCTGCAATCATAAAAACGATTAAAAACAAATATTATTAATGTTTTGTTTGTTTTATGATTTTTAAATATTTAAGCTTTTAAAGTAACAACTTATAATATAGTTTTTGTTCTTAGATGTAGGTCACTTGGTCTCCTTGATCGGTGCCAAAGAATACCTTCCCGGAGTGCAACAAAAGATGAGATCCTCCTAAAACATACTGAAGAGCACTACAATCTTCTTAAATCAACTGCAGATATGAAAGACGATGTAAAACTGGAAGAACTTAGTTCTCAATTTGACTCAATTTACCTGCACCCGGTAAGAAATATTTTAAAACCTAAAAGAAAAAAAGAAAAAGAAAATATGAGCTAAACAAAACACGTTTCGACAAAATAGACCACATTTGATTTGTCACTCCTAGCCACTGGATGTACAATTGACTTAGTGGAAAATGTTGTCAATGGCAGTCTTCAAAATGGAATGGCAATAATAAGACCGCCCGGTCATCATGCTATGAAAGCTGAATTCAATGGGTGTGTGTAATAAGTCCTTGATATGTATATTCAAACTAAAAATACAAATCATGTATGTACATGCTTGTTCGTAGATATTGTTTCTTCAATAATGTGGCCATTGCTGCACAATATGCATTGGATATCTTAAAGCTTAAGAGAATCCTCATTGTCGATTACGATATTCATCATGGTCAAGGAACTCAACGATTGTTTTACAACGATCCAAGGTTTGCATACAATTGTTTTTCTTTCAGAAAAAAAATTTAATTTTTGTGTATGTGATTTTTTTTTTAATCAGAGTTCTTTACTTTTCGACTCACCGATACGATCATGGAACTTTTTGGCCCAATATTAAGGAATCAGATTTTGATGCAATTGGCGAAGACGCAGGCATGGGATACAATTTTAATCTTCCATTAAATCAACCAGGAATGACCAATAGTGATTATCTGGCGATTTTCCAACAAATCTTGATTCCAGTGGCAGTTGAGTATCAACCAGATCTAATAATCGTGTCGGCGGGCTATGATGCCGCCTTAGGATGTCCAGAGGGTGAAATGGAAGTAACGCCTGCATTTTATCCCCATCTCATCAATCCCCTTCTTAAGTTGGCCCAATCTAAAATCGCAGTGATTTTAGAAGGTGGTTATTGTCTGGAATCATTATCAGAAGGCGCTGCGCTTACGCTTAAAACTTTACTTGGCGACCCATGCCCTCTATGGGCAGAAAATCTTACGCCACCATGTGAGAGTGTTCAAGACACGATTTTGAATTGCATTTATGCTCACCGTTCGTATTGGAGATGTCTTCAAGTTCAGCAAACGTACACAATGGAGGAACTAAATAATGTGAACCCACAGCCAGATTTACACAAAGTCAGTCGTATTTTCATCGGAGGTCCACCATTAGAGGATAAATTTCCTACAAGAGATTGTTATCCTGTTCAAACTCCAGAAACAATACAAAAACTAGATACACGTTTGCAATGGCTTAAAAATGGTAATTTTTATAACACCAATACTTTCGTTCCTGTTTAGCTCCTGTTATTGATTCGATTATTTTTTAGAAACAAACCTTACAGTTCCATCTATTAGAGTTAGCTATGTTTATGATGAAATGATGCTTGAACATCAGAATATGTTCGAAGAAAATCACCCCGAGCAACCGAAACGAATTAAGACCATTTATGATATGCATTTTGATTATGGACTTCTAAAACGCATGGAAAGACTTAAATCACGTCATGCAACAACGGATGAGATATGCCTTTCCCATACTCGATCTCATTTGAATTCAATGCGTCGCACAGGTGCTATTGAAGACTTTGCGGCCATTGCCGAGAAATATAGTTCGGTATATTTCCATCCAAAGACTTTTGAATGCGCTACTTTGGCGGCCGGTTCCGTTTTACAAGTAGTTGAAAGCGTTCTAAAGGGTGAATCACGAAGCGGAGTTTGTATTGTTCGACCACCTGGCCATCATGCTGAGCCGGATGTACCACAAGGCTTTTGTATATTTAACAATATAGCTATAGCTGCACAATACGCCATTCGTGATCACGGGTTGAAGAGGTATGTTAATACACAGTTGTTGCTTGATGGTGAAGAAATTTTATTTAATATTGCAGAGTGCTTATTGTCGATTGGGATGTTCACCACGGAAATGGAACTCAACATATTTTTGAGAACAACCCGAATGTTCTATATATAAGCGTACATAGGTACGACAATGCTACTTTCTTCCCTAGAACCACAGATTCCAATTATGATGTTGTGGGCAAAGGTCTGGCTGAAGGTTTTAATGTTAATATTCCTTGGAATAAAGTAAGATTATTCTTAGCTTTGTAGTAACTTCTTATCATTATGTTTTATATTATATTTTTCTTTGTAGAAGGGAATGGGTGATGCTGAATATGTGCTTGCATTCCAACAGTTAATCATGCCAATTGCATATGAGTTCAATCCAGAACTTGTTCTAGTATCAGCTGGCTTTGATGCTGCAATTGGTGATCCTCTGGGAGGGTGTAAAGTAACCCCGGAAGCATATGGGCTTTTTACACATTGGCTGTCAGCCTTAGCAAATGGCCGCATTGTTGTTTGTCTTGAAGGTGGCTACAACGTAAATTCGATTTCATATGCAATGACAATGTGTACTAAGTCTTTGCTTGGTGATCCCTTGCCCCCAATAAGCACACCAAACATTTGCTGTAAGCCAACTGTGGCTTATAGCAGTTGTATTGAAACAATTCAAAGCTGCCTGACGGTGCAGCAGCGCTACTGGAAACATCTTAAGTTTAATAAGAAACTACCTGAATGTTCAGGAGAAAATAATAACGAGGATTTTCTTTCTGCTACACTGAAAAATTTAAATATTACTACCGAAGATGCTCAAGGAGCTGCAGGGGGTTCGCTTGCCAAAGCCCCAACTCCACCTCCTCCTCTAGTTGAAGAGGAACCACAGCCGGGACCCAGTAAATCTACTGAGAAGGTAAAAACATTGAAGGAGTTTTTTAGCGAGAACCTCGAGGTAAAATTTAGAGACAAAAGATTTTTGTCGAAGGAATTATAAATGGTTTTCAATAGGCACTGCAAAATGAAAAGATGTTTGCGGTTGTACCCTTAAAGACATGTCCACATTTATCTCATTTGTGTCCACAGGATGTGCCAAAAAGTAAGAGAATTTGAGTACTTTTTCTTTTTTGTTTTGTTTCGCCATTTTCGGTTATTCTTGGACTTTAATTATAAATTGTTTTTGCATGCCAATTGTAATAAAAATGGGATATTACCCATAACTTTAGAAAAGAGAACACATCTTCAAAAAACCAAGCGTAAAAATATTTTTTAGGATACCATTCAAAGGTTGAAACCACGATATGACGCTTTTGTTCGAAACGCCAACAGCGCTTGCAAAATATTTAGTTGCCGTTGAGTAAAAAGCATAGTGAGTAAGCAAGACAATTAAATATGTATTTGACGATTGTAAATGACGATGATTTGCCGTCTAATTCACGTTTTCGAAAAATACGTGATATAACGAGAAATATGGGTGATTTGGTCTCAACGATTTTTTGTTAATTCAATACATAAAAATCCCTGCCAAGAGACAAAATCCCTGCCAATAGACAGACTCGCAAAATGCAGTAGATTCTATTATCTTGCGCAAATGCATATGCACTTGAAAGCCGAATGCGCATGGTTTGCTAAATACATAATATTGAATATTCTTTAGTTTTTAAGACAAGTAGGAATTTTGAATTTATTATTTAAAATTTTTTTTTTCACAGCAATAGACGTAACTACCCCATGCATTGAATGCTCTTCGACTGTCGAAAATTGGTTATGTTTGATTTGTGCCAAAACACTTTGCGGACGTTATGTTATGGAACACATGTTATACCACAATTTAGATAGTAGTCATTCTTTAGCATTAAGTTATAGTGATTTATCAGTTTGGTGTTATCCTTGCGAGTCTTACATTGACAATAGTAAACTGCATGTATATAAAAATTTAGCTCATCGAAATAAATTTGGCGTTGATATGTTATGGTCTTATGAGAATGAAGTGGCCGATAATAGTGATGATGATGACGGTGATGAAAATGATTATATTATTTTACAATCTAAATGATATTTATTTTCTTCGTTATAACTATTCTAAGTACAGATTGTTTAAAATACTAAAATATTTATCTAAGATATTTTGTTTACTTATTTTTCTAAATATAGATTTATTGGACGTGTTTTTTTTTTTCTTTGGATTAATCAATTAGTAATGAGTAGCTTTATTTTGTTCATTAAGAATGGAAACGAACACAAATAATAGTAAAACGAGAAATTAATGAGTACGAAAAAAGACACGGCATTGTTTGTTACTCATTTATCAGTGGGTTATTTCTTTTAAGGTAACAGCAAGAAATATTTTTGTTTTAACAAAAAATAACTTTAATTAAATTTAGGCTCGAGTTGTAGCTGTCATTGAAAGCTTTATCTTTAGACTTTGGTACAATTGATGATTATTTGATGCCCTGAAATAAAAAATTATTATCAAAAATGGTTTCACTGCTGTATTTCAATGATAGCAATGACTAGAACCTTGTAATTTTTAATATATGCAAGTATGAAATTCGGGTATAGGGAAAAGCTAGTATTCATTAGAATAAAAAAATTAATTATATTACTGATAATTATATCAATAAAACAATACTTTTTAGCATTATTGAACATTTTTCATTTTTGTTTGGTTTGTTTACTTGATTTAAGTATAAGGAGAGCTTGAATTTAACAAAAAAAAAAAAATATGTTAATATTGCCTATATTTGTATCTGATATAACTTACAACATTACACTCAACAAACTCACTAGCCAATTCAAAATGTTATTTATTTATCAATTAATAAAACGAATATGTTGAAATAAATTCTAAATGCATTATATATTCTTCTAGTTACTTGAATTGTTTTATTTATCCGTTTGAAATTATAAAGAAATTGTTTCTTTCTTGGTTTCTTAAGAATTTGACCTCCGTCAGACTAGAAATAGGGTTTGGTAAAATAGTATGTATGTATATTTTTGTATACTCTGCACATAAACATTGTATCGCTTGTTTAAAAAAAGGGAAAAACCTTTGTAGTGAACCAAAAGATCACCGAAATTCGGTTGGAATTTTGTCCTATCGTCGTGTCTTATGCCCCAATTTATTTATTTATTTAAAAGAAGCTTATAAATTAAATTTACAAACTGTATGAGTGTTAAGGCATTAGGGTAACAAGATCATGTAACGCCATTTGAGTTTACATTTGTATTATTATAATTATTATTATTATTAACTGAAATGTCAATCGAGAACAATCAGTCTCCGTAATGGAATAATTCAACTCAAAAACGACCTACGAATCTTAGGAGTCTTTTTTTTACCAAGAAATTGAAATGGAACAAGCTAAGAAAATAACGATCAACTCAAACTCCGCAACAATATGTTAAAAATAATCTGTTCCCACAAAAAATGTCGAATATATAACAACCGAAATGTATCTGTTGAGAAATCTTGGTGACTTCCGGTTTTCCCTGCACAGAAGAACAAAAACTCAAAACAACTTACTATTTAAAGGTCTTCAGCTATTTAATATTCTTCCGAGTGATGTGAAAGCTTTATCTATTTTGAATGTATTTAAATCAAAAATCACCATGTTTTTTTTCTAAACTAATAAATAAATTACAACAATAACAAAAAAGGCCATCATATAGAAACTGCACTAAATATTGCTACAACCCTAGTTGACGGAAACATGGTTTGACAACCAATATGTGGACAAAAAAACGTTAAAAGTATATATGTTGTGATCAATCAATGTTATAGAACAGCTACAGGTTCTTTAAAAGCCACTCCTACCGACGCCTTAAAACAGAACCAGGATACGTCTCCTTTCAAAAAATTGGTGAATAAAGCTATCACCTTAGGTTCCAAGGTTATAACGGATATGCGACATCCCTTGCATTCCACAATTAAAAACACATTACAATCTCACAGAATACTAAAAGCAACAAAAGCATTTCAGCACTTAACAATATTGCACTCATCTTACATTTTACAACCTTTCCTGAGGAAAGCCATATTAATAATATCAAAGATAAGCCACCTAGGTCTATACAATATATACAAAATATAAAAAGGATTCCACAACACCAAGAATATTCCAGATGCAAGGATATTATCGATTCTATTAAGCCTAATAAAATCCTATATACTGATGGATCTTTTACTTAGAATTACACCTCATTCTCAGTCACTGAACTAATTCTCTCACCAAGGTCTGCTCCCAGCCCAGGCAGGAAATTACATTGCAGAACTTGCTGGGCTTAAAAAAACAATTCAAATATCCAGTAACTGGACGGGAAAACTCATTTGCATTGACAACTTGGGAATTCTGAATGGGTTAAATAGTCCAACAAATAAATGTCCTTCTCTTAAATCGCTTAAAAGGGATCTGAACGCAAACATCCTACTTGCATGGGTACCCGGACATATGGGAATCGCAGTAAACAAAGCAGTAGATTTTGCAGCGAAAAACGTTCAAAAACTTCCACTTATAATAGAAACTCCCAACTTTTACCAGCTTCAACGAAGAACTTGGCTGGAGAAACAAAAGAGAAATAAATGAACAATGGATTAATAGCAACAGTTTTTTACTAATCAATCTTTCCCAAAGAGTTCCATATTACGTAGAGCTAACAAGACAAGAATGCATCACTCTTTTCCGCTTCAGAGTAGGTAAAACATTGTTCAATACCAAACACTTTTACAACAGAAGTGAGTCGGAACAATGCGTAGATTGTAGAGTAGCTCTGACTGTCCAACACATCTTTATAGAATGCCCAAAATCCAGACCTTCTTGATTCTACAAACTTAAATACAATTAAAAATATCAAAAATCTACTACCACGGAAAAAATGCCCCAATTTATGTGGATCAGAATTCCACAGTGGTGTAGTGGCAAAAAGTGATTTTGAAAAATGTTTACTTTAAATTCAATTCAAACTGTTTAAGACAAACAATTATTTAGTATGGGTGGTAAAGGTACCTTAGATCAAAGGTACCATTATTGTTAATCATCTGCAGTTAATAAAACCATAAATATTTGTATACGGAATATGTTGTCTTCAAATAAATCAAGTTCAACACCAAACGCCCAAGATAAATGCAATTTTTTCATTTGCCCTAGACCCATTCGACAACACGATCATTTATCAAGAATTGTCTAATTTATTTATATTATCCAATTTGTTATAGGTATAGTGAACTAGTCAAAAATAAAGTCTTTTTTACGAAATAACAATTTATTTTATTTAAAACAAATTACGACTCCCTCCTTTGACGAACAAAAGCACCAGGTTCTGGTGCAATTCCAGAAGCGTTTTTCTTTGTTTTCTTTTTATTTCTATTTCCTTTAGGGCTGATTTTCTTTTGTTTGCTAATGGTTTGTTTATCACCCTTATGTTTCCTTTTTGTCGCTGTTTTAGGGCTGGGAATTTCAGGTTCTTCACCACTACTTTGAGAATCTTTGTCGTCTTCTTCTTCTTTGTCATTTTTCTCGTCTTCATCGTATTCTATAGTAACCACACCCCGTTTCGGTGCAGCGAAAGTTTTTTCTTTAACTGGCACAATTTTATCTTTTTCAATATGAACACTATTTGTGTTATAATCACTTCCAAACTGATCTAAATTTAGAATACCAATACACGTTGGGCGACATCCAATGTTTGTAGAAGCCAACTCTACCAGTGTTCGATTTTGTACGTCCAGGGTCCATATTGTTATGTCTCCAGAGCTAAAAAAATAAAGTTGTGATATATAGAAATTATAACAAACCACCATTCCGATGTAATTTATGACATTAGTATTTTCTTACCTGGAAGCCGAAACAAGTACATCATCGACAATACTCATAGCTTTGACTCTAGAATTGTGTACTTTTATTGTGACAGTGTCCACTTCATCGTCCATAGAAACAAACAAAATAGAACCATCTTCCAATCCAACTAAAAGCACATCATCAGACGCCCAACCAACACACACTGGTTTTGACTTGGTTTGTTCTGTTTTAACAACGTCGGCTTTCTTAATGCACCAGATTTCTACGACTCTTTGCCCGCTGATAGTAAAAAAGTCACCAGTAGGTGACCAAGACAAACAATCTGGAGACCCTCCCAATGATGTTCTTTTCTTAAGGTTAGTTTTGTAAGCAACACGACCTTTAACTAGATTCCATGTACGCAATATTAGATCAGAGCCCAGTGAAAGAGCCAATTTACCACTTGGATGACAGCTTATATGGGTTACCGGAGATCCGCTGTGGGCTTTTTTCCAATTCGCTCCAACATTCCAGGTGTTGAGACGTACGGCTACTAAGCGCCCATCGTCTCCGGCTGAGAGTACATGAGTGTCGTCAGAGGTAAAATCAATGGCGTTTACGGAACCCTCATGGCTAAGAAGGATCTACGACGGAATTGAAACGATTAGAACTCATTGTAAAGAGTTAGGTCTTTCATTTACCTGCGATTGCTTCCGGGTTTTCATGTCGTAAATAAATATACGGTCATCGGCCCCGCCTGTTGCAATGAATTTCCCATGCACTCCCAAGCATTTAATCGAACTCGTATGCGATTTATCGGCAAACGATTGTACAAGAACTTTTTCCCCATTCTATATAACCAATTACATTGATATTATTTAAGAATTAAATACATTTAGAAAAAAAATAATAATGAATAAATGTAGGTACCTTATAATCCAATTTGTAGCCAAGAAGGAATTCTTCATATGTGCCAACTATTATTTCAACGTTTTTCGACATAAATGTGCGTATGTAGGAAGTGAACTCAAATTATAGAACTTTAATTTTTTATTTTGTCGTATAAATTTTTAAATCTAAATAAAAATTAATAAATTTTTATGAAATTTTTGACCATGTGCACAAGTTTTGTAAACAGAATTTGAATAGGCCAGTTCTGAGATTTAATTTCTAATTTGTTCTCAGAGATCTTGTGGCGTTTTCGATGGGTGTCTGTCAGGTTCAGAATGACAGTTGTTATACGAAGAAAACAATACTGCTTTTGAACGATGCCATTTCACTTTGCAATTTTTAAGAACATTGGCGGGGGATATATGTGGTGGTGAGGGTAAACAAAATTACTAAGGTTGGTGAAATTGCAGTCTTATCGCTCTTTCTTCTTTTTACTTTTGCTTATTGTTCGAGAGTAGAGTGTGGAGAAATGTTTAATTTTCTGATTCTCAACGACATTAATCCAGGGGCCAGATAATAAGCGAAACAAAAGCGATCGTTCGTTTTTCATAAACGAACATAAGGAAATCGTTCGCACACGCGAAAACGATTGTTCGCTTTTGCCATACAGAAATGTCACCCCGATCTTGAATTTTCAGATTTTAATTGAACCCGCCCATCGATGTTTATTACGTTCCGTTGCGTGAAAGCATCAAAAAGTGAAAATTGAACTGTCAACCCAACCAGCACACCAAGTCCAAACAGGATTTCGAGATCAAACAACTTTATAAAAATTTCGCTTTTTTAAAATGTAAATCCGACTGTACAAATCCTTTTAAAAGACGATATAGATGCTTAGCAATGTATTTTTTGAATGTTTTAATTGTGTTTTTGGCACTGAGTCAATGCGTGCTTTCACAAAACTCCCCCAAAGGTAAGAATTACTAGCGTTGCTAAAAATAAACAATTAAAAAGCTATTTTAATATCATTTAAAGTAATTTACTTGGAAGCCGGCGATGTGGTTAGCTTCGATCCTGAAAATCCAAGAAGGGGATACTTTCAAAGCGATTTGAAAATTTATTGTCATCGTGGTAATGCTAAAACAATCGCACGAGCCTTTGAAACAATTCAACTACAGCTGGACATCGAGGACGAAGACTTTACACAATACGAAGGCGAATCTCCCGAGGTCGTCAAGACGCGATACGAAGAACAAAAGTCCATATTTTCTATTAATTTGTTCTCCCAGAAAAAAACCCGCCGTAAGGTGAACCCATTTCTTCAAGAATGCATCGGCATCGACACCATACAACCGTACCGTGTGCGACTGCATTTGATTCGGGTAGACTTCTGGAAGATTATTCAGATACTTGTTGGCCTTTTTATTTTCAGCTTTGCAGCCAAACTTAGTGAAAATTCAGTTTTTTATTACATTACTGGAGTATTGATTGGCATATGCACTTCCTTCATGTTACTAATCTATTTAGCGGGAAAATTATTTCCCAAGAGACCTATGATGTATGGAGTTCTCATTGGTGGTTGGACAATTGGAATCTATATTATTCAGAGGTTGTGGGAGAACGTCCAATTAATCCTGGTCACCTATCGAACTTATGTATTCTGGTACATTCTAACTACGGGTGCAATAAGTTTTGTGTTCTGCTATCGCCTTGGGCCACCGAAGAACAAACGCAGCAAGAACCTTATCAAGTGGGGCCTCCAGTTGATTGCTCTTCTTCTCATATACTTTTCTAGTCAGTTTGAAGAAGCTTCAGCAGCTCTCGTCATCATCACTTTTGTGATACACTACTTTCCCCGAAGTTGGGTACGTAGAATTCGACTCGCCTATCTGCACCGTTTTCCACCGAAATTGCGCCTATTAACCAGCGAGGAATACTACGAACAAGGTGTTAAAGAAACAACAAAGGCCCTCGAAGAGTTACGTAACTTTTGCAGCAGTCCTGAATGCAAGCAATGGCGTATTATGAAGAAACTTAAGGATCCCCTACGATTTGCTGAATTCGTTGAAGGTGAATCGCATATCCGCGACGAAGAAATTCTCCAATACGAAAGCTCACGGCAGGATTTCTCAGATTCCGAACTGAGCGAAGAAGAAGAGGAGCCAACCTATCGTCGGGCTATTAGAAGTTCCGAGTCTCGGAGAGAGGAGATCGGTGAAGACGACGGAGATCCCGGATATCGTTCCACATCAACGTTAAGTAATACAATTTCATCGTTTAGGAATAATATTAATGGTCGGCGGACCTATACTCACACAACCGCCACCACAAACAACTACCGATCCCCGCCAATAAACACAGCTCGGGTTGATTTAAGCGAAGAAGATTAGAAGTAGAAATGACTAATATTCTTGGTTTGTGTGTATTCATGTTTTTTGATTTTTTTAATTATTAGTACATTTCGTATTTTTTTTCATCGTGTAGATAGATTTCACTTTTTTCATCAATAAAAAAAATTAGTTTAAATGATTTTTATATTTCTAAAATACACAAACAACTACATAATATTGTTTTTTTTCATAGCAGGTTTAACATTCGTAAAATCTCATCACATTTTTAACAAATTTTCAACTATTTAACATCGTTATTTAAATTGTGCACTGCAAACGTTTTTTCATCATATCTTTTCACATTGAGTTTGTAAAAGAATGATTTTCCATATTCGAAAGACGAAATCATCACTGCACAAGCGGGTGCTACTTTGGCCAATCGCGGTCCTAGACCTGCAAATAAACCTCGAAAACCATGTGCTCGATAAACTTCTTTAAGCCTTTCTGTTGTGGTTTTTATAGGAATGTTCTGGCGTGGCTTGTCTATATTAAAAAAGAATTTAAATTATTTTAGTTGCTGGACGACTTGCAAGAATGAAAAGATTTTTGAAAATATTGAACATAAGACCCGATATGGAAACAGTAGTTGGATATTTAAATTCATCTACTTGAATAAAATACATATTATGTATGTTTTTTTTATAAGATTTAAAAGAATAAAGTCGGTTTAATAATTACACTTAAGTTTAAATAAACTTACCTGTATAGATTACTTGTTCGCCAAACTCTATTTGTTGGTATGTTTTAATTAAATCGAAAGGTGTTGTTAATGTTGCAGCAATCTGAAAATACAAAACAACATTTTCAAAATATTCTTTTTTAATTTGAAGGATTTCATATTGGTTCTGAATGGCGAGTTGAGTTTCTAAGAATAGTGTACATAATGAATAAAATAGAGAAACGATTTTGTTAACTTCGCTTTTTTGGTCGATCGTATGAAATTATTGATTTGAAACAGACGCTTTATGTCATCATATACATACATTATGTTATATATTGCCTTTTCACCTTTACTACTTTTTTTTTAAACTATGTATTTTCCAAGTTGTTTGCAATTTCTCAAAATATCTTTACATACCTACAATTTTATATTTGTTTCTGAAGGTGTAAATTCAAATGCTAAGACGTCAAATTACCACAGGGGTGATAAAAAAAACTATTTTTTTTTATTTGTCAAAGCTGTAAATTCACAAACGCATCGTTGCAGAGATGATGAGCAATCACTTGCGTCAAACATTCATAAAGCTATCAAACCATCAGCAGTTTTAGTGTAAAGTGTTCACTATTGCAAACTTACATCAAAGTGCAAGCTCAAAGTGCTCTTCAAGCAAAACGGAATCGAGAAAATTCATGATGCGTAGTTGCTGATGTATTGCATCAACATCAGTTGCGTTGCGCATCAGCAGCGCAACAAAACAATTGTTTATGAATTTATTTAAGATGTTTTCAGGAAGATTAAAGCCGGTTTTGGAAGTAATTTATGTCGCGTATCTAAACTACCTGTAATTATTGAATTCGGTGATGTAGTTAGTGATTTAACCTGATCATATAAAGAGGTCATTTCTTAAGAATTAATTATTTGAAAAAAAAAAACGAATGGTAGGATTGGCTTTTTTTTATTGTGAAATTTCAAATTCAAAAATATTTTATTTCTAGTTTATTTGTATTTGTCGATATTATATAATGGAGTATTTTCAATTATTCGAATTTAATCACAATTCAAGCGCAAACACGCATGTGTAAAAACTTAATTTCTTCTTTTTTATAAAATGTTTGTACACAATGCTAAAAATAGATGTTTGAAAAATGGAAATGAAATCGTTTTAGCTTATAACGAGATATACCTACTCCATTATGAAATAAGGTTAAGCAAAATCTTTTCGAACAAAAATGAAAAAAGGAATTTGCTGATTAGAAGGTAAAAAAATATCGAATTTTATTTCAAGGGAATTATATATTAAATTTCACCCCTTCATGCTCGGGTAAATGAATAATACCTGAACAGAGAAGGCCAATTGATTTGTCTATTGTTGCCAGCGATATCAGTCCAGATTAAATTATAAAAGATAAGATTCGAAACCAATTTTAATTAAATAATCTTATCCAGACATACTTCTTACGAGAATAATTATATGAAGTTTGAATAATTATTATCAAAAAGATAACTTTTCGTAGGTAAAGTGAAAATAAAAAAACCAATGAAAAACTTACCGATCCAGCAATTGCTCCTGCAGCAAAACTAAAACCAAATGTAGGTTCTGTCACTTGATAGCTCCATTTAAGAGCTTCATAGCACGACCAGTAAATACCTTAAATAAAAGGTCTTTCAAGAATTTAATTAGCATAGCTTATTTAAACGGTTGTACCAGAAAAAGGAACATCACGATAAATTGTCGGTGGTAGACCTTTCCAGAGCACCAAGGCTCCATCCGCATTGATCATATTTCGGACGGCTGTCTTCATTTCTTTGTATGTCATCTTTTGCGATTGCATTTTAGTTCGTATTAATTCAAGTGGGCTTACGATTGTAACTGCAAAGATCCGGGACGTTACACCTGCAAATAGGGGCACATATAAGGGCATATCAGCTGTGCCAATGTGCTTATTGTGCCAGTCTTTGGTGTGTCTTCTGATCTGTTCGTAGGAGACAAAATAAATAATCGTGGAGGGAAGGGCTGAGACTAGAGTTGGACCGAGACCTGACCAAAGGGCTTTGATACCCTCAGAGCGACTAATTTTTATTACTGCGTCCTAGAAAAATGTACTACTTGAATAAAGCGTTTTACGTAAGACGAATTGTGATTGAAAAACATACAATGGTGCCATTTAGATGGAGGTGATTTTTGAAAGAAGCGGAATTGGGACCGCATGGACAAAGGTGATCCATAAGACCATTACAGTAGAGGAAGCACTTGTTGGAAAGTAGTAACTTTTGTTGCGTTTGTATGCGAGTCTTCACAACATCCAATGGTGTCACTTTAATCATTTCATAAAGTTAGTTATTAAAATAGTGAAAATAAATACATTATTTACTTATCAATGAGGTAACTATTCCCCCGGTGCATGCTGAGGCGATTTGTTGATGCGGTTTTATTCTAAACCGAGGGTCGTCTATGTCGATTTTTCGATGCCCAGCTTGATCAGGCAGTTTTGTAAATGTTGTCATTTTATAATTTTTTTTCTAAAATTAAAATTAAAGTTGTGAAATTTAAATAAAACGTGGTTGATTTTATTTAAAACTACTAATTTGAATGTTAAATCTGCTTTTTAAAAATTAAAGTTTTTTATTATGACATTTCGAGGATAAGGTGAGTTTGATTTGAAAATTGAAATATCTGCTGAATAAAATAAGCGATCTACTACATTAGAAAACAAAACAAATAAGGGCAGTTTTCACAAAAGGTTTTATTCTAAGACATAGGTATATGGTTTTTTTTAGCAGAAAGTTAACAAAAACTGGTAAAGACTTTTTTTTTCGACATTTCAATTGCTTTGACACGAAAAAATTGCAGTGCCAAAGTTTAAGTACAAACAAACACATAAAAGTTGGGAATTGTTAAAAGATATACAAAGAAATTTAAAAGCCAATCTTAGCTTTAAAATATCTCTTAAGTGCGAAGTCGGTATCTATAATCAATTTTCACATTTAAGTAACGTTACTTAAAGGCCCCTTAACTTAAACGCCAACCGCGTTTAAAGGTAACTTAAAGCCATTTTAAATATATTTTGACATCGGATAAGAATTGTTTTTGTGTATTTATTAGAGAAATATGTATATACATATGTACATATATATGTTAATGTATGTAGGTAGAGTTTTCAGTTTTTTGTTCTAATTAAAGTAGGTATGAATGATAAAGGATCCCCCACACCAACGTGAATTTGTCGTGGCGACGACAAAAACAATATAATAACAACATGTGGTTGTCAATGAAAACAACACGTTGTTATTTTTTTCATCGTTGCCGCAATAGATTCGCGTTGGTGTGGGGGATCCCTTAATTATAAAAAAAAACTATATATATATTTATATCAAACAATTGAAAAAATACCAAAGAAATTTGTGAAAATAAAAACACGTCATAAAAACAAAAGTCTGTGCCTACGTTCTGTAACTCTCGCATCGACAAAATCAGTCGAGAAATGATCAAAATTGAAACAAATCGTATGAGTTTTGTTCCATTTTTCAACGTTTCTCGACCAATTTTAACAATGCGAGAGTTACAGAACGTAGGCACTGGTTTCATTTCTTTTGCTTTGGACTCTATATAGGTACCTCCAGTTGTTTCTCTTTCTCTCTTATTTGCTAATGAGCTTGTTTTTTGTTTGCATTTTTTTCGAAGCCTTCAAAAACAGCCTAACATCTAAAAGAAAGCTTGAGCCATTTGTTTCATTGTAGTCTGCATTTATTAAGGGCCAGTTGTACAAATATTTAAACCGTTGTTCAGCAATTTTTACTCACCGATTTTGGCGGATTAATTGAGTTTCAAAAGTGGTTCAAGTGTGTGATAATAACCAATTACAAATATGAACCAGCTGAAATCGGTGAGTTAAAATCTTGAACCTACGTACGTTTTCACTGGATCCGAAATGAGGTAATTTCGTAAATTGCAGAAAAAGTTTTTTCATTGCAAATTTGCTAATTTCGTTTGACAGCTATAATTTCATTTAAAATTTGATTTGGCGGTTAATAGCTTCTTTTTGTTGTGTTCTCTTTCTGTTTCTGTTTTCTATATATCAAATTTTGACATTTTCAACGGTTTCCAATAGGTTTCCACCATGGATGCATTCGACCTGGGTGTGTTCATAAAGTTTTTAAGTAATTTCCAACCAAATTTCGTGAAAATTTGGTTGAAATTACCTCATTTCGAAATGTGAATTTGTATGGGAAATGAGATAATTTGGAATCGAATTTTTGAAATTTTCAACGAAATTATCTCATTTGCCCCTGCAGTAAAAACGTAGTATAACTGGCCATTATTCTCAATCGAATTAATAATGCAATTCTAAGGCATTGCTAAATTAGGCACACTGTTTAACTCCAAAATCTTCTTTATAAATATGTCCATCGATAGTCTAGCTAGACACTGCATGTGGTTGTCCAAACCTATTCCCCCACACCAATGCCAATCTGTCGTGGCGACGTCGAAAGCATAATAACAACACGTGGTTGTCAATGTAAACAACACGTTGTTATTATTAGCTGCGTTTTATTTTCCCCCAGATCCAATTCAGATCAGATCATGTAAATAAAATAACCCAGGATCTCAGTGACAACTTGTTATATACCCAACTCTTTTTTCCTTTTTGTTTTTTTATTTGTATACACCCGTTGTCTTTTTTCTTTACACTACTGACGACATTTACAAATTAAGGGTGTGTGTTCAAAACGGATTTGGAAATCCAAATCCAAAACAAAGTTGGATCTTGTGTTGTTTTTGTAATACATGTATTTTCGTAAGCAAATCCAATCTGGTTCGGATCTCGGGGAAAATAAAACAAAGCTATTGTTTTCGTCATCGCCCCGATAGATTCGCGTTGGTGTGGGGGATCCCTAAAGTGGGTACATTCAAGGTAAGACGGCATTTGGCGGAACTGCACTTACATAAGTGGAACTGACCTTCACGACTTATTTGTAGCGACAATTACACTTCACGGTGCGGTACTATGCGACAAAGTCTGGGTCCATGTTCTGTAACTCGGCGATAACTTTTCGTGGCGAGAAACGGCGAAAAATGGAACAAAAATGGAACAAAACTCATAGGAATCCTATGGGTTTTGTTCCATTTTTCGCCGTTTATCGCCTCGAAAAGTTATCGCCGAGTTACAGAACATGGGTCCTGGCAACTTTGCCGCGACATTAACAGTCATATTTATTAGATTTCCTTAGAACACTCTTGGACAGTTGTTAAACTAGCCACTGTCTAAATATTTGGACATCTCCTTATTTATAAAGGCATTCCAACAGCTGTCTAAATATGTTCTCAAACACTCACAAACATCGCTGTAATCTGTCAATTTCGTATCCAAAAGTTCACGAAATTGACAGATAACATGGATGTCAGAGAGTATATCAGATGTCCAAATATTTAGAGAATGGCTTGGACAACTGTCCAAGAGAGTTCTAAGGAAATTTAATAAATTAAGACTGTCTGATTTTTAACTAACGATCATTCTAAATTAACTTTAGGCGTGTTTTTTGTAAGCCCGGGGGAAGTTGGATAAAAAAACGACGTCGCATGCTCAAAAATTTACATGTAAAATGCAACAACAACTAATCCCCTGTGGGCTTAGCTAATCCCAGAGAATTCTTGGCGCTTAACTTAAGCGCACAGAAAAACTGCGTTACCGGCATGAATTACATACATGTTATCGATAGTTTGTATGAAAAGTCAATTTTTTTTCTGTGATGGCGTCGCTAATCACCGTTGTCGTTTATTTCAACCAATTGCCCCAGGGATAGCAAAAAAACACACTTTTTATTTAAATCGATGTTCTGAAGAATTTAAGTGTGTTGTAACCCTTACAAAGATTCTACTACACTATTTTCCTTAGAAAAGTGAAAACAGCTATCATGTTTTCTCTCTTTATCATCAACTGTTTGTGTATAGGAAACGAAGAAACCATATACATTTTAGTCAGCAATATCCTTCACTTTGTCAGAGTAAGAAAGAAAATAACACAAAGTTGTACATTTTTCCTTCTTACTAAATGGAAGACTTCAGGAACAAAAAGAGATAGGAATAATGATGATTTTTGTTAACTTTTTTGTATTGCTCTCCCTCTGGCTCAAACCCCTCGCCATATGAAAAATAGGAATAGGATTGATTAATGATTACTACTTACTAGCCAAAAATAAGAATAACCCACAGGCCAGGCCACCATACCCACTCCAATTTTGCCGGTCTTCGTCTCTACATCTGTATATTAAGAGAAAATAAGCTATTTTAACGTTCGATTGTTAAGATGATTGCAAAATTAATGCTTTTGTTTGCACTTTTGTATCCTGCAATAATTCTAGCAGAGTCTGAAGAAAATTTCGCAAGAGCTCTTTCTCCCGAAACATTCGATAATGCAATCAAAGAAAACAATCATTTTGTCATGTTTTTTGCGCCTTGGTAAGTTTTAATTAAAATATAAAATAAATAAAAATTATTTAAATTTTTTTTTTGTAAAAAATTTTACATTGTGACGTGTCTTTAAATCGACAAAAAGACACCAATACTAGACTTATAAGATAACAAAAGTGTATTCTATTTCGAAACAATTTTAAGTTCATAAATGTTAGGTTCGTAATCTCACTTAAAGATAACAACCTGAAAATTAATTTCCTTTGTTTTGTTGAGCACCTAAATAAAATATTTATTGAGTTTACAGGTAGGTTCCTAGTTCCTACAGTGAATTAATTCAGAGGCAGACCGCGAAGATGAAGCCGCCAACCCCTGCCAAATTGCAAGTTTTAACTTGCTAAATCAACAAATTATTAGATTCGATCTGATTGTCTTTAAATACCTACATACAACACAATGCGCCTCATATATTCAGACAAATTACCTTATTTGGCGCGACATCTTTATCATGACCAACAAATTTACTTCATCTAGCACATAACAACCAAATCTAGTCGCCCACAAGACAGCTATTTTGTTTTAAATGAGATCATGACATAAAAAACTTAGTTGATTGTTCAAAAAAGTGGAACTTATTGGACATTGTTTTGACCATAAATCTTTCGCAGGACTTTTCTATCGAATACAAGTTTAGCTATTTTAAATATGGA
The DNA here is from genome assembly GCA_929447395.1 of Epistrophe grossulariae. Lineage (NCBI taxonomy): Eukaryota > Metazoa > Arthropoda > Insecta > Diptera > Syrphidae > Epistrophe > Epistrophe grossulariae. The sequence goes on along the minus strand of OV839568.1, from coordinate 33,539,547 downwards.
ATGATTAAATAACCAACGGAAGTTTTCTTTTTGTTTTGACCTATAAGAGGGTAGTACAACTAGTACCACCAAACAGATCCTCCCCCAACGCAGGTCTAAACATCTGATTGTAAAATCCAATAACCTTGGCTTTGACCAGTCACATTATTAAAAGTGACCATTCTCAAGATTCGAAGATGTCACAATTCTTCAGACTGAACGATACTCATTTTCTTGTGTAATATAATTATAATATTACTAGTTGACCCTCCCCGGCTTCGCATGGGCTTGCAAACCCAATTATCTTACAAAATTTGAAAAAGAAAATATAAAAAAATAATATTACAGTGTTCTTTGTTGGGTAGGCAACGACAATCACCCCAATGATTAAATCTGCCAGCTTATTTCATATTCGGAACTCTAGAATCTGTGAATCCAAGCACTACTCGCTATGCATACATTTATTTTACTTTTATATTTGCACCAAAAGTGTTGCGGCTCGAAAACAAAACATTAATTTGGTAGGCAAGTGCTTTGAAATATGTATATCTGAAAAGTACTCGATTCCCCGGGAATCAAAAATGTTATTATAATTCTAATAGCTGTTACCCATCCGCTTCGCTGATCTTCTTAAGCCCGTAACCCACGTCTGCGACCTGCGTTAAAAAATAGTACCTACGTTTTATTGTCGCCAATAACACATGGTTTACCCCGAGTTACAGAACATGGGTCCTGGATTCTAATGAAAATAGTGTTTTATGCCCATCTCTTTTTTTCTTGGGTTTCATGTAGATACTGTTTTTTTCTTTACTTTACCACCATTTGCAAAACAGAAAAGCCATCTACCCATAAAAGTAAAAACTAATTTCTGGATCCATAAATGAAACCTCATTGGAAACTGAGACACTATGTTTTTGTTTTTGTATTACGTGTCAAAAGATAACCCCGACCCAGACCCGAGAATAATAAAACGCGGCTACTACCTTACAACATAATCAGTTCAGACTTTGGAACATGTGGAATGACAAAAATCCACACAGGCATACTTCACAATTAGAATTTCATGTTGAAATTGAAAGGTTATTGGAGGTTATTCTTTTCAATTCATTTCAATCGCGATCCAGCCCATCGCAATGTGGTTAGCTATATGTAAGGTACCATCTACCTTCAGCACAGAGTGGTTAAGGATTCACTCATGAATTTTGCTTTTTGTATAGTTAAAAATTTTGACAGCAAAACTTAAAAAATTTCTGAGTAATTATAGTCTGAGACTGAGATTGCTGAGATCTAGAGACTAGAATACGGGGTTTTGCTTTCATGCACAACATATCTCACTGTTTTTTCTTGTTTTGAGTATGTACAAAACCGCTCGTATTCGAATGCAACATTGTTTCAAAATTTCAAAGCAATCGGTGAAGAACTTTCGGAGATTATCGGTAAAGAACAAACTTACATTTACATTTTTATTTATATCGAAGATAGAAGATAGATGGATAGATTATTATATATAGATTTATGTATATATATTATTAGTAGGTACATTGACTACTTCATTTTGAAGTGTATAAAGGCTTAACTACATAAGCCAAAAAGTACTGAAGTACAAAAGTAAAAATATTTTTTTTACCGCTAGCGCTGTTGTTTTGTGAAAAAGAATACACAAATTTGTTTTTAATCCAAAATTTAAGCTTTCTGCATCATTTTTATAAGTTTTCTAGTCAAAAAAACTATCACAAAATCAATTTAAAAATTTTCACTTTTGCACTTTTTCACTTTTTTGGCTTATGTAGTTGAGGCTTAACTTTGTTCTTATTTCAACTAATTTTGAATTTTACTTAATGTAAAACTACATCACAACACAACATAAAACACAATTTAAGAAATTGTTGTGATACTCATTATTTGTTTTTTATGTGTGATAAAGTTCCCCTGAAGAAGGCAACAGCTCCTGTCGAAACGTCGGGAAAAGCTTATCAGCCCTATTCTGCTATCCGATCCGATCGAATTTTTCAATTCATGTGAATTGTTCACTTAATTTGTCACTTATTATTCTTTAAACTCTTCAGTCTTTCGAGTTAGACAGAATCTAATTGTTAAAATTTTATTTTTATCGCAATTTATATGCTTTTTGGAACATTCCCTCCAACGGATAGCAGAATACGGAAATGTACAAGAACGTTTAGCAAAATAGGGCTGTTCACACTAGATTTTCGTCACGAAATCTATGTAAGATGAACTGAACTAAGCAAAAGCTGAGTATTGACAAGGCCCTTGCTAGTCAAGTGATGAGTCCAAGTGAGATCGCGGGGACGAAACGCCAATTTTTGTAGAACTTAAAGGCCGTTAAAGCTATTTTGAATCAATAATTCAACAAAGTCCAAATAAAATAGTGTTAAGTCTTCTATTTGGCTGATGTATTTCAGTGGTATATAGAATTTGTATTATTAAAAAACCTTATATATATCGATAAGTAATTTCTACTTCAAACGACTTGAGTGCTTCACATCAATAATTACTTTTTTAATATTGCTGTTGCTTTAACATCTATTCATAGCAACACAGCGACAAAAAAATGAAAAAAAAAATGGTTCCGGTGGGAAAGAAGAACGAAGCTTTTCGTTTTAATTACTAATATTATAAATAAGTACTAGTTTCTTTGTGCTATTACTAATTTTAAGTTTCCAAACTTTTTTAGGAAGCAATGATTTTTTTTCAACTCCAGACAACGTTGTAAAACAAATTTCGATATCTTCAAATAGATTTATTTAAAACCAAAAAGCAGGTTCAAGAACATATTTTATCAGTCATAGATAATGTTATTGTTAACAGCGAAAAAATCTTAAATGCGTTCCATTTTAAGTCCAAGCAGTATCCAAACTGGACATGTGAAAATCAAAAACTGTAAAACAAACCATGAGCTGTTCTATTATGTCCATGTTCTTTGGAATGGAGTCAGAAATACACGGACCTTATTAGAAGGAATAGGAAAGAGTTTTTGTCGGCGCAGTGAATTGGCCATAGAGAATTATTATTTATTCAATTTTTAAGAAATTGTTGTGATACTCATTATTTGTTTTTCATGTGTGATAAAGTTCCCCTGAAGAAGGCAACAGCCCCTGTCGAAACGTCGGGAAAAGCTTATCAGCCCTATTCTGCTATCCGATCCGATCGAATTTTTCAATTCATGTGAATTGTTCACTTAATTTGTCACTTATTATTCTTTAAACTCTTCAGTCTTTCGAGTTAGACAGAATCTAATTGTTAAAATTAGCTGTTCACACTAGATTTTCGTCACGAAATCTATGTAAGATGAACTGAACTAAGCAAAACCTGCGTATTGACAAGGCCCTCACTAGTCAAGTGATGAGTCCAAGTGAGTAGGACTTAAAGGCCGTTAAAGCTATTTTGAATCAATAATTCAACAAAGTCCAAATAAAATAGTGCCAAGTCTTCTATTTGGCTGATGTATTTCAGTGGTATATAGAATTTGTATTATTAAAAAACCTTATATACATATATCGATAAGTAATTTCTACTTCAAACGACTTGAGTGCTTCACATCAATAATTACTTTTTTAATATTGCTGTTGCTTTAACATCTATTCATAGCAACACAGCGAAAAAAAAAATTAAAAAAAAAAATGGTTCTGGTGGGAAAGAAGAACGAAGCTTTTCGTTTTAATTACTAATATTATAAATAAGTACTAGTTTCTTTGTGCTATTACTAATTTTAAGTTTCCAAACTTTTTTAGGAAGCAATGATTTTTTTTCAACTCCAGACAACGTTGTAAAACAAATTTCGATATCTTCAAATAGATTTATTTAAAACCAAAAAGCAGGTTCAAGAACATATTTTATCAGTCATAGATAATGTTATTGTTAACAGCAAACAAATCTTAAATGCGTTCCATTTTAAGTCCATTTTATAAATTGCGTGCTTAAAGATAAAAATAAATTAATAGATAAGATCTGAAGCAGTATCCAAACTGGACATGTGAAAATCAAAAACTGTAAAATAAACCATGAGCTGTTCTATTATGTCCATGTTCTTTGGAATGGAGTCAGAAATACACGGACCTTATTAGAAGGAATAGGGAAGAGTTTTTGTTATACCTAATTAACAAACTACAAACATGTTGGTTTGTTAATAAAATAATCTCACGAGGCATATATTATGTACCTATGTAAATAATAGCGTGTTGTATAGATAGATATATTATGTTGGAGTTGGAGCTGATAAGACAAAGCTATCTATCCCTTTTTTATGCAGGATGGGAAGATCGAGTTGAATTAGGGTTGGTTTTTCAGAGGTGAGCGATCTATTTGGAGTTGACAAAAACAAAGTCAATAGAACAAAATACGAGTAGGTACTTAAAAATAGTAGTTTACAAAAAAAAAAAACTTTTTTAAACACATCAAAGTTGAATGCAGGATTTCTCCAACCAATTTTAGAACTCAGGTTTTCGAATCGACTCAAATGATCAGCAATATCAAAATTTATACGTGGTGTAAAAACTTTCAACCTATAACTTTGTTCAATCTCACCATCTCTGTCACTATCAAAGTCAGAATCTATGAAGAACATTTTTATTTTAAATATGTATTTATTATGTAAATATTTATGTTTTATTCAGAATTTTCACAGGTATCCGACTTCGACAATTTCTTAATTCACTTGTCACAAACTAAGCAAATATTTACAAGTCTTTTTTGACACTTATCACGTTGTGAAAAGGGGAAATTTAGAAATTTCCCACTTGTCATATCATTCCCAAACTTGTCCAAATAAATGCAGACTTGTCATTTTGTGTTACAGAATTTTTTACAAGTTTTTAGGTTTTTCTTATAATAATGTGTATTTACTTGTCGCATTGTCGAGGGAATTTTAAATTCCTGACAAGTTTTATAGATTGTGTTGTGTTACAGAATTAGCTTGACTTGTCGGACAAGTATAGTTGACAACTTGTAAACTTGTCACGTTGTGTTACAGGCCCCTGTGCCTACGTTCTGTAACTCTCGCATCGATAAAATTTGTCGAGAAACGGTGGAAAATGGAACAAAACTCATATGATTTGTTTCAAATTTCATCGTTTCTCGACTCATTTTTTTGATGCGAAAGTTACAGAACGTAGGCACTGATAGTCATACAATCAACATAAAACAAATCGTGTTGCAATGATTAGATTTTCGATTTCTACTTATTCCACAGACAGAATTGTAAACGAAAAACTTTTTCGTGTGCATTTCAGTAGGAAATATTCTGCGGTAGGCTCGCCAACTGGCATATAAACGAACATCAGGAAAAAGTATTCAATTTCGTGATGTTTCAACTTTTTCTGATCTCTGTAACTGCCCCCTGCTCCCTTACTTAGCAATCAAGCACAGTATCCAATGTTTTATTGCCACCCGTTTCACTGCATCGAAGCTTTTGTACATCAACTGGTTATTTGTTACATGTGTTCTTTTTAAGGATTCCATTCCACCCGTTCTCGTTTGTAGCTCATCTTTTGAGATACGGTTGAATCATTATAATCCTTAAGATTTTCATAATGACGCTTGGTTTTTTTTTTCAAATTTAAGGTGTGGCCATTGCAAACGTCTGCATCCACTATGGGAGCAATTGGCTGAGATGATGAACGTTAAAGAAGATGCTAAAGTAATAATCGCAAATGTTGATTGTACTAAACACCAAAATTTGTGTGCTCAACATGAAGTCACAGGTTTGTTAACTACACAATTCAAAAGAATTTCATAAAGGTACATCAACTATTTGTATGCAATTTAAGGTTATCCAACATTGCGCTTCTTTAAGTTAGGCGAAACAGAATCAGTCAAATTTAAAGGCAGTCGTGACATGCCAGCTATGACTGAATTCATCCAGCAACAGCTTGGCTCTGTAAGTAAAATCTTCATGTCGATTATAGAATTCGCAATTCTTGATCCGCACTGATTCGCAGTGAATTCCACAATCGACATGAATATGAATTTAATTGAAAATCAATATTAATTTGTACAAAAAACAGGAAAATGAAATCCCTACCGAAGATGATGAAGAGAACGAAATTGAAAAAGACGTTCCTGCTGGAAAAAAACTGGTTGAGTTAACGGAAAATAATTTTGCTATGCATGTGTCCAGTGGTAATCATTTTGTTAAATTCTACGCTCCATGGTGCAGCCATTGTCAAGTAATAAAAACTATAATCCAAATATTAATTCAATAGGTCATTTTTAAATAATTTTTTTTCGTCACTAGCATTTGGCTCCGGTTTGGGATGAACTGGCAAATTCGCTCCAACATGAAACCTCAGTTACAATTGCCAAGATCGATTGTACCCTTTATCGTTCAATCTGTCAAGACTTTGAAGTTAAGAGCTATCCAATACTGCTCTGGATCGAAGATGGAAAGAAAATTGAAAAATTCTCTGGCTCTAGAAATCTAGATGACTTGAAGGCATATGTGGAGAAAATGCTCGGAGGAGCAGCAGCTAAAAAGAACGAAATCGATGAAGCTGGCTCTAGCCAGAAGGAAGATGAGGACCTAACTGGTGTTGTTCAATTAACTGCAGATGCATTCGAAAATACAATCAAGAGCGGAATAACATTTATTAAATTCTATGCACCATGGTGTGGACATTGCCAAAAACTGAGTCCAGTTTGGGATCAGCTAGCTGCCAAGACACATGTAAAAAATTTAGGAATTAAAATTGCCAAGGTCGACTGTACTCAGTCGGAAAATAAAGAACTTTGTCAAGAACAACAAGTAGAGGGCTATCCTACATTGTTTGCCTATAAGAATGGTGATAAATTAAGCGAATACGAAGGCGGTCGGTCTCTGGAAGACTTAAATAGTTACATTATCAAACTTGTTGGCCACGACGAGCTGTAAATCATTTCATATAAAGCAAAAATTAAATTGTAACGCATTTTAATTCAAATCTTTTTGAACGATTGTGTGAAACGTATGTTTTTTCTTATTATTATTTTCATAAGACATTCGATATATGTAAATTATAAGAATTATTATATCGAACAAAATAAAAAATAAATTTGACTTTTTCTAAATCACACAAAAATCATTTAATTTTTTTTTAATTTTTAAAAAGATATCATAAACCGGAAGATGTTATGCTTAAAACGAAAGCTTTTACTAATTTTTCGGTCTAGTATCTTAGAAAAAGGGAGACATTCTGATTCCTTTTTATAAATACAACAATCAGCAGTAATACAAAATTAAAAAAAAAAAATATTGTAACAGAACCATTGTATCTGTATTTATTTGTTTAAGAACCATTTCTGATTGAGTTCAAATCGTTATTATAAGTCTCTATTATCTAAAAATTAATTATAGTTATTTATATACGTTTTTTGAAACCACAAGAACAAAGTACCAAGTTTTAAAAAAGAAATTAAAAAAACAACCTTGAGCTGTATGTAATATGTATTTGCCTCAAGCTGCAGCTTTAACGGTTAATGTCAAAAACTAGGTTTGACCAAAATTTCAGATTATTAATTTATTTCTAGAAAAATGGTGAACGCCATCAAAAATATTTCATCACATGCAGTCTAACTGTTAAGCAATGTTTAAATGTAAAAAATCAAAAAATTAATTTGGATGGGTTGAGCAAAAAACTGATTTAAAGGATTTTTTTCGAAATAAAAAAAAAACAGTTAATAAAAACTGAGAGGACATGCCCTGGCTACCCAGTTTCATTTTGGACACCCTATAGAATAAAGGGCGATATGCATAAAACGGATGAAAAGCTGTGTTTGCTAAACCATTCATATTTTCCAACCCGTTGTTCTTCATAATTTGATGGAAATTTTATCAAATGGCTTAATCTTTTATTAGTTTGGAAAAAAATATTAACTGTTCTGAAACAAGTATTTCCACTTAGCTTATACCTTCCCAAAATCAAAACTGAAAATCCGGATTATTTATAATTCGATAAATATTAACAGCAATACCAATTTCAATAAACACAGCGACCAAAAAAAAAAGATTAAGGCTATTATTTTTTGGTTCCAAAGCAACCTAATTAATGGTTTAAAGCATAAAAGTATGTACTTTAAAATGGTCAAATTGCTATTTTGCAACTTTGAAAAAATTAAGTAATTCCTACAAACTTTTTATGCAGGCGGAATAAAGTTTACTGAAAAAATTTATCCGAGTGCTATGGCCCAAAGTAAATACTTGATTTTAAGCATTTACTGCACTTTTATGCATATCAAAAAAAGTAACTGCTATAAAATTTTCTAGTAAAAGCATTTACTGTGTTTTATGCATATCACCCAATGTAACTTTTTGAGGTCGTCATAATTTAAACACGCTTATTTAAAGTCTCTTGTGATGAAAAATATGTTTTTTTATTTTTATTTTTATTTGTTTGGTATCTTATTTACAAGTAAACAATTGGCGAGGAGCATTATCTTGCTCGCTACGTGTAACAATGCAAATTGTTAATATGGATATAGATTTGCTTTGTTAATGTACCAACATCGTCGTCGCCCATTTTAAATGACTAAATTTTAACCAATAAATTTAAGCTACAACGCTATGTGAACTCAATCGAAATTGAAATTTATCTAAATTCGTAAATTTCAATACAACTTTCGGGCACATGATTTAATTCGATGGATTGATACAACTCTGATGATTTATGGTAGTAATAGCCTTCCATTTTTCCTTTTGATTTTGTAAAACATATGTAATAGAATCCGGCAAATGACGCACCATTTATGTCTTTAATTGTATGATCTGGTACCTAAAAAAATATTTTTAATATTAGTATGTACATATAAGCACAAATAACAAAAGAAAGAACAAAATATTGGTAAATCTTAAGATAAAGCAGATGACATTGGTAAAATTTTCCGTTAAAATTAATCACTGAAAAACCGCAACCAAGGTTTCCGTGTTTTTCTTTGTTCGTTTTATACCATGAACTACAGAAAATTATTAAAATTAAGAGAAACAACTTAATATTAAAAAATCTGATATAATATGAATCTTAAGACTCGCTGATATTAATGATGCGAAGGCAAAATATAAATTTTGAACCTACCAAAAAGTGTTCCTTCCATCGCATGAAAACATAATCGCTTTTCTCCAATGAGTCGTAGTCAAAATTATCGGAATAAAATATATCTTTGTAGTCAGCAAAAGCATTGAATTTCCCCTATAAAAATTAATTTTGTAATTATTTTTAATTTTGCTAAGAGTTTCCAGCTTACCCAATGACCTCTATCAACATCTGCGTTAGCTTCCCACTTTCTCGTCAGAAATGGATATTTTTTCGAAATTATTTCTCCATCAAAAAATGTAGTTAATGTTGGGAATTCAAATGTTAGCCCGTTTATCTTGAGGTAACCGCATAAAAATGAGTTCTCCATATCTACATGCTGGTAAAAGAAATTATGATGAATATAAAAATCAAACAGAGAGCATGGGTGTTGTTATAATATTTGTGCTTAAGCTTAGTGCAGGCTAAACGATCTCTCATTAATTGCTGAAGTATCTGAAAAACTCAACTACAATTATTTCGTCTCAATTTTACAAACAAGCAGCTTTTTGCACTACTATTGTTTTTTTTAATATGTATCTTTTTCCCAAAAACGAAACTTTCAATAGCATTTAACTCGGAACAACAAATTTTGCGCTTTCCAGGTATTTCAGTAAATGAGCGATATCTATTATCCTATTATGTCTAAATTTACAAAAAAACTTGAAAGAAGTTTTTTGGCTTTAAAATCAGACTATTGGAGTAAGTTATTAAAAATAGTTTAAAAAGTCATCAACTTCATTCATCTATGCTACTGAAGTTATAATTAATACTAAAGGAGTATTTATATTAAATTACCTGCAACACAACCTCCACATCGTATGAATTTCCTTGTGATTTTTGAAACCCTTGGAATTTCGATCCATTGTAGAGTAAGGTTTTTGTAACACCTGTTTGTTTCGAATTAGCTGGTGGCGGAGGTACTATATCATCTTTAACGGGCATATTTGAAGACGCTACGAACTGGAAAGGTATGATGTTTCGCACAAAAAGTTCTTAATCAAATGAGTATAGTATTCAAATGTTAAGTACACCTGTGAAACCAAGAAAATATATTAAAGGAAGATTAAACAGTCAAATAAGCCAGGGCCCTACTCTGTATTTCGTTCCGAGAATCAATGCTATTCGAAAGTGCTTTATGTTCCGCTTTTGAATTGGTACTTTGTAAAACTTTAGAAATGAAAAAAATAATATTTTGTACTTTTTTATTTATTATTTTTTTTTGAGTCTTGCATTATTGCTTTTGATATCTGTGAAATCAAGAAACCAAAACAAAAAAAACAAACAAAGATGAAAGGAAAAATTCCAGTTTTTAAAGAAATCGTAAATCCGTAAGTAGAAGACTTAGAAGACGGTTTAGAAATAGAGAATAAAAAATATCCGTTTTCGGAAAATTGTGGTGTAAATAATAAAAAACTTCAACATGAAACCGAGTAAAAAGCGAAAACACATAATTTCTAAATAATTTAAAATAATTGAATGCAGTAAATTTTTTTGATTTATGTAAGTTTTTTATTAGATTGACTAAAAAAAATAACACCTTTGATATTCGTCTTTTAGAGAAAATTTTTGTAAGACAGTATTGTTTATTAAAAAGAAGTTTTTTAAATGTTTTGACTCAAAACTGAAATTTTCTTGATACGCAAATTGTGTATTACACTCCATATTTTGAGAAAAGTGCCTTTAGCACCGGTTTGATTGTTAACAACACAATTTCACTTTCGGAACGAAATACAGAGTAGGGCCCCTGTTCAGAAAAAAAAGATCTCAATTAGGTAAGAAAAATGAAATGGATTCCTCTAAAAAATTTCTAGGTTTTCTATCAATACTAGGGAAAAAAATTGGATTGCTTTTGAGCGAAATTTGAAAAATCTAATTTTTATGTAAACTGACCCCATTTGTAATAATTGTGTTTTTTAATTCTTCAAAATAATAATTGTTATAAATTCATATTAGGTATTAATGAAATAAATCAGTCACTTTCCATTTCTTTTGAAGCTTTGGACATTTATGTTTGAGGCGCTCAGCGCCAAAACGGCCTAACCCCAAAATTTTCGAACTGAGACGAGTTTAAAGAGAAGCTTATTTGAAACAATTTTTTTTTTAATTTTCATTAAAAGTTAAATAAAAATTGTTTATTATTCTTGTTTGAAATAATTAATTGTTTAAAGAGTCATTGTGTACACTTAACTTATGCAGTTTTTTTTTTGAAAATTATATTTCATCAAATCAACCTAAGCCATTTTATCTTCGAGCCTTTTTGATGTTTTTTTTATACATTACAAACATTTTTCCGCAATAATAACAACTCTTTTCTACATAGGGCTTCGGTTTTTTTTTATAACAAATAAATGATTGAATTGTGGTTCGATCTGCGTATTTAGTTAATTTTTTTTGGAAATGTGGCTTAGGCCGTTTTGGCGCTGAGCGCCTCATTTAGGTTGAGATTCTCTACGAACTCTCCCGCCTCCAAATTTATTTATAATTTTTTTAATACTGCTTACCCACTAAAAACTTATTAAGTGATTTGCAAAACAACAGTTTATGTAAATATCTCCACTCAACGGGATTTTGAAAATTTAAAATTACACAATATAAAGGTTCCCCCACACCAACGCGAATTTTCAGTGGCGACGACGAAAACAACAATAACAACACGTGGTTGTCAATGAAAACAACACGTTGTTATTATTGTTTTCGTCGTCGCCACCGAAAATTCGCGTTGGTGTGGGGGAACCTTTAAGCAATAGCATCATTTGTATGATTTTGAGCTATTTCAAATCACCTCCTAGAAAGATGTAAATAAATAAATGACCAGCAAAATGTTTATTTAAATTAAATTACCTACGCCTAAAAAATTTAAATTCATCTCAATCAGTTTTAACACTCAGATTAATGGTTAATTATTTTTAACCATCCGTTTTCCGCTTTCAAATGGTTTTGTCTTGATTTGTGGAGTTTTATTATATTTCATATACCTATATGTATATAACTTAAAATACGTCAATGATGATTCGAATGAATGAATCAGTTTCAATTTTAATTGATATTTGATCACTATTTTTTTTGAGGCTCTCAATCGTAAACTAAATCTACATCTTGTGCTTATGATATTGGTAACGTTATGGTTAGATAAACACACAAAGATGAAATTTGTTTTACTTTATCATCCAAATACAATCCAAAATGTACGAAATAAAAGTTCTGCAACCAAATACTGCTCGCTTCGAATTTTGTAATAAAGTTAGTGTTTCCTTTTTTAAACAAAACGTGAAATACTTAATACAATTCTTATTATTCCCAAAATTAAACAAATGTTCTTCATTTAATGCATCACATTTGTGTTACTCACCAATATGACACACATACATTTTGTCTGACACTCAAGTAGTGTTCACAATCTAAGTCTTTAAATCAATTTATTTTGTTGATTTACTATAATTAAAAATTGGTCTTTACATTTAATTATGAACAAAACTCAAGGTATTAAATAACCTTGTTGCGGCGTTACATTATTTGTCTTCAGACAAGCCAGCTGGGTAAAAGTAATGAACTACTTGAGTTGGTTTATGCTAAACTGCGTAGGTATAATGAATTTGGCACAATATAATCGAGGAAAAGCATTAGATAAATCTCCCTCTTATATTTTGCACTCGTCAGAATTGTAATATTGCTCCGGTGGTGCTATAGAATTAGATGAAAACAAACGCCTAATTAAATCAATATAATTTTAATTATTTCCTCGTATGAGTACAGAATGTTTTCTATTTTTGGATAAATTAGGTACTGTTTTATAGAATACATCAATAGGCAAGAATTCAAAATATTAAATGTATTCTATTTACAACGTAAAATGAAAGATGGTAGGGACCGTTCTCGAATACTATAAAAAAAGAACAAGCATTGTTTATATTATATTTTTATTTTATTTGAGAAATTATAATTTTTGGATCGCAATTTGAAATTAATTCTAGGCAAGAAAGAAGACGAACCCTTTTAATGCAGTTTGTGAAACTGTTTAGATAATATTTTCAGAAATGTTGGTACTTACTTGAATACGAATGCTTAAAAATAAATTGATAATTGTTAATGAACGATTAAGTATATAATAATAACTTTAATGTTTTATAAATATATGATAAAATGTTAATAATTTTTTCTTAAATCTCACGAATAATTTTGCTCATTTGACAGTAACAAACACAGAAAATCTATAAAAAAAATGACAAAGGCTTTCAAACAGCTGTTTGACATAAAACCAATGGAAATGTTCAACTCCTAATTAGGATTAAACCTGACGGCTGCATTCAGCTCACAAGAAAACAATGTAAATACGGTTTCATTAAAGCCCTTCCACACTGAGTATTAATACATGTCAAATTAAAGGTAAGACCGCACTCGGCGGAACTGCACTTCAGCGGAACTGAACTTCATGAAATTGTAAAGGGTGTTTTTTTTAGACATGTGGTTTTCAATCTGGCAGTACTTTTTTCGGAGTTGGTCTTTTGACAGCTGTAATGATTTATGCTCAGTTTGATTTGCCATTTCATTTCATATAGACTTACTGGCTGAACACAATGGATATGGAGCTGCAACGAAATAAAAAGCTGTCAAAGTATTGAATACACACAAATTCAATGTTACGAACACAACGCAACTGCAGTCGGTTCAGCTGCTGCAAAGGTTCATCAACTTTAAACTTTTTCACGTGCAGCACTTTTGACGTTTCAATTTATATGAAGAAAGAAAGAGCCGGAAAAAATATTGAAGTTTTTAGTGCTTATTTGTGTCGCGAAAGAAATTATTAATTAAAAGAAAAATATTTTTTTTTTTAAAAGCTGTACAGCTCATTGTGGGCAGATAAAAAAAACGACGAACGACATTTTTTGAAAGCAGTTGCAGCTGCGGCTCCGATTTCAGTTGCGGCAGGGCATTGTGTTCAGCCAGTTACTCCTGAACAAAGTTTGCAAACCGTGCAAATTTATTACCAAAATAATAGGGGTATTCACGCACACAATCACAAAAAAAATCGATTCTTTTCGTCTTTTCGTATTCCTTTCAACGACAGAACAAATTCGATTCTTTTTCGAAAAAAATTCGATTCTTTTGTTGAAAGGAATTCGACATACCTAAGATTGTCTCTAAAACTTTGTTTCCACACTATTATACATGATTTATTTCCCACTTTTTTGGTATGTGAATACCACCTCGACGCCAGCGGGCAGTCTCTATTTTCATGAAAACAAAAATGCTTTCCGATGTATTCCTAATTGCACATTTCATTTATAGGGGTATTCCCGATCCGATGCAAACTGGTCTTGCATCATTGCAAAAGTGCAAAGTTTTTTTTTACAATGGGGTTAGGGTATAGCAATTTTACACTTTTGCATTTTTGCAATCATACAAGGCCAGTTACATCGGATCGGGAATACCCCTTATGTAAATAAAAATAATTGCACACCCCCTACTTTTTTAAAAAAATATAAACAAATTGTACTTTGTATGCAATATTGAAATGGTCATATCTCGGTTACCAAGTCCAATTTCGAAATGCACAGGGGCTTAAATAATTGCACATTTGGAATTCTAATTTGCACACCAAAAATTTTAATTTGATTTTTTATTTAACACGAGGTGTTACTGAATTTTGATTTGAAATTTTTTTTTTTAAATTTTGAACAGTTCAAAATTGTCTTTGGTTGTCGAAATTTGAAGATTTTAGTCAGGCATGAAAATTCAGTTTTGCATGAAATTTGATTTGAAATATTTTTTAAAATTTTGAACTGTTCAAAATTGTCTTTGGTTGTCGAAATTTGAAGATTTTAGTCAGGCATGAAAATTCAGTTTTGCATGTTTTTAGGAATTTCTTAATCATCGATTTTTTATTTAACCAGAGATGTGCAATTTGAAATTTTTGGTGTGCAAATTGAATTTTGATTTGAAATATTTTTTAAAATTTTGAACAGTTCAAAATTGTCTTTGGTTGTCGAAATTTGAAGGTTTTAGTCAGGCATGAAAATTCAGTTTTGCATGTTTTTAGGAATTTCTTAATCATTGATTTATTATTTAACCAGAGGTGTGAAAATTGAAATTTTTGGTGTGCAAATTGAATTTTGATTCCAAATATTTTTTTTAAATTTTGAACAGTCAAAAATAATAAATAATACCATTTTAATAAGATTAAATTGTGTAACGTGTTTAAAAAAAAAAAAAAAACTTCGTCCCTCATGGGAATTCAACCTGCTACCTTCTGTGTAGTTGCCGACGACTCTACCATCAGGCCACCAAGACGCTTATATAGATGTGGCTAATTTGGTAAATTAAGGTAGTATTATTATTAATTATATAGCTTTTCTCTTGAAAATTTTAATTATTGATTTATTAATTAATGAGAGGTGTGCAAATTAAAATTTTTGGTGTGCAAATTAGAATTCCAAATGTGCAATTATTTAAGCCCCTGTGCATTTCGAAATTCGACTTGGTAACCGAGATATGACCATTTCAATATTGCATACAAAGTGCAATTTGTTTATATTTTTTTTAAAATGTAGGGGGTGTGCAATTATTTTTATTTACATAAATGAATGTGCAATTAGGAATACATCGGAAAGCATTTTTGTTTTCATGAAAATCGAGACTTTTCCCGCTGGCGTCGAGGTGGTTATGTGAATAGGGTTAGTGTGTAAGGACTTTAATTAATTTTTAATTTTTTTTCCGGAGAAAATAAGTTGATGATAGGGGTGAATTTATATAGGAAACGATATAAATTGAACAAAAAAAATTAAAACATTATTTTTAAAAAATTTAAGAAGAAGACTTCAGAAGATAATTTATTTCCTTTTTCCTGAGTTATGAGTACTTCAACCCATCGGACCTATGTTCGGCCATCACTCTTTCAGTTGTTAACATAACTGATAATAAAATTCAAAGCCTAACTTTCAGCAGTTATTTTCACTTATAAATTGGCCGGTATGAATCGATTTGTTTAGTTTCTAGTAAATAAATAAAATCCTGTGAAGGCATTAGCGTTAATTGAATAATTTTGTTAACTCCAGTTGTAATAAAAGCTTTTTAAAATAATTGTATCTTACTGAAATTTAATCTCGTTTCATTAGGCATAAATATACATAGAAAGTTATCATAATTGGATTATTATAACATCTTTTTTCTTTGTTATTTATTATAATAAAAATTAATAAGTTAATTATTTTGTAAGCTGAAACTATATATCTGCGCAGGCGCTGAGAACTGCCTCTTATTGAAACAATTGGGATTACATCTTTAAGTTGGATTTGTGAATATTGCTATATTTAACCGTCCAATTGCTAACACTAGCGGTTATTTTTTAACAATCTGATTGCGTAAAGTCGATATCCTTTTTCACACTCCTTGCCAGTCTATCGAGCTCGGCAGCTGCATCGGTGCGTACTGAAAACTTTTCGGGTGTAATTGAGACATCTGTGCCATTAGCTGTGCGAGGTGAATTGAGTGAACCCGGTGGAGTTGCAGGCGAGCCTGATTTTTTGTGCAGTAGAGAATTAAAGAAATTAGCAAGGACACCCTCCCCGCCAGGTGTTGATGGATTGAGTTTGGGATCAATCTAAAAAAAAATGTCAAGCAAAACATTTTTTGAAATTTATATCGTCTTTTCTTTTCTCTTTTTACCTTTATGGGTGAACTTTGACTTGTAGAGCCTGGAGTTCGTGTAACATTTTTATTGCCTCCTTGGGAACGCAGAGGTGATTCTCCACGGATTTGACCTTGACCTTGTTGAAGAATTTGCTGTTGCCTCTGCAGGAAAGTTTGTTCATCCTCTGTTTGAACTTCAGCTTCTCGATTCGAAACAGTCTGAAAGTAATATTTAGTTGGGTTATTTAGAAATCATTCTATTATATCTTGCTTAAAAATTTACTTGAATAAATTTTCTTTTTTGTCGCTTTTCTGTCATTCGTTCAGAAATCAAAATTATGATAAAATATTATTATATAAATAATAATAATAATAATAATAATACAAACAACGGAAATAGCGTTTTCACGTTTTTTTTTTTGAGGAAATTGCCATATTTTTGGTTTTTGCCGTATATCTCTGATGACACAAATGATTTTGCTACATGCTGATGCTGTGTAGAGAAATGGTACATATCATTTTCACTTGAACTGTGTACCTACTAGGTTTAAAACATCAAATAAAACCTTGTTACCGAAGTTAATTACAATATTATAATTGCTATCGGTATCTTTTATGGATACTTCATTTTTTTTGTGTTATGGCGGCGCTAACTCCCGTTGTCGTTTATATCAACCAAAAAAACACAACTAATATATGAGAACGGCACTTGTATTATAACCCCTCAGGTGATGCAAATGATGATAAATGAGGAGCTGGCAAACACAAACAGACTTGTTATATTATTAGTATGTTTTTATGACCTCTATAAATTGTGGTATTTGTTCAAATAATTTCTGTGATAAGGACGGGTGCAAAATTAAACTGATATGGAAGTTTATGTAAGAAAACGAATTTTACGGCATCTTTTTACATCAGGCAGATATGATAACAAAGAGATAAATGGAATTGAATAAACATGAACCTTGAACTGGTGAATTAGTATTAGTACCTTAGAGACATCATCAGGCCTCAATTTTAATTTACAAAGGAAAAACTCATAGAATTAAAAAATCCACTAGTTGTAACTGGAAGGGAATCCTCAAAAAAATAGACGTGACCACAAGAGACACATACAATAAATATTTCTGAAGCTCGATTATGTACTATGCTATAAGCAGGACAGGTATGGGAGTTCCATCAATAGAAAACCAGTTATTCATCACCGGTAATTCATCAAACAAATATACTGCCTTACGAGAATAACCCTTTTCGATTTGCCTCAGATGGAGGCTGGTTCTTTTTTTTTAAGGCTTTAAAAAAACAAAAAAAATGGCAATAACTCTCGAAAATGAAAGTTTTAAATAAAAAAAAAAAATAAATAAATTAAATTAAAAAAAAAATTTAATGAACCTGTAAAAACATGGAAGCATAAATCTCTAGAGTCTAGACCAATCAGAAATATAAGCAATACTTTAATAAAACTATTTAAAATGATTAAATTAGCTGTAGCACAAGAGAGAAGATTATTTAATGTAAAATTGTAAAACTAAATCAATGTACCTATGTGTGTTCATTAAAATAATCCTCCTTACGTGAGTTAAAAGATTAAAGAATCATTTATATAATCTCTTTGTTTACCAATTTGATTACAAATAAATAAAATCAACGCACATAATTAAATAATATAACATCTACCTACTACACTTTTTATGATCTCCTCTTAGAAATAGCAATACTCATTTAGAAAATCCTTTCAAATGAGAAATCTATTGTTAGCTACCTGTGATAGCTTAGTTAGGTATTTTACTAATTGGTTAATTCCATACGCAGGTAGCTTCTTTTTGTAATTCATTGATTATTTTTGCAATAAATACGCAAGATTTGAAAACAAATTTCACAGTCTAACTCAAACCTCCAAATAACTCAATTCGATAACCAAGGATAATGGATCAATTTGAAATTAATATTAAAACAGAAGACTCGGAAGAGCCGAAAACTATCGATGACTACTTCGGCTATGATATTAAACAGACACTTGAAGAAATCGAATACAATATGGAAGGGCTTTCGCTGACAATTGTAATGGAACCATGCAATAAGGAATTATCTAAACAATTTAAACAAATCATCTATGAATATAAATTATCAGACAACGAAGAAGAAGAAAAACGAGAAGAAGAAACAGTAAAAGTGAAAATAGAAGAGGAAGAACTTGAAGTGATAATAAAAGAAGAATACACCGATCCTGAAGAAGATCAATGGCAGACGGATGAATATTTGATAAAATTAGTTGAACGAATCGAGTCGCGGCAAAAGGATTATGACAATTTATTCAACAGAGTTATGGAAAAACTAAAGCAGCTTCAAGAACAGTACAGCGATGAAAATTATAAATTTTCAATTATTAAACGGAATAAACGACACCCATTCTCGGACACACTATCTGAAAACTCTTCAGATAGTGAACTGGATTCTTCTCTATGTGAACAAGAATCAATCAGATCATCGGTTTCTTCTAGCAAAAGAAAAACCAGTTCAGAAGACGGTAGTGATTCCGAAACAGATCAAAAATTTAAAAGTCAATGCTCAATAAAGTATCCGTTTTCGGAGGGCCCTGACTCAGACACGGTTATTATTGGACCAAGCGGAACGGAAATTAATCGCAAGGCCTTTCAATCATTACAATGGAAAGATGCAGCTGGAGCAACAAGGGAACTTTGCAATGTGATTTTTGGTGAACGAATATTGGCGACACATTCGTTAACTGGAAATCAATCACCGGCATTTCGTGGACGAGAAAGACCAATCAAAGCTCAACTAGATTCAGACAAAACGAGTGATATTACTCACTTTATTTGCTCTAAGTTTAATGTGACTCAACAACTAGTAAGAGCAACAATCACAACTAAATGTGCTGATGCTGCGAAGAAATTTAAACGTATCAAGTTGAAAAAGAATAAATTTAATTAAATTTTATTCATATATGTTATTTGTTTTTGTTGTGAAATAAATGTAAGAAATTATATAAAACTTCTTTTTTTTTTGCGCTGTACAATCGAATGGAAACAATGTGGTTATTACTTAAAGAATATTTTAAGATTTTTGTATTGTAATTTAATATATGTAGATGTTGACAATGTACGCTTTTATTTTGTTACACATTTCGTTCCTTTTTAATTGTATCTTCGATTTCGATCCTTGCACAGACAAATTAATCCAGGTTAATTATCAACACACCGTTAAACTTTTTTTGTTTTATTGATCGATTTAAAAAATACTAGGGGTATTCATGCAAGGTCGGAAACTTTACCATGTCGTAAAATCGTAAAGTTTCCGACACACGTTTCATGAACGCACCTAAAAACATTTTGCGTAAATGTGGTAAACGATATGATAAACAGCTTAAAACATTTAATTTAATTTAAACTTTTGTAAAATTTGTGAATTTAAAAATGCCCATAATAACAAAAATGTAAATTCATATAATTTTATAAACAAATTGCTTTCAATGATCTATTAATTCTTGAGTTATTTGGCGAAAATGATGGTGTATTTTTATTGTTTTGATCAACACATAAGTGCAATTATTTAAAATAAAAACTTTTCACCCGTGTAGAACAATATCCAGACACACATTAGTACCATTACAAGAGTTTAACATGTTTACGACACACACATTTATGTCGGAATGTTCAAGATCTGTTGGAAAAGATTTCACATACAAATTTTGACAGTTCGTTTACGACGTCGTAAACTTTAAGACGTTTACGATGCTTTCCCGACGTTGCTATTTATTTGTATTTTATTATTTGTATCTGACCAAACTATTCGCTTCCAATCCTCAACACTCCAAATTTTATGTACATCGACTGAATGCATGCAATTGAACTTACAGGTAAATAAATGGTGAAGCATGCAGGTAGAAGCTAATGGTATCGAGATTTTTGACCTGAAGTAATGTGTCAGTTCGAGGATCGAATATACCTGCTCATTGTAGATTAACAAAATAATTGTCTATTCTGGGAAATGACTTGCTAACATTTTTGGGACGATTGAGCTTATTAATATGTAATTGTTAACTATGAAGAATAGCGAAGATGAAGAAAATTACTTCTGTTTTGGTGGAGCGGTTGGATATATTGTGTAAATTAATTAAAAGTCCAAGTGACCTCTATGAAGTAATGTTTGTGTTTTTTTTTTTGAATTGGTAGGTAATTCCTCTTCGACTGTTATACGCCATGTAACTACAATATAAGAATATGGATTTTGATGGTTGTGCAAAAATATCTACTTGGATATAAGTATGAAGTAGTTCCAAGTCATCCGCGTAGGTGTGGAAGGATCCTTTAGTAAACCAGTATTAATCTTGGACAATAGTGTTTTCTTGTTATATCTGGAATGCAACTGTAAGATGCTCGACAAACCTGAAGCCTTCGGGTCTACCTAGGAATTAAACTTTCTCAATAATCGGTTTAAGTTATTATTATTTTTTGTTGTAGTTTAAAAGGTATTTTACAGCCAATAGCTTCCCAATCCGTCATGATGCTGGTCTCTTCAGATTATATAATAATAAGTTCTAGAAATGGATCGCCGTCGCAGTAAATCAGTTAATTGATTGTATTACATTTACACACATATACACGTTTGAGAAATTTTGTAGAGGAATAGTTTAATTAATAGAAATTGCATGCCTACTGTGTTTAATGATTTTAGGTTCAGTTTCGTATCTAGTTTTGGCGGATTGAAATATTACAAAAAAATATGTTTGTTCTTACCTTTCGGGATGGAGGTGCAATAATAATATCCGTATAGTAATCCTCGGCTTTGCATGAATGCATGTTCTCGTACAAAATACTAATTTTCTTTAAATTATCCCATCCAGCAGGACTACAAAAAAAGAGAAAAAAATTAAACTCCCATTTCAATTAAATCTTTTTATCATACATTAAAACAGCATCTTTTTCAACAACAAGCGCAGGTGTTCGGAATGGTAAGTCGTAAATTCTATGAGTTAAATATTTATAGAGCAGATCACAGTTCTTGTCTTCCTTAACGCTGGTATAAAACAGAGATGTTCCATGCTGTAGACAAAATCTACGTATCCACTGTTGTATAAAATCGAAATGCTCATCCCTATAATCGTATTCTTTTTCTAATGTCGTCATATAGTCGGTCTGTTGGAATAAAAACATTCATAAATAAGCTATGAATACTATATTTTTTTGTTGTGTTGTTATTTATACTTTTGTGACAACTACAACCATATCTAGACCAAGATTGGTTGTAAGCGCCCCTTCTGTCAGAGGCAATAAATCATCATCATCAACTGAATTATTACGAACTGATCGTTTAATAGGAGAACCAGGATCTAGATCATCGCCAACTTCACAATAACTTTGCCATGAAGTTATTAGACGTTGGCGGGCATCTCTGCTCTCTTCAGGATCCAATTTAAGGCTTTCAATATGTTCTGCAAGCACTTTTATCCAATGATTAAGTTGCTCCAGCCATGACCATGGTGCTGTCATTGACACTGTGAGTATCACTAAGGTGTGTGCATAATTGTTTTCGTTTAAGGCATACTTCAAGAGATTTACATGACCTGGATCGCCATCAAGAACCCAAACACCTAATCGTGTCATATCTTATTGAAAATGGGGTGTAACAGTGGTTCGGTTAAAAAAATGTTTAATTTTTAAATTAGAAAGAAATTTAACCTACCATCTCTGTATTCGTCCTTAACATCAATGTAAGCATATTCGAGACCAGAACCTTTCTTCGGATCTTCAACGCCTTGCAGTTTAGCGATAAGTGTTGTTTTACCCGTGGCATTATCACCTAATACTAAAACGGATTTGTTCGATGGAAGTTTTGTGCTGCCCTGCTTCTGAACCTCACTTAAAATTGCCGACCTGAAAAGTGTATTTGTAAGAAATATTCATAATATTTGTCATAGTATGTGAAAAAAGGTACATAATTAGAAATACTATAATATAAGGTATAATGGAATAACGGGTTAGTTTAATGGTTGGCTCTTACGAAGTGCATTCAGTAGCGACTCTCTTGACGAGTTTTTAGTCGTAACTAGTTGATAGTGCGGGTAATGTTGGCTTCCAATTCATACTTATTTTGTTGACTTAGACCATCGATTTTAAATACATATTTTCAAAGATTGTGCAGTATACACTACACAGTCACATTGCGCCAAATCAGACAATCTTGGTCAAAATTATGCAGCTTATCCACAAACCTGTAGGGAATTTATAATAAATGTATTCGATGTTATCCGAGTTCATTAACCCGTGCATTTAAGATCATACTTTTTAGTCTGATCCAGGGAATTTATAATAAATGTAGGTATTCGATGTTATCCGAGTTCATTAACCCGTGCATTTAAGGTCACACTTTTTAGTCTGATCCTATGCCCCATTGTTATTGCTTGCACTGACTTCGGCGAGCCTAGCAAATATAACTTTGTAAAATTAAGCCAAAGTCACGCCATTAAATTAAATGCAGCAAAAACACAACAAGGACAGTGCGAGCATTTAATATCTAATTTAGTGCGACTAGTTGTTAGAGAAATAATGCAATTAAACATTCATCAAAAGAGATTAAGCTCTTCGCAATCGTTGTATATGTTTTGTATAGGGCTTAGCTCCTTGTAATGGAATTCAGATAGAATCTTTATGTATGAACCTATGTACTTTGGACCTTCGACGATAAAGCAATAAACTATTAATAATAAGCTAATTCAGTTTTGAAAATGTGTAACTAACGATGGAAGAATAATAACAGTAGTTTCTCTTTGACCATAGAATTATACGATTTTTTTTAGGAAAAAGTTTGTTAAGTTAAGATGTAAAACAAAACATAACTTTTAAATGTTTATTATTTATTTATAATTGAGTAGGTACGTATGTAAATAAAGTTACAATATTCTACAACGAATCAATATTTATTTTTACAATAGGTAGGAACCTACTATCTATAATTCAACACTACAGATACATAGGTTAAGTTAGGGTTACGTGCTAAGAATCCTTACTATTGCTTTGTCGATTTTGAAATTTTGTATAAAGTTAATTCAGGTTTATATTACATTGAGTTTATGTCCCAAGATTGTGCTGATAATTGGTTAAATTGATAAATATTCATAAAATAATAATTCTATTCAGACATATTGAATAAAATTGGCAACACTACCCATTTACCATTTTTGGCAAAGGTGTGTGTTGTCACAAAATAGACAGTTACCTTTACCACACTCCTCTACCTGTCTTTTCAAAAACCAAAATCCAAACCAAAACCACTCACCAGTCACCACTGGGAGGGTCTTCGACATTCGATTTCGACTCAAAGTATTCTTCGCATGAAGTCATGCAATTTCATTGATATGCAAAATAATGTACAACTCAAGAGGAAAAAAAAAAACTAAAACAATAGATATGAAAAAGAAGTTCAATTTCAGGGACATGATGAGATGATGTGTTGTCAAGATTTCTCTTTGTTTTAAGGTTACACACTATTTGAGGGCCTTGGCTCTGCTCAAGCTTACCATAAGTTCTCCTTTTCGGCAGCATCCTTTTTCTTTGCACCAATTGCCGTATGACCATTCATCTGAGTGCCTATTTCCATCGCCATCTTCTCACGCCAGAGTCAGAGATGTGTGAATTTAACTCGACTTTTTTGTCTTATCAAAAAAGGGAGCTTTGATATTTACAAAATTTTAATGATTAAAAATTAAATTAAAAAAATATACACAACTAAAATACTGCAATCACTTCGCGAATTCTTTTTTTCTCGCGAGCGAGACTGAAGAACTATTAGAAAACTTTTTTTTTAAAGATTTCGTTGATGACTAAGAAAAAGGGGCAGTGAGAGCACAAAGTTGAGTTGGAGGTTGCTCGGGTTTGGTTAACAAAAAAAAAGTTTATTGCAATTTACAGCAGGACTTCAGCATGCAGACAACAATTAAACTTTTCTTTATATTTTTGGGTATATTTTATTATTTGCTTTCGATTGTAGAGCAAGTGGAAATCTGGAAGGGATTTTCCTTTAGGACTTCACTATTTTTTTCCACAAAAATAAAGAAAAAAAATTAATGTGTGTTTAATACTCGCTCGCTCACACACTTGTTTTACTAATAAGAAAAGAATTTGTTTTTTTTTTTTTATTTCACTTTTTGTCTTTTGTCTCATGTGTGATGTGTGAAGTTGCCAACAATGCAGAAAATTGTTCTTTTTGACACTAGGAAAAAGTGATACCAGAATATATTTTTTAGATTTGTGTAATGTCGAATTCCTTTTGCCATTTGGGATTTTGATCCGGGATTGCGGATTTTTCATGGTGATTGGAGAGCAAAATGGGATTGATATTTTTTGTAATTGTGTGTGTGGCATGTTAAATATGACACTATTTTCTTGATGAAACCAGTGATAGTATAGATAGGGAAACATTCTTAGAAGTATAAGTATTTTCCAACTATAAAAGGACTTTTATTTTTATTTAAATTAAAGTTATTTTACATATATACAAATGTTTGTGTTTTAACGAATTGTTTTTTAATTGTCGCAGTTATTATTTATTGTTGTATATTAGGGGTATTCCCGATCCGATGCAAACTGGTCAAGACCAGTTGCATCGGATTGGGAATACCCCTATTATTTATTTGTACAGATTATCACCGACATTCTGCATGCACGAGATTTTATTCGAGATAGTCGGAATTTGCAAATGCCTAAAACAATCAAAGTACAAATTGAGTGATGGAATTTTCATTCTGTAATCTGTCAATTTTATGGGTAATGTGACCAACTGTGAAAACTAAAAATTTCTGTAATCCAGTTTCGGAAAGTAACTTTTAAAGGCTCCCCCAAGCCCAAACCAACGCGAAACATTCGGAACGACGACGAAGCTTTCGCCAGTAACATTTATTTACAGGGCGATATATGAGAGTACTCACACCAACGCGACGATCTGGATGTAAGTTAGTCGGAGAGCAGTTCAAATTCAATTGGATTAATCGAAACTGGATTTAACTGCGGATTCATCGTGAATAATATGAATTGAATTTAAATTATTTCACAACTGGATTAAAGTTTTTATCTGGATTAATCGAGTTAATAATATGACCGTAACTGTTTCAATCTTTATATTATGAAAGGTTCAAGTACATAATAAATAAGCCAGTGCCTACGTTCTGTAAATCGCGCATCCGCAAAGGTAGTCGAGAAACGATGAAAATTGAAACAAATCGGTTGAGTTTTGATCCATTTTCCAACGTTTCTCGACAATTTTATCGATGCGAGCGTAGGTACAGGGCTAGTAAAATATCGATCTTTATCACTTTGTTCACAGCTGATCATCTTTAATCAAGGATTATTGCAACTGGTAAATCATCGAACGTGCAAGGTAATCAAATTTTTTTTCAAGGAATCGATAATTTAAGTTGTTAATCATGGAAATCGCTAATCAGCCGATTTTAGTTGATAAGCGCCATTTAGTTAGAAGCTGTGAAAGTCATCGTTCAGATTTAACCAATTGTCCATTTAATCCATTTTTGTCCGTATCTCACTTTCGTGAGATCTGAAAAATAAAATTCAGGTAGAATATGGTTCGCTCGCGATAAGGATCCGAAGAGATCCTTAAAACAAAACAAATCATTCTTCATCAAGATCCATTCAGTTCGATTATGAAGTGAAAAATTAAAACAAAAACTCAAAAATTCTGAAAAAAGTGAAAAATTGTGAAAAAAAATTCAAAATTTTCAAAGCCAAATTATTTTAAAAATATGTATTTTTAAAATAAGTAAACAAATTTTGAGTAAAGTTAAACATTTTGAAAGTGAAAAAATTTTAAAAATTTTGAGAAAAGTCCAAAATTTTGAACGGTTTGTGAATAGATCTTCAATAGTTTCCACGTGATCAATTCGGGAACGAACCATATTTTACAGATCCCAACATCGATCGTGAAAATAAATTTTATTTTAAAGGAACCAACAAATAACATTCAAAAATAAAATTCCGTTTTGATTTTTTATCGAGAGAACGAATCATATTTTATCGCTCTTCGAACCTTGAAATAAGCTTATGCCCATGGATTTCGAACGAAATTCCATTATCTACAGTCAAAGTGTAATTACTCTATATTTTTTGTATTTAATTAAGTTTATATTTTTAAAACAAATATTAAGATATCCATTTTAATCAGAAAAATTTATTTTGTGAACGCGTATTTACTAGTACATTTACCCCGTTTATTGATTTTTTCTACTTCAAATATTGACATGTCATGACAAAACTATACGAATCAAAATTAATTTTATAACATTCATTTGGCCAGTTTATATTTCAGAGCGCTCAGTAATTTTCCTCCGTCTCTTTGACAGAGCAGGAGAATGAAATATAAACACATTGGGCCTTACCAATAATCAAATTTAGCGACGACTTAAATATTTCAGTAAAATTAACCTTAATTCTGGTGATCCCAAATAATGTACCATTCATGGAATGTTTAATTTTTTGAAGTCCATTCCATATATGATTCATTATTAAGAGTCCACTTGAATATTAAGGTCATACTATAAATGGTTTATTAGCTAGAGCCCATTCTATTATGGTCCATTTTACTGAAATATTTAAGTCGTCACTAAATTTGATTATTGGTAGGGCCCATTGTATAATGTTCAAAGGAATTTAAGAAATCGAGCGACGAATCCAAGAAATTTCAGTCTCACTTTTTGACAGCTAAAGTGAGGAATTTTTGTGAGGAATCGTGTTTATATTTGTGAGGAAGCGGATATCTCTGAGATCTCTGAAATATAAACTGGCCAATTAAAAAGTAAAAACTCACTTTGAGATTAGCATCAATCAAGCAAGAATCAAAACGAATCTTGCTACACTAGAAAAATTTGTTTTGACAGAAAAAATTCGATTCTTTTGGAAAAAAATTTGATTTTTTTTTTGAAAGGAATTCGACATAAGAAATGATTAACTATTGAAAAATTTAAGTTCTAAAAGCCACATAAACAAATAAGCGAGCAAGTTCCTACAACTCGGAAGTGCATTTTATTTTAATCTTTATCGTTTAACAAATTATATAACGAATACCAATTTATTCATTATTCCACTAGGGAAAATTTGTATTCGTTATTCGATTTAATTAATACAAAATGAGTATAATTTTTTTAAATATGTAGGTATGTAAACTAAAATTCATTATGGTTGTGAATTACTCATGAGAATTAGTTAATTATGTTGAATTTCTTTATGTTGTGAATGGATATTTTGAATTTATTGGAGGGAATAAAGTTTATTTATATATACCGGCGAAGTTTAAAAAAATTGCACTTGCACTTAAACGTCTATTTATGGGGTTATAATCGATATGATATTTAATACTTCAAACATTAATGACACTTGATAATGTTCAATCTGGATATTAATAACCAAAACACTAGTTCAAAAAATGATAACTTACCTCAAACAATATGATTTTACCAAGTGGAGTTGGTGCCTTTCAATTAACCGCTGCTTTTAAGTAAAAAAAATTCTTTTTAACAATATAATTATTATTTTCTCTTAAGGTAAAACAGAATATTCGCCAATTTTAACGAAATTTTTATTTTTTTACAACACCAAGAGAACCAGAACAGAAAAATTAAACAAAATATGTTTTTTTGGTTTAACCTGTAAGTTAATATATAACAAATAGATTTAGATTATTCATCTTGATAGTTTACATGGTTTGTATATATAATATGAACATTCTAGAATATTTACAAAGAAACAAAAAAAAAAAAACAAATACTTTTATAAAAAACAAATAAACAAACAATAACATATCGTTTTATCTTTAAACTGAGTTTGCTCAAATAATACTATGAATTTAATTATTTCAGTTGAACAATATTTTCAAATAACTTTATAAACACTTCTCTTCTTTATGTTATTCCAATCTCGGTTTGGTGGATATAAAGGAATGTCAGGACTCATGAAACAAGTGTGTGTGTGTGTACATGTAGTGTATGCACATAATTTTGTTGTATTTTTTTTTTACTTTAATAATTTTAGTATAATATATAATATTCACACAATAAAAGACAACAAATTCCAATAAGTTGTTTGTATATTTGTTTGCGTAATTATAAATTTTTAGTAAATGAAGTGAACTCATTTAAAAGATTGGAATGTAGTTGTCGATCTTCGCGCGATGTTTTTGTGCGACACACTCGGCAATCCAAACGATGTTCCGGCATTCCTGTTCTTTAAGCTTTAAGTAAGCATAGAACACACCAAAGTGGAACTGTTGCAAGAACGCGTAAACGTTTAATTTGACTTCATGCTCGAAGAATTTGTCCTCGAGAGTCTTATCTCCGGGATTCTGACCAGAACCATCGAAGAGGGCAGCGTATTCTGCGTAATACTCAGCAACAGCTTTTACCTGATCAGGATCATCGGCCCTTGCTAAAGCAGCTAGACCATCTGGGTTCATTTTACCACAACGTGGATATAACTTGGCACGATCGTCCTTGGACAGCTCAGTTCCAAAGGAATTGATAGTAATGATGATTGCACGACGATCAGCTTCAAACTGGATTTATTGGTGATTTTTTTAAATTAAAAATAAATTAAAAAAATTAATTTTAAAAACTCACAGCCAAAATTTCACACATGACATCTGTTGTAGATCCACCAATTTTTTTGCAGAATTCATAGAAGGCCTCCAGATAGGCCTTGTACAATGTATTACGAATGATTTCGATGTTCATCTCGTCCAAGTCCTGCTCGGAAATACAATCGACAAAGAATGGGGCAAGTGGAGTATCCACCAATACGGCATTGTACAACTCAGCTGGAGTGGCAGCCACATGAATAGCTTCCATTTGTTCGAAACTTCCCAGTGGGTGACACTTTGGGATGAGTTCAGATATTGGTCTCTGATGGAGGGTTCCAGTAATAAGTAGAATGATGTTATCAATCATGTAACCATAAGTGATGAAATCCAAAAAACTAGCTAATGGTTCTACGGCATGATTACGCAAATGCTGGAACTCAATAACGAGTTTCTCTCGTAGTTTATCATCAATAACAGAAACGGAGAGGGGTGACGGTTCATTGGCAAGAAAAGAACCATAATCAGTGCCTTGAAGGTGGAGTTTCAAATCTGTGAAAAGAGAACAAAATTTGCTTTTCTAGTTTTGCTTAAGAGTTTTTACTTTTCCCAACATAATAAAAGCTATTCGCTTAATTTATTTACATATGTACGGAATTTTATATAATGCAGCGCTTTGAGATTAGGAATGTAAAAACAAGAAATTTCTTTCGGGGTACTTTCCGAGGGCCGTTGTTTCTCTCGTACCTTAATCATACCGTCAGTAGAATTCAAGTTACGAGTTTAAACAATGAGATTCATTGCATAAAATAAATTGATAAAATTGCTGCTACTCAATACTGGACTGGTTCTGGAGTGTGGAGCTCTGTGGAGTAAAATTGAACTCTAATACAGGATTTTATATGAAATTATACACATATTCACGATTTTCCATTTTGGATTTTTATTTCCTGATAAAAGTATATTCTTTTTTAAACTAAAAACATATATGTATTTCTAAAACTACTTGGTCTATTTTTATTCGACTTGCCACTAAGCAGTTTTTAGTACTATTTAGCCGTTATTATAAACGAAATAAACAGTAACTTCTATACAATTGTTTAAAATAAAGAAAGATTATGTTATTTTTTTGAAAACGACTCCTACGATTTTGATTTTATTAACAGTACCTCTCATAGAAACCTTTTTTGATTTTTAACCATCTGCATGGAGGAAACCGGAACGATCACATATTAGATATTGCTAAAAGCAGCAAAATTCTTAGGTTTCTTAAGGCGATGTAAGAACTTCTATTCCCCTTCTGATCTGACAACAATGTGCTGGGCTTAAATACGCCCAAAGCTAGAGATATCTGGTCTGACGCATCAAAAAATCATTACATCTACTGAATAAAATCCAGAATAGAGCTTTAACAGTGCTCTAGCGAAATAACCAGCTGTATTCCTCCCCTAAAACATTTTCACCGCAATACCCGTTCCGCCTGGAATGGTCATCAGTATACTCTTGAGCCTAAGACTCTGATAACACGATTCTTTGTTTCGGTCGTTTCGTCTTTTTTACAGCTGTATAACCCCTTGAATGCGCGTCAATTAAAAAATAAACTTGGTATCTGTTTAACCTATTTAAATTAAATTTTTATAGGTACAATAAGTTAAATAATTTTGCATATAAAAATTTTCAAAAAAAAAAAAACAAAATTACGATATTTCAAAAATAGTTAGATGATTTCTTTTAATATCGCATTAAAAAATACTTCGAAATTGGGTACCGATTTTTAATGATAACGCGATATTTTTACTAATAATCATTATAACTACCTACGTAACAGTCTTTTTTGATATCATATATTATATTTTGCTCAGATTAATTGTTTTTTTTTTTAACTAATGTTTTTAACAGTACTGTCCATATTTTAATTTTATGCAATTAATAATCAAAATAAGGCATAATTTATCAAAACCACACCTAAATAGCTATCATATTAATTCGATCGTAATAGAATTATACATTCTGCAATTAGAATTTGATTGTCAACATACATGGCGTTCGAGTAGGTATCAGAAAACAGCTTAGAGTTGAAGAATTATTGATGTAATCTTCAAATATGAAAACGGGTAATGTAATGTAATTTAAAATAAAATTGAATCAACGAAAACAAACTTCATATCCTTTTTGATTGATCCGTTTAAGGGCATTGTCCAATGTTTACTCATCGGGGGTGACCCAAAAAAATGATGATACCTACATACATGCTACATAGTATAGGTACCTAATATAATATACGTAAGTGAAGATACAAAATTGTTAATTGACTAAAATCGCTTAGTATCAGGGTCCTGTAATGCCAAATAATTTAATTAAAACCAAAATATGCAGTAAACAATATTTTTAATCACAAGGTGAATAAAGTTATCTCAGTATAATTGCATTTTAAATGGGAGTGTTGGTGAATTTTCCGAGCACTTGCTTTGTGTCACATGACCGAATGAGCGAATTAAATCTTATTTGCTTCTGATGTATTTTATACGTTAACTTGGAGCATTCAGTGTTTAATTACAATTAATATTGAATATTTAGTTATATATTTTTTTTATAAATTACCTTCTAATGTCTCACACTGCACCAAATTTAAGTAATCTGCTTGTTTTAGTATTCCACACTTAAATCCACGACAAAGCCCTTCAAGGTAGCCACCATCGATATTGAACATAAAACCAGTCATTTTTGTGAAAGGATTTTGTATGATTTTAAGCAAGTTGGAGATTGAAGAATTTTTGTAAAGTTTGGTTTTTTTTCTTGTAGCTTTAAAAAAAACTAAATTGAAAATTCCACAAAATGTGATTTTAAGGAATTTTTTCACTTCTTATCGACCAACCACCACACAAATGTCATATGACCAAAATTAATTTTTTTTTTCTCCACGGACCTTGCCTTGACGTTTATATTATTCGTTAAATAACATAACGAAGATTTGATGAGCCATCTGTGTTGGAATAGGAAAAGCTTTGAATGGACAGTAAATCGAAATCGTGCTAAATTTTAGCTCCCACTTTTCGATTCAAACATCAAAACCCTAGTTAAATTTCTTTAATATGAACTTTGTGGAGAATATTGGACTGTTTGTGCCTAGTACGCAGATCGAGCTAAAATTTAGCTCCCACTTTTCTCTGCAAACGTTATAGAGCGTGCGTTGTGGAGAATATAGGCGTGTTTTTTTGCAAGCCCGGGGGGAATTGGTTGAAAAAAACGACAGCGGGGATTAGCGACGCCATGACAGTAAAAAACATGGAGTTTTCACACAAACTATCGATAACATGTATGCAATTCATGCCGGTAACACAGTTTTTCGGTGCGCTTAAGTTAAACCCCGAGAATTCTCCGGGATTAGTTGTTGTTGCATTTAACATGTTAATTGTTTAGCACCGACGTCGTTTTTTTCATCCAATTCCCCCCGGGCTTGCAAAAAAACACGGCTTATGTCAAAGAATACAGCTGCTCTCCGAGAAGAAGAAATTGTATTCAACCATTTCTATGATTTTTTTATTAGTGCAACTGAATTTTATTTTTATTTATTTATATCTTTGGCAGATATAAATCGTTTATTCCGAAATATTCCGCCACTTCAATTTTTATTTTCACAAAACACAGTTCATAAAAAATTCAAGAATTACAGAATCTGTTAAAATTTCGCTTGAGAATTTCGTGCGCGTAATTTTGACAGATAAGTGATGTACAGTAAGAAACAAACATTTGATTTTGTAGCTGGAGCCTTACAAGAAGAAATAGAGGAACGGGCATATCGAGAAAAAGTGAGTTTTTTTCATAATAGTGTGAGTTACACAAACACAAATGCATTCACACAGGGAAGGTATGCAGTTAGAAAGCTAAATCCTGGAGGAATTTTTAGCTGTTTTTTTGAAGAGTGTGTTTTGAGATTGTAAATCATAAAAATAGTAAAAAAAAACCTTAGTAAATTAAATAAACAAGTGAAATAAAAGTAAATAAAGTGAATATATGCTATACTTCACTGAAAAAAACAAAATATAAAATTACATGCCATGCTGCTTAAAATCCTGTAGAATCACCTATAAAAGCAATTCAATTTTTGTTCATTTCACAAGTAAGCTGTGTCTCATATTCCACATAAAGTAAGTGAAATTAATCTGCACTACGGGTGCTCAATGCTTTTGAGCACCTTGTCATCATCAAAAAAAGAAAATGTGACCCTGTGCCTACGATCTGTAACTCTCGCATCGATAAAATCAGTCAAGAAACGATGAAATTTGAAACAAATCATATGAGTTTTGTTCCATTTTCCACCGTTTCTCGACCAATTTTATCGATGCGAGAGTTACAGAACGTAGGCACTGGACGAGAATTTCAATTTTGATAGATAGGCACCTGACATATCATGTTTCAAAATATATTTTTTATTTTCAACAAATTTGCCTTTTTTATAGCAAAATGTGTATGAAATATCAATTTCATACACACTATCCCAATGAGTATTAACAAATGCCAAAAAAGTGTGAAACAAATCATGTATAATAGTGTGGATTGTGGAAACAAAATATGAGAGCCCATCTCACACACCATGATATTCCAGCCTACACGATTTGACATGTGTTAATACATGAGAATTTTTAGAAATAGTTCTAATTCTATCACACATTTCATCACATTTTTATTGAGGTTAAATTAAACTGTTGTGTGTGGTAAAAAAATGAAAAGGCATTTCTCTCCCACAAATTTGGCAGTAGCTTGGAATTCTTTCCCGTTTTCAATTTGACATGTATTAATACTCAGTGGGATAGTGTGGAAGGCATTGACCTATTATATTATTATTATATTATATAGTAAGTCAATGGTGGAAGGGCTTCAATGTATTTACATAAAAAAAACATCTCGTCTTCACATTAATTTATGTGGAATTAGAAACACTGTGATTTTCGTTAAAAACTATACACATTTTATTTTTTGAATATAATAATTTTGACAGAATTTTTATGAAAATTCGTAGAAATTCGCAGTTTTAGTCATTAGAAAGTCAAAGAATTTTTCAATAAAATAAAATGTATTCTTTTCCTTGGCAGAGTTTGAATTGAATTTTCGGTTAAAATCTCCGACTACACCGATTTTGACAAAACGAGGTGTCAAACGAAGCGAAATTACCTGCTGATTTGACGAATTATAATTTTATTTTAAAAATGTTATTAATTTGTTCAAAAACTGCATTTGTTTTTATTAGTGCGTCTTTTATTTTATTCTTATTCTTATTTTGGTCTTATTCTAATAGCTTTGGGTTTACAAAAGCAGCTATAATTACGTTTTTGTAATAGCCCGTGGCCAGGGCCGGACCAACCATATGTGCAAGATGTGCAAGTGCACAGGGCTCAAAATTCTGGGGGCGCATTACCAGAAGCAAGAAAATGTAATCGGCATTAAGCAATAACGCCCAAATCGAATTGGAAATTTCGCCCAAAAAAAATCTGAACAATTGTTGTTTTTTTTTTAAAGGAAAGAACGCCCAAAATAACAAGTTCAAAAGTCAAATGGGAAATAACGCCCAGAATTGGAAATATCGCCAACAAAAAATCCAGAAAAACCTCACTGTTTATGCGCCACGATTTCTTGAAGGTTATCTTATCATTGAAATTTTACTTTGGAAATATCACCCAAAATTTAGGAAAGAACGCCCAAGTTAAGAAAAAAGTTTGGAAATATCGCCCAAAATTGAAGAAACAACGCCCAAATTTTACAAAAACAATTAACGTTGAAAATATTTGGGCGATATTTCCAACTTAAGATTTGGAAAAATATAAATTTGGGCGATATCCACTTTTTTTTGGGCGATAAAAAAAATGTAATCTGATCTTGCGCAAACAAATATGTACTACCATTTGCCATGTGTATGTATGTATGTATGTGTACAAATATAAAATGTGACACTCATAAATCTCTACACCTTTGAGGTATGTTTCAGCTTTTAAAAATTCATCGTTATCATGCAAGAGAACCGGTGTATTGATCATAGGTGAGAAACCAATAGCAGGAATACCAACCTAGAAAAAAAAATATATTACGACTAATATTGGATATCCGATAGTAGAACAGTCCGAAAAGACAATTTTATCGATGCGAGAGTTACAGAACGTATAGGCACAGAACTGGATAATAATTTTATGATCGTTACGTTTTTTTAAAGGATACCTACCATCAATGATAAGTTAGATTATAAATGTAATTACCAATCTCAAAAAACGGCTGTCAGTAGCTCCTGAAAAAACTTGCATACTTGTCTTAAGGCCACTAAAATAAAAAACATTTTTTTAAAATCATATAATGTAAAACATTGTGCAGCTATCACTGTTTGTATGCTTCAACATATATTGTAAGTTTTAAATTTTAATGAGTAAAATTAAAATAAATAGAAGAACCTTAAATACCTTAACCTGTGGTATTCAAGAATTAAAATTAAATTTATTAGATTCACAAGTAATTGAATTTTGAAGTCACATTTCAAAATATTTGCCCTAATAAAGTATTAAAGAAACAATCACCCCCACAATGTAATATCCTAAACCTTATCCGACGGATGACCTGGCTTCAAATTTGTTTTTAAACTTACGATTCATCGAGAATTTTCTCAAATGCGGTGCAATAAATATTCGTTGAATCAATCTTTGTGGCTTCTACTCTAGGCTCCTTTGACTCGAATACTATCTCAATACCTCCACCAGATTCCTCACAAAATTTCTCCAACTATATAATAATATTGTATATAATAACGATTAGAAAAAAAAATTAACAATTTAAAATATGTAGTCAAAAAATAAAATAAACTATCTGTGAAATGGATTTGTACCTTATTAAATAATTCTGCAGATTCAACCGTAATTGCAACACGTATATCAAAAACGGCTTCAATCATAGATGGCACAACATTGCTTTGAACACCACCGTGTATTTTAGTTAGGTTTACTGTTGTTACATCACCAATTTTAAAACTCTTATTTTTTTTCAATTTGTCTGCTTCTTGCTGTCTAAATTCCATCATTTTTCTTAAAAGATGATCAAGTTTAACACCAGCGGTATTTTCATGAAGCAAAGAACCATGTCCGGTTGTTCCTGATATTTTGAAGCGTATTTCTAATAAAAAAATATTCAAAAGAAGAAA
Organism: Epistrophe grossulariae; assembly: GCA_929447395.1. Lineage (NCBI taxonomy): Eukaryota > Metazoa > Arthropoda > Insecta > Diptera > Syrphidae > Epistrophe > Epistrophe grossulariae. The sequence continues at coordinate 33,503,109 of OV839568.1, read as the reverse complement.
CCTTATAATAGGTCTGTTCGAAAACTGCCAGATTCTGACAGTTTTATTTTTTATATGAACTTACGGGCTAAAAATGGTAGTAATGGGTAGGTTTGGGAAGTAAACGAAAAAGGTTAATTGTTTTTGGGGAAAATATATTCGAATATATAGCCCTGTCATAAAACTTGCATAATTTCTATATATATGTGCCTGTTTACATAGGCATTTTACTGAAGGGTGCATGAGACAGGTAGATTTTATGTGCGTAGAAACGAGAAGGATTTTGGGATGGAATTTACCCTTCTCGTTTCTACGCACACATAAATCTACCTGTCTCACTGGTAGCGCCTTTCAGTCAAAGGTCTGTGTAAACAGGCACTATGTACAATACGTGCATCGGCACGTCAGTTGACATGATAAATTGATCGCATTCAGTTTGTTGCAATCCCTTGTGAAAAAAACAGCTGATGCTCAACAACGCAACGTATCTCAAAATGTTTGTATTAAGCAACTACTACTTTAATAAAATATTCAATTAAATAAATAATTGAAAAAGGAAATGAAATTCCATGTTTATTTAAGGTTCATTCATTTTGAATTGTTTTGTTAGATAAAATAAAACGCGTCTACATTAGAAATTATAACTTTCGTTTTTTTTTCGGACTATTCTACTCCTTTTTGATTCCAAACGAATATGACAATTTCGACTTCACAAATTAACACACTCACTTCGAAATATAACCATTTAGCAAAATGCTTCTTTAAGCATTTATCACATTTACATGTATAATCCGACGAAAAACATTGTTGGAATATGTGTGTACCGACAACAGCCAATTAGAGGCTTTGAGCAGTAGGAGTGAGCAGTATTTCTTTCTACGATATTAAAAATGTATAAAAAAAATAATATCCTTACGTATTACGTAGCGTTCTGCATAAAAAATTGAGAAAACATCTGTAGAACTTGCAATTCCTTCATCTAAAGAAAATCCAATATTCAATTTCTTAAAGTCATCTGTGTTAACAAACAAGCCCATTCCAGTCTTTCCACCAAGTTCTTCATCTAAAAAAAATAATGATGAAAAAGTGTATAATATCGTATACTAAACCTAAGTACAGACGATTGTCAGATCCTACAATATTGTCAGATCTGTCAGTGAAAAAACTGTTCCAAATGTCTTAAAATCGTCTGAACACACAATTTTGTCTAACACACAATTTTGTCTAACAATAACGTCATTGTCAGACGACAATCCGACAAAAAATTGTCAGGTGTCTTACAATTGTCTGAACACCCAATTTTTATCATTGTCAGTCGATTAGGACATTGTCAGACTCATTGGTCGTTGTCAGATGTTTTCATAGAAAACATCTTACAATTCCTGACAATTTCTTCATTGTCCGAAATGTCAATTTGTTGGTTAAGCTAAGTACAGACGATTGTCAGATCTTACAATATTGTCAGAACTGTCAATGGTCTGACAATAGCTAACAATTAGCTGACATTTGACATATTTCTTACAATGAAAAATTGTCCGTTCACACGGTTGGTAGATTTCTTTCCAATTTGATTGTCAGCTATTTTTTTATCTCTATTTAACCAACTCATTGACATTTCGAACAATGAAGAAATTGCCAGCAATTGTAAGATGTTTTCAATTAAAACATCTGACAATGACCAATGAGTCTGACAATGTCCTAATCGACTGACAATGATAAAAATTGTGTATTCAGACGATTGTAAGATACCTGACAATTTTTTGTCAGATTGGCGTCTGACAATATTGTCAGACAAAATTGTGTGATTGTAAGATTTTTGGAACAGTTTTTTCACTGACAGATCTGACAATATTGTAAGATCTGACAATCGTCTGTACTTAGCTTTAAAGAGAGATAAGAAAAGAGCTGACAGTCAAATTTCCAGACTTTAGGAAGAAATCTACCAACCGTGTGAACGGACAATTTTTCATTGTAAGAAATATGTCAATTGTCAGCTAATTGTTAGCTATTGTCAGACCATTGACAGTTCTGACAATATTTTAAGATCTGACAATCGTCTGTACTTAGCTTAAAGAACATTTTTTAAACCTATAATAGGCGTGTTTTTTTGCAAGCCCGGGGGGAATTGGTTGAAAAAAACGACAGCGTGGATTAGCGACCCCATGACAGTAAAAACATGGAGTTTTCATACAAACTATCGATAACATGTATGCAATTCATGCCGGTGACACAGTTTTTCGGTGCGCTTAAGTAAAGCCCCGAGAATTCTCCGGGATTAGTTGTTGTTGCATTTAACATGTTAATTGTTTAGCATGCACGTCGTTTTTTTCATCCAATTCCCCACGGGCTTGCAAAAAAACACGGCTAATAATATAATTAATTTTTAATACGCGTTGAAGCTACCTTCGCAAGTGTCATCTTAAATTATTTATTAGAGCCAAAAGAACTGTTAAACTTTGTAGGGAATACACTATCCACTGTGTTAAGGAGATTATTGCACCAGAACCCTACTGATTCTTCAAAATGCGCAAAGCCCATTAAATATTTCGAAAAACTGTTATTAATTGGCATGCCTCTAGTCTCGTCCATATTACATATAATCCTATATGAAATTATGGAAGTTGCTAAAGAAATTCCAATATAAAACAGTTTTGTCTATAAAAACATCTACAGTTACAGAATGCAGGCACCGGATTGAGTTCCTTATAATGTCTTTAAAATAATTCCACGGACGCTCGGATTTTTAATTGATAATTTTTAATTTACAAATTCACGAAAAGTTTTAATTTTCACACCCCCAATTGAATATTATTTCTTTTTATGAAAACATACCTTTTCCAATACCAGTATTTGCGTTTAAAATAGCTTAACAAAAAGTCAGTTTCAACAAAGTAAATATTTTGACGTTTATGAATACACTCGTGCTTACATTTTATAACTTTCTCATCGATAAAATTAGTCGAGAAACGATGAAAATTAAAACATATCATTTTGTTGAATTTTGTTTTTATCGATGCAACCCTGTTTTTAAGATAAAAGCCTTATATAAAGATATTAAGCTTAAACTTCAAATATATCAAAGGGCACGGTAGTGCCCAGCCAAGTTCCAATAAAGTCAGAAATATATGGTAAGCTAGCAAGCACAGGCGCCTCACCAAATTTCAGCCCTTTAACGTATGCGTTTCCCGAGATATAAGCCTTCAAAAATCACGAAAACCGTAAATGACTGACTGACTCACTGACAGATCATCAAAATTATGGAGCACTTCCCGACACTGCAGAATCTTGTAATTTCGCACAGCGCTACGTCTTGTAGTGTATACAAAGGAAAAACAATCGAAAAAGTTCCGGTTTGCATACAAAGGAAAAACTATAAAATTTGAGGTTTTCCCATGGGGCCATTGGGGGCGTGGTATCCGCCCACTTTCTCAGAATTGATTTAAATTATATGGAGAACTTAGGGTTCTTTTAGAATGTTCCGCCTACTTTCTCTTTTCTTTTGGATCTTACTATCTTTTCATGGCATACAGGTTTTTGTAAAGAAGAACTTGGCACTCTTTTTAACATTTATGTTTTTGTTGTGATACATACTTCCAGAATAAATTATTAAAATTAACTTAATAACGAAGATAAAGAAAATTAAAAAACTACTTAGGTGTTGCGGTTGAATATACATATGTAATTCAATTAAATGTTCAAGTGAACTTAACTCCAAAAGGCGACTCCAAATTAACTTAATACATTTTAATACTATTTGAAATATTATAATTTACCTGGGACAAATGTGACATGAATAGTTCGTTTTAATTGAACTCCAGCTTTTTTTAAGGCACGAATAGCAGCTAAGTGTTGCGTTCCAACACATTTCATGTCTTGTGATCCACGTGCAAATATACGACCTTCAGAATCCATTTCTGCTGCAAATGGTGGATGCTTCCATTCGTCTGGAAAAACTGGCACAACATCCATGTGTGAATTTAGTAATATTGATGGTAATTCAGGATTTGAACCAACCCATGTAATGACAACGATTGGTTTCTTTTCTCCACCAGGTGTGTAGACTTTCAAAGGCAATCCAAGGCTATTGGCTTGCCTTTTCAAAAAGGCCACACAAGGTTCTGTAAATTAATATCATAATTAAATTATTGAAAAAAGTATTTAATTCAAAGTAATTATCAAATATATTTGAACTTACCATAATCAATGTTAGGATGAACACTTTGTATTTGCAGATATTCTCGAAATATTTTAATTTCTTCATTTTCCTCCCATGTATTCATTGTACGAGTATGTAGCTATGTGGTTTTTTAAACAAATTAATAATCCAATAATCTTGATGTCGATTCGTGTGGAATTTTGTTAACACATTTTCGAAAAGAAATTCAATCTAAAATGATGCGAATAATTGAAAAAAAAATATTTTTCATATTACTGCCATATTTTCAGCTTATAATTGTGAGTTTCGCCCGAAAAAAATATCACCTTAAAATTTGTTGTTCGATCAAAATTTTAAAAAGCTATTGTGAGTTTCGCTCGAACGAAATTTTGTTTGCCTACTAAAAATAAGTGAAAATGTAGGCTGTCGAATGGCATTAAATTCCGCACAATAAGGGGAGTTTTTCGAACATGGAATTTCGGCTGAAACACATAATAGTTGAAAAGTGTTAAATTTTCTGGGTGGAATGCTTTCGGTTGAAATTCACAAAAAGGCTGATGTTTCTGCAGGTCAAAAATTGGCAAGATATGTACATGTACCTGGAATCCTATCTTCACTTTTCGTTAATCTTACCGAAAAAAATAATGGTGCTTTTGGGTATGTAAGTTTCCTACTGAAAACTAAGTTACCTACTTTAGTTTTAGTCTTAGTCTTTTCCTTATATACTTAGTTCACAATTTTTGGTAACTTATTGCTTGAGGTTTGTAAAAAGTATATATACGTTATCTTTTAACCGCATTGCCGTTGCGTTTTTGTTCCTCTAATTTCTTTCAAACGATAACATGGCGTCCTAATTTGTTTACTTTAAATTAGATAATCAACCAACCAGCAGCGACCTCATGTGGTTGAAATAGATTTTACAAACTGACAGGTCACCAAATGCATACATATGTACTTAATTTATAGATAACGTAATAGAACTTTTGTTCTTGAATTAAATAGACTAAGAGCCCACAGCTATTTTTGGGTGTGAGCGATAGCAAAAATTAACTGGTATTTTTAGATAGGTTTAGATAGAAGAAGAGGCCAATAGATCAAAAAATTGGAAGGAACTCCCCAAGCTGAGACAAGCCAAACTCCTACTTGGGAACTATAACCAAGAACGGTTCAATGACTGCATCAGCTTAAGCAGGAACAACCTCAGAATCATAACGGGTCTTCTCACCGGCCATCGCAAACTCAAAAGGCACCTAAATATTTTAGGCCTAGTAAATAGTGCCACATGCAGATTCTGCAATATTCTTGAGGAAACATACCAAACCTCATTTTAGGCAGCTGCGATGCACTCACGCACCAAAGGAAGAAACACCTGGGACGCTACCAGGTGGAGGAGTGCAATTTGTCCTCTTTGAGAATACCCCAAATACCTACTTAAATTTTTCTGAGAAATAGGTTTGGAGGAAGAGCTTTAATATGAGAATCCTCATCCAGCTCCTAATGGGGGCACAATAGATCAACAGGTCGCAGTGCAATATACCCCACACTATATTCATTCATTCATTCATAGATAGGTCTTTACTTTTCACATTCAAATATGAAAGTCTTGCATGCCGTAGTTGGGGCCTTTGTCGGTAAAGTGCATTATTTTAGTCCATCTGGTAGATAAGCGGCCCCATGAAAAAAGTCTTAGATTACCATATAATGTTATCAGAGGGGAAGCTTCTATCAGTGAGAACATATTTCTAAATGTTATCAAGAGACCGGTTTCATGCTCATCTTTGGGTTCGCCTTGGATACAGAAGACCCCACCAAGACGTCTTGGACCCACATTTTCATGTCTAGGGCGCTGAGCGCTCAGATCTTTTATATAAAATATAATGATTTAGTTTCTATACTTTTTACCTGTGCTTTAAAAAAAACGCATTTTTAATGCACCGTTACCTATAAAGGCCCCAATCACGAAATGCAAGACTTTCATATTTGCTTATGAAAAGTAAAGACCTATCTAAAAATACCAGTGAATTTTTGAATGAATCAATCACACCCAAAATTTGCTGTGGGATCTCGGTCTAAAAGCTTAGCAAAACAAAATTTTTCTGTGTTTTCCAACAAGATAGTGAAATGCTTTCGATATATCCATGGAGAGTTTCACTAATTGCAAAAAAAATAAAAACAAACAAATCACCGAAATCGATGCTACAATGAAAAATGGCACAAATGGCATGTTCCGCACATAATTAATTTCTCGGGATGGGTAGTTAATTCAGTGTGAAAAAAGTGGAGAATTCTTTAAATAACACAAGTCAAGATGAATTTTGTCTTTGAAAAAAGGGTATTAAATTTATAAAGCTGTATACCTATAGTCACCCGAAAAACAAATATATTTGATAGAAAAGTTTGCTTTTGTAGCCAGGATAACGGGTTAACAGGTTATTTTTAAAACTATGATTTAAATTTTTATTTTTTTTTAAATCAAAATAAATAGACTTTTGATTACTTGTGTATCCTTAATTATTGAAATAAAATTATTATTAAACAAAAATACTACTTAATAATGCAAAATTTAAAAAAAAAATTAATTTTCTAATTTTTTTCAAAATATTGAGTTTAAAAATAAATTTTTAAAAAGTATTGAATTAAAGAATTTTATTTAAAAACAGAATTAAAGAATGGATTTCTGGCTTTTAAAAAAGATATAACATGACACTGTAAGTGTTGCCATTGTTTTTAAATATTTTTTTTTTTATTTCAAGCCAGTTTTTTAAGAAAATTTCAAGATGGCGGCTTAAGTACCATTCCGATTTCCCCGAAAAACTACCCATGTGCTCCTAATAACCCCCTCTAACGAATTGTGAAAGAAAAGTGAACAATACAATTTTTTCTAGGTCAAATGTTTATTCCTACTGGGCTAACACACTAATTTAAAGGCAAAAACATGAAAACGTTTTTTGTAATAACCATTGCAAAAGCAAACTTTTGAATGAATATTGATATTATTTATTAATTAACTATGGTGCATAGTGAATATAAAAATCGTAAAATGAATGTTAGGACAAGAGTTTTTGTTTTTTTTGTTGCGTTGTGTAATCTGCAACAATTATTAATTTCTTTCATCGAAGAGCGTACTGCAGATCGAAATCAGAGTGAAATTTTTCGTTTTTGATTTCTTTATCATATTTATATGTTTTTTTTTGTTTCGCATCGCACCGTACCTAGCTTAAACCTTGACATAAATTTATTTGAAAGAGAACACACATGTATACATAAATAAAAATAAATAGAGAATTTGGTTCACTCTTAAAAAAATTGACTGGGAAATTAATACAGTGGGGAAAACGAGCGGAGACTTCTTGAAATAACCTTCTTAGCAATTTCACTCATCGATTCCACTTGAAAAACTAAATTAACTTCTGAAATCTGAAAGAAAAACAAACCCCCATTTATTCGACTTAATACAAGCTAATTGACTGACTAAGAATTTGAGCTATAGGATCGGGATTCGGGATGAGGAAAGGAGGTTAAGAAGGCAGAGTTTTAGGCAAGGAGTATTGAGGTAAAAGTCGAAACAGTTCAAGTTCGAATTAACACTTCGTAGCATGCGAGTGATAGACACACGAGGAATGAGGATTTCGTTTATTACGAGGGTTAGGATTTAAAAATACAGAGTTGTAGAGCAAAGTGAAGTCAACGGATCCGGAAAGTAGTCGATGGATGAAGTGAATGTCAGATATTTCTCTTCATTCTTCCAGTGAATTCAGGTTAATTAAGTTACCTGACAGTCATATTCAGGGAGTTGGCGAACAAACGATGTGTATAGGAAACAGGCTACATACATATATAGGAGTTGGAGAAATCTTTGGACCATCGTTTGACGAAGCCTAGTGCTGAATTAACTTTAAGAATTATTTCGTCTATATGGGTGATGAAGTTGAGTTCCTGATCAAATAATATGCCAAGGTTGTGTATAGAATATTTTGAACTGTGGGAATGGGTAGGTTGATCAAGGAAAAAGTAGAGACTGTTAGGAGATTTAATTACGTTTGTATGAAAAAGTGATAGATTGGCATTTGGAAATGTTAAGCTCCAAACAGTTTTTGAGGCACCAGACTAAAAAACTTTCAACATCGTTTTGAATAAAAGAAGAGTCATCTGACGAGGAAATTGTTTTGAAAAACTTGGTATCGTCGACATACAGTCAGATAGAGGAATGTTTGATGGCCATTTCAATATCATTAATAGTAAGAATGAAAAGAAGTGGACCTAGGTAGCTACCTTAAGGAAGACTGAAGGTAGCTAAGAAAGGGCTGGAAAGAGCAGATCTAAAATTTGAAGAGTACAAATTCTATACGAGATTTTGTCAAACTGCCTTACTGAAATCGCTTGAAACAACATCGACTTCGCAGCCTTTCTCTAATGCTAAGAGGAAAAATGATACAAATTTAACATTGGGAAATCCTTGTTGTCATAGGGGAGATTAAAGATTGGCAATGAAAACTTAAAATTTAATGCAGAATACTTTCGAAAAGCTTTGGTATATGAGAAAGCTTGGGATGATAATTGTTAACAACGCCTTTTGGACCCTTTTTGTGAATTTGGAGTTTTGTGAAGTTTTCCATATTTGAGGAAATTCACCTTGAAGGTGGAAGAGCATTTTTTTAGAAATATGGCAAGGAGACCATCAGCACCTGAATTAAATTCATCAAATGAGTTAGGATCTTTGATAAGATTGGTTTGCGTTTCCGTTAGATAGCTTTGGTAAAGAGATCTTTTAAAATGTCACATCTTCAGATCATATCACATTTTTCTTTATTTCCCTTGATCACGAATCTTTGAATCTTCGTTTCATCGCGTTAAATCAAAAAATGGTTGGTGGCAGTTCAATATATAATTTTTTAATAGGAAGTCAATATTTGATTGTTGAAATTGTTTAGTCATCCGATATTGCATTGACTTTGCTAAATTTTCGTGTGTTATTGGTATTCTACCATTCTACATTTCTCTTGTCTGTGGTAATAGTCGAAGACGTTATAAAAATCCATTTACATATTGATTAACCGCCATTTTATTTACTCGATTAATCCAGTTTAAAACTTAAATCCGGATTACCTAATTCATATACATAAATTAAATGTAATTACACCTGGATTTAAGTTTTAAACTGGATTAATCGAGTGAATAATATTGTGGTAAGTAATAAAGCAACCTCTTTTTTTCTACGAAACAAATTGTTTTGATCATTTTGTTAATTTTTTTGTAATTTTATAAGCTTTTTATTTTTGTACAGAAGAAGAAACACAGTTGAAAAATTCGCCACTATTTATACGTCTAAGTGGTAGACAAACCCTGTAAAATTCAAAAGTAAAAAAAAACTAAATCAGAATAATTTGAAGGTACTTTATTTTATAGGCGAAACAATAATGAGTTTTCACATAAATATTAAGGTCACTTTAGTTATTGTTGTGCGTCTTTTATAGGTTGGCCAATGCTTTAATAATCTTCTCATAAATCTCTACACCTTTAAGGTACGTGTCAGCTTTTAAAAATTCATCATTATCATGCAGAAGAATCGGGGTATTGTTCATAGGTGAGAAACCAATAGCAGGAATACCAACCTGAAAACATATTTAAAAAAGGAAGAAATATAATACATCATTACATTACAGTACAATTATATAAAGGCGAAACAACTATATATATTTTAATTTGTCACGCGTAAACTCAGAAAGTATTTAAATAATTTACGTAAAACAAATTTCATAACAGGGGTATTCACGATCCGATGCAAAGTTAATACTTTCGAAAAAATAGGAATTGTTTTATAAAGTCAATATTTTCCTGAAAATTTTTATTTAATTTTATATGTATGTATATACAAACTGAGTAATTATGTTTTTATACACATTTAAAAATTATAACTTTTTGGAATTTTGTATCCAGAAATTCGATTCATGCGCAATCAAGGTGTTGCTGCTTTGTTCCATTTCATTATGATTCCGCCTTTTTTGCATTTTCTCTTCCTCCTATTCCTACTTGCTTTCTTTATTGTTCCACTCAATTGTCCGCTGTCGCATCAATTCTACACCATTTTTACTTGGGTACGATGTATTACATGTATATGTATATTTGTATATGTACAATGTACATATGTATGTTCATAATGTGTAAGAATTATAATAAGGTAAATTAATGGATTCATCAAACATGAGAAGGAGAACACGAAAAGGTGAGTACTGATTTGAATGGGTACGTTCAATGCATTACGTTTTACATCTGAATTTTCAGAATTCTGAATTTTTAGAGCTTCTGATTGGCCAGCTGTCATAAAAAGTTAGATGACTTTTATTGACTTTTAGTTACGTTTCATCTGAATTTTCAGACAAGAAATTCTCATCTGAAAATTCAGATGAAAGTTGTTTGTGGCGGGGGAAGTGCCAAATCAGCTGAAACACTGCATATAAAAGCTGAACTTTATAATTTTCGTCTAGTTGGTGTTGATTTTTTTAGTTTTCGTCCTGAAAATTCAATACTTATTTAAATGAACGAACTTTTTGTTTATTGTTTAGTGAATTTTTAAATCAGCAATATTTTATATTTATGTTTGGAAAGTTTTTCTATAATTTTTTAGGCCATATATATCAATAAAAAGTCTTTTAATGAAAATAATAATACCTGTTGCTGATTTAGTTACATATAATTTCATCCTCACAACTATTCACGCTCAATGTTTTATATACGAATGTAATTAAAGTTCTGTTTTATTTCGCTTAAATGTAAATCCTACAGGTAAATGCAGGAATTTGACACAATGACTTTTGGCTGACATTTCAGATTTTTTTTGCGTTCAACGACATAAATTCAGAAATCTGAAAATTCAGATGTTAAGCGATTTTTATTGAACCTGCCCAATGTATCTGTTATCATAGAATTTTAAGTGTAAGCAAATCACTGGAATAAAAAAGAACCTATAGAATACTCTCAATCCCATATTTGTTTCCATTTGTTTGCAAAACGACTCGGGGTGGCCGACGCGTCGTTGAATGTGAACCTCCTATGGTAGTATTTATTAACGCTGTCTAACTTTAGACAGCCGTCCAAGAGTTATCTAACTCAACCGAGTACCGGTTGTAAAGACCTTGGCTAATGTAACATTTTTTCAACAACTATCAACAATACACGGTCTAATTATTCAAAAATGTAATAAATACTCCTGATAATGACTTCTTCTATTTTCTCCGAATTTTTAGCATTTTTCCTAAAATTATTCACTCATAGTATAAGTTATTGTAAAATTTTTTTAATCGAAAAAGTAGAATTCCTGTTACCATTACCTACTTGTAATTTTTTTTTTAAATACTAGATTAGAGAAATGCCAATTTTATAACAGTTTTAATAATTTATTGTCATTAAAAAGGGGCGTGAAATTACGTGTTTCGCGCGATCTTAAAAAGTAACTTTGGGTGGCCGAAGTATGCTCACTGGAGGGCTCTGGCCCTGTGGGACCGCATCAACAAAAGACACTTTTACAAACAAAACTGTTGCCATTTCTTTATTCACTTCCTTTTGGAAAACCTTCAAATTCTACGTGGCATTAGGTCTGTTTCCTTACTTCCCAAAACTGTTCATGTTGATAAATGTACACACACAGAAGCGAATGTCATTGTTTAACAAAATGGCATCTTTAAGCATTTAATACATTTGACAAGTGACCGATGAAAAACAAGTACATACCTACATTTGAATATGTAAATGTAATGTGTGGTCTGCTTCTATACTCTTTTATGAAAAAGGAATAATCGGAACGTGCGTCGAAACGAAAACCTCATAAGTTTTTTTCGGAAATAAATCAAAGGAACTATATTTTTTTTACTGAGTTGAAAAATAATCAAATGAATCCAACAAAATTCGCACTTTTTCGACATCAAAAAGTAATGAATAATTTGAACCAAAAGCCTAGTTCCTCTACTTTGAAACTCTGTGCATTTATATGAATTTCTACACAAAAGTCTGTCAAAGTTCATATAAAAAAAATGAAATGTTTAGAAATTAGCACAAATGCACAGAGTTTTAAAGTAAAGAAACACATCTAAATTATATTCAGATATACATACATATAAATACAGATTAATTTTATACTTACCAATCTCACGTAACGGCTATCGGTAGCGCCTGGAAAAATTTGCACACTTGTCTTAAGGCCACTAAAATAAAAGAAACATATTTAAAAAAAAATATTATATCGTATTTAAATGTCTAAAATTGTTCAGCTATCCGATTACTTAAAATAATTTTGAAAATCATACTATTTTCAGAGTAATTTGAATTCTTCAACACATACAGATTGGATTTTTTTGCAAATCCACATAGAATTTCTATTTATTCTAGGTTCTAGAACCAGGGCCGGCCTCAGCCAAACTTGCGCCCTGTGCAAGTTTTGTACAAGGCGCCCTTTTTATATTTGCACACATCCAATATTTATTGGGATCTTTAATTTAACGATATTTTGAGTTAAATTCTCCTTGAATGCAACAATAAAAGTGATGTTAGTTAGTGTGCAAGAAAAAATTCTTAGCACAGTTGTGATGGATATTATTTTGGGTTTATTTGAACAAGTTTTGTGGTATAGTGCAAATGACAGTTTGCGAAAGATCGGATTACATCTTCTTGCTCCTGCTTATGCGCCCCCAGATTTTTACGCCCTGTGCATTTTCACATCTTGCACAAATGGTTGGTCCGGCCCTGTCTAGAACCTTAACAGATGGGTTCATATCCACGCTTTAGATTTTTTCTTTAAACTTACGCATCATCGAGTGCTTTTTTAAATGCAGTCCAATAAATATTCGTTGAATCTATTTTTGTGGCTTCTACTCTAGGCTCCTTTTGCTCGAATTCTATCTCTATACCTCCACCAGATTCTTCACAAAATTTCTCCAACTATATAATAAGACAGTAAAATAAAATAAAAAAAAAAACATTTTATGTGAAATTTATAATAATTTTATACCTTATTAATTAATTCTGCAGAATCAACCGTTACTGCAACACGTATATCAAAAACGGCTTCAATCATAGATGGTACAACATTACTTTGAACACCACCATGTATTTGAGTTAGATTAACTGTTGTTACATCACCAATGTTAAGATTTGCATTATTTTTTAATTTATCCGCCTCCTGCTGTCTAAATTCCATCATTTTTCTTAAAAGATGATTAAGTTTAACACCAGCGGTATTTTCATGAAGTAAAGAACCATGTCCAGTTGTTCCAGATATTTTGAAGTGTATTTCTAAAAGAAATACAAAATAAAAATTAAAAAAAAGCTTTAAGTTCTTTTGCGCGGTGGATATACACCACCAGGATTTATAAAATCTATAATTCGGAATTCAGTTTTCCAAAAGGTATTACAATATTAAAAATTGTTTATAATAAAAATGTTATCCTTACGTATTATGTACCGTTCTGCGTAATAAACTGAGAAAACATCTGTATTACTAGCAACTCCTTCATCTAAGGAAAATCCAACATTCATTTTTTTAAAGTCATCGGTGTTTACGAACATGGCCATTCCAGGCTTTCCACCAAGTTCTTCATCTAAAATATAAATAAAGAAAGAAATTAAAAAATTAATACTATATCTATATCATATGTCGTTCTTGCTTGTACATTCGGAGTAGTACTCATTTCGTCGAATTTCAAATTGTCAAAAAAGGATAAAAGCTTGAAGAAGCAATTTTAAGAAATACTAGTTAGTAACTTTCTAATTTTAAAGCCCTTTACTAAAATGTTCTTATTTTTTAAAATGTTTTTACTAGTGTCATACAAAACCTAATTTTCTTAATAAACCCTAGCTGAACATCCCTTAAACATTGACGGTTCATATAAAAAAGTAATCAAACATACCGTTTTCACCTTTTTTATTTGTAAAAGTGACAGTTACCGCAATATTAGAATTCACTCGATACTTAATATTATTCTCGGTAAACTTAAATACGGATGCAAATAATACAAATTCAAATACATCTGGATTTATGTTTCAATCTGGATTAATCGATTGAATAATATATTAGCGTTAGAGTTAGTGTGATACTAAGTGCTTGTTTACACAGTTCTTTTTACTGAAAGGTGCAACCAGTGTGTGTAGAAATGAAAAGGGTAGATTTCATTCTTCTCGTTTCTATGCACATAAAATCTACCTGTCTCACTGGATGCGCCTTTCATTAAAACAATTGTGTAAACAGGCACTAAGAAGATAAAATAACCAAATAAATAAAATCGGTAAACCATGTTTTTACCTAGAATAATATTAAAAATGCTTTAACATCTTACTTAATCTTTTAAAATTTTGCGCCATTGTTTTGAGTTTTATAAACAATTTAGAATATTTGAAGTTGTATATAGTTAAATTGAGCAGATGAATTAAATCATTTATGAAAGAAAAATACACATTTTTTGTTGTTTCTATTTGTCAAGAACTTGTTATAACAGATTTTCTTCTCTTTGCATTTCTATATATCATATAGCACATATATCAATTGCCTTATTATATTTATCTAATTTATCTAACTGGCTGATCGTTAAGAACGATATCATTTTGTTTATTTTAACAACACATTTGTTTTAAAGAATTCTATCCGTTATATTAGATCCCTCTAACTTATTCGCGGTATCTAGCCTGTTTTTAAGATAAAAACATTATAAAGATATTTACCTAAAAATATATATAATTGTAGGAGATAAAAGATAATAAAATTATAACTTAATATCTACATTTTAACGCTATACTATAAAGATTATAATTTACCCGGCACATATGTGACATGAATTGTTCTTTTTAATTGAACACCAGCTTTTTTTAGGGCACGAATTGCAGCTAAATGTTGCGTTCCGACACATTTCATGTCTTGTGATCCACGTGCAAATATACGACCTTCAGAATCCATTTCTGCTGCAAATGGTGGATGTTTCCATTCGTCTGGAAAAACTGGCACGACATCCATGTGTGAATTTAGTAATATTGATGGTAATTCAGGATTTGAACCAACCCATGTAATGACAACGATTGGTTTCTTTTCTCCACCAGGTGTGTAGACTTTCAAAGGCAATCCAAGGCTATTGGCTTGCTTTTTCAAAAAGGCCACACAAGGTTCTGAAAATTAATAATGAACTTAAATTATTGAAAAAGTATTTAATTTGAAAGCAATTATTATCTGATGAAATATATTTATATATGTTTAAAAAGGACGAGACTAGAGAAATGTCAATGGGCCATCTCACACTGGGTCAATCAATAAATTGTTGTGATGCAATTTATGGGCCCATAATGGTTGGGTAAGATGCGATCATGAATATTATAATTTTAACTTCAACCAATCATAAAATTTGTTGTTAATAGGAAGTGTATTTATATATATTATTATGATGAAAGCTTAGCAGCCTAACATGCAATTGTGTGTGATCACAATACATATGTATATTTGTTATTGAGTGAGAAGTGCAAAATGTAAATCAAACGTTTTCTATTTCTCCAATAGATGGCGCTCGTAATGCCTGGTTTGAGTTAGAATACATTGCTTGAAATTTCTTACAGAAGGATGAGTATGTTTCAATGCAAAAAAATAGCTCAAGTACTTTTGAAACGTGCAATAGATTCTTGAACCCCACCATATAAATTACAAATTCCGTATTATATTTTTCGGTGGTTCCTTTTTGCATCATCGTCAAGCGAGTAAAAGGTGGACTTTAACGAGTCGTTTTTATTTCACGGCACTAGTTTTTTATTTTGTGAAAGAAACATTATAATTAACTCAATTCAAAAACATAAAGTGTCTTTCAATATTCCTATAACGCATTCGTCTTGATTTACATATTTAATCTCTATATCGCATAAATAATGCCAAATAAAATTTGACCCCAATATCACATTAAACGAAAATAACAGACAAAAAAAAAATACATATGAACAAGGTACCATCATAATAAATTTTTGTATAATGGCTTGTGCCATTTTGCTTATTTATTATTGCTGCCGGTATCAAAAATAAATGAATTAATAAAGATAGGTACGCAACCAATCAATTAAAATTTTGAACGCTTGACACCTTTGATGTTTGTAAACAAATATATTTTAACTTACCATAATCAATATTAGGATGAACACTTGGTATTTGAAGATATTCTCGGAATATCTTAATTTCTTCATTTTCCTCCCACGTATTCATTGTATATGTATAGCTTTGGGCTTTTTTAAAACAATTCAAAAACACAACAATATCTCGTTGTCAATTCGTATGGAAATTTGTTGGCAGTTTTTCGAAAAGAATTTCAATCTAAAATGATGCAGTAAAAATAATAGAAGAAAAAAAAAACAATTAAAATTACAGCCACATCCGGGTCACAGTATTATATTATGTTTTTGTTGGTCAAGTAAAGTGGTTTTATACCTGCAATGCAATCGATTTGGTATTTCTGAATATACTTTCACTTTAAAATTTACTTCGTTCGGCCTAGAACTTCAATTTTTCGAAAAAACAGAATACAAAATCAAAATAAAACAAAAATTCTTTTTATTCTTTAAATTTTATCGCAGACAATAATCGTGCTTTGAGGTATGTTGAATGCCAACTGCCAACTGAGAACTGTGTTGCCTTATTACTTTACTTTCAGTTTTGGTCTTCTCTTTATAGTTAAAAACAAATAAAAAAAAATGTATTGGTTGCTCTTTGTTTGAGGTTTTGGTGAGACAAGAATTGAAGAGAAAAATACACGTTATCTTACTAACTATAACCGCATTTTGATTACATATTGTGTTTGTTTTTGGGTTCCTTATATTTTTTCGATTTAAGTTTGTTTATCATTATAAACCAGCTGATAACTCGCACTATATTTACTTTGGATAAGATAACAACCAGCGACCTCAGGTGGTCATGGGTCAGGTCACAAAATATTTCATTTAGACAACATAAAATAGAACTTTTGTGTTTTTTTTTGGAGTTGGTAAACCTTGACCTCAATTTTATCCATTAAAAAAAAACACACATACTTAAACATTATAAAGTCACACGTCACATAGGTCGTATCTAGGAATTTCCTATGGGAACTTAATATTTCATTATGGATAAGAAGTTTTTCTTCTTGCTATAGTAATTGGAGTGCCCTATAGGAAGCTTTAGTCCTGGTTTTCGACCAACAACTATTTGCAGGGTTTTCACCATTTTTATTTAAAGATTGGAATCGGTTCTCGCAATTTTAGAATGAAGTGCAGTGCTTCTGATTTTGATTCTGAATTCAAATCCAAAATCTATCGAGAAAAAGAACTGTCATTTTGTAGGGTTCAGAAGGCTTCTAGACGACCAATATGTTCGTTGATTGAAACACATTATTACTCGTAGATTGCAATATAACAGTTTACACTTGGTTTACACTGAAGTTTGAATTGAATTTAATTAAAATAGAAGTTGAAGTGTATTTTAATTTTGTTTAAGTTAAGATACATATTAAATTATTAAATCCAGTAAACAAACCAGAGGATTATATTTTTTTTCATTTCCAACTAAACAGCAATGAAATTCAATCAATTTTAAATGCAATATTGTTAAAACTATTCAAAAGCACCTTATTGCAACATTATTAAAAATAGTTCAACCCATTAAAAATTTACACGTCAATATGCGTGTTTTTTGGGAATCTGTACATAGAACTGTAAGAAATTCTCCAAACAAAACGCAGTATAAAAGTAGGTACCCTTGTTTTTATATTTCACATTTGGTACCATTAAACACCTGTCAGAATAATTTGAAATGTAAAAATATCCGTCCTGTAGTAGCATTCTAATTAAGCTTTTATCGGCCGTAATCCATCATACTATACAACGGATAGCTTTTCAAATAAAACACGCATAATAACTAAAAAAATAAAGCAATTTTACAAAAAACGTCAAAATCCTTTTTCCGTAATCTAATATTTTTGGAAAAAGTTTAAAACGCAGATTTCTTACAATTATACTTTGATCATAAACAAGTACGAAGTTTAATGAAAATCGTAAGAGCCGTTTTTGAGAACATTTAAAAAAAACGAAATCATTGTATGGCAGCTACCCGAATTATATGTAGATGAGAAAAAAAATCACATAAATATGTTCTACACAAAACTTGAAGCAAATGAGTCTTAAAGTTTAGGCTCTAGCTCAGATCTCAGTAAACCACGCACGTAAATGCCACCCCAGAAGCACAAATACACAAACGCACAGATCGACGACGGTGGTACTGTGTCCATCACCGTAGTGTTAATTTTTTCTAAAACCTGGAATAATTTTTTTTCTGCACTCCTAGGTATAGGGGTTTACTTTTTACTTTAGGTGCCCGACACACCTCCCCCCCTCCACTGGCTACGCTTCCGATGCAGGATAATGCAATAAATTTTAAATGGTCAGTGTGATAAAACGCATCGCTGAAAAAAGTCCTTACATAGAAAATTTGCCTACCTACCTACTATACCTAACATCAAAATCAATTTTTTCTTTGTATATCGTTGTATGTACATAGCTGTAAAATGTGTTTTACCTTTTCAGTTACATAGTAGGAGCACTCTTTGTAATAGAACTTATAAGACGACTAGCTAGCTATAATATGTGCCAAAACTAAGAATTAATTTTTTTTAATGCACATAACATGCCTAAAAGAAAATCAATGTCTCAAGGGTGTTTTATACTGTTATTATGGAAATATTTTCGTCTTTGTGAGTTATAGGAATAAATAGTATTTTTCTATTCTTATGAATAAAAGGTATCAGCAAAACTCCACTTTCAAAGGCTATAACCATGTGTTGTGTATTATTCATATAGCAGGATGTTTGTATCTAGAAACATAACAAAGAAATTTTCCCCTGAGCTTAATTGCAAGGTCGAAGAGAGTTGATACTGGTATAAGGTTAATCGTCAAGGTTCAAGGTGTTTTTTTTTTATTATAAGTCCTCTTACATAAACTTTTTGAGAGTCTTTTTATTGTGAAAGCTATATTTACACGTGATAATAAAGTATTCACAGTTATGGATATCACAATATTTTGTAAAAAAAATAAAAACTCTTTTCTTTTAATAATTTGGATTTTGTTTGACAACACAATTTTTACGAATTCAATAATTTGATAAAATCAATAGAAATTTACCATAATTTAGATTAATTTTTTATCAAAGGGAATTTATAAAATTTTTTTTTAACGAATCTTATTGTTAGTCGCGAAGATATAATATGTATGTACATATATATTTTTGATTATGATTATTTAGGAATTACGAGTATTATGTGTAAGTACGATATATTTATATTTAAGATTGTTTAACAACGTTGTCATTTTCAATTGACATGCAATTGGTTTTATGGATAAAGTTAAACTGTTAATCAAGAAGAGATTGATGGGATTTGCATCTTTTGATGGCGATTGCGCGTAAACACAACAAAGGATAAAAGTAGCTTTTTATAAAAAAAAGAAGAAAAAGCTTATGCTCACGATGGAATTAGTATCAACAGGTTCTAGTTTGCTTTTATTTAGTTTTAATAAATACATATGTAGTCCTATTAAAATTAAGAAAGAATAATAATAGTGTATTTTGAAGGGACAATATGTGGTCTATAATACCTACATACATATTATAGATAAGGTCTAAAGCTGAATTTATTTTATTAAGTGTAGTTCAAAATTGGAAAATTGAGATGACAGAGGAAAAATTTTTATTTACCTAAAACCTGAGTAATCAATTCTTTGTTATTATGGAAATACATACGTATACACAGTCTGTTTTCAAGGAAGTATTTTATGGCCAGTTTTACAGTGCACACTTAACTAAATAAGTGGCACTTAATTTTCCCATTTTTGCCTGAGTAAGTGGAACTTAAGTGGCCAACAGTGGAGACTTAAGTGTCACTTATTCCGATAAGTTTACACTGTGAAATGGGGAATTAGTTTTCCAAATTTGGCACTTAAGTGACACTTACTTCACTGTGAAACTGGCCCTTAAGGTGTCAGTGGACAAAATAAGAAAATACAAATTATAGTCGTGTCGTAAAAAAGTAAACAATACTTGCTTGGCAGGCATTGCCCATAATGATTTTTAGCTTACAAATAAAATTAGTATATGCGGAATATCAATAGCAACATGAACGATTGATCCATTATTTATGAGTACATATTGAGGTTAGATCAGTGGCGTAGCTAGGCTTTTGGGGCTTCGTATGAACATTTTTTTTTAGGCATTGGCCCTTACATATATAAGGTGCCGCAAAAGTTGTCATAGGTTACAAAAAGTGGCAAATAATATCAATTCTACTTTGACATTTGTGAATTCAATAGATAGAAATACACGTCAGATCACTATAATCCTATAAATAACGTTCTGATAATTACCATTTGCAACCGTTGGCATATTTTGTCACCGGTTACAACTTTTGTGCCACCTTGTTTAAACACTTTTTTCTTCTACAAAATAAACAAACACTTGCATCAGATAATTTTGATTTAAAAGTATGAAAATCTAGCTACTTTACGTAGGTACATAATCTATATCTACATATATACATATATAAGAGTGATTTGTTTTTTTTTGTTAGTATCAACTTAACTTGGCTGAACATCAACCAATTTGAGTATAGGGATTTTTTGTTGTTAGACGGGAAAAAGTGGGAAAATTGTGAAATTGCATACTTTTAGAGGTGAAGTGAATGATGGTGATATCGACCCAGGTGTAACACCATATACGTTGATTCAGTGATCATATATGGTCAACACCAAATGATACTGTTGGCCGGCGATTTCCTTCAAGTTTTACCGGTCAACATACGATCAACGGCCTGCATATGGACGTCGATGATTTGATTTTAATTATTCATTTTATTATTATTCATCGCAGCCACAATGTATTCGTTCAAATCGTGTTACAATTAATGATGACGAAACAACAAGCTATCGAATTTATTTTTTAAATTCGTTGGATGTTCCTGGTGTACCACTGCAAAATTTGCAACTCAAAACAAAATGCTGCGCAATCTGAAACCACCAACATTTTGTAATGGAACCAGGTTAATGGTAAAGAAACTGATGAACAACGTCGTCTAAGCCACCATATAATCAATGGCAAATTCAATGACAAGAAAGTTATCATTCCAAGAAGTCCGATAATACTGACGGAGTTGCCATTCGAGTTAAAGCGCATTTAGTTTCCCGTTCAACTCGCATTCGCAATGAAAATCAACAAATCGCAAAGCCAATCTTGCGAGTGGGTGGCCTATTATGTTAATCAAAAATAAGTCAGAATTAATGCTTTCAGGATTTTTGTTTACAAATTAGACGAAAAAATACAATCACGGGTCTACTGGTAATTTGTTTAATGAATCAATATTGACAATTTGTATTCATTTTTTCAGGTATAAAAAGAAGTTAAGACGATTCATAAAATAAACTATATTATGTTTAAAAAAAAACTCTATGTAAAAAATATTACGTATACGCCACAGTGTGTTCAAGTAAATCTTGTTTCTATAATTGTCTAGGTAGTGGTAATGTATATTTTGAGTAGTAAATTGTTACTTCAATTGTCTCTGATTTATTTTAATCTGTATCTAGTATTATAAACACTTACAGCCTTATTTATTAGATTTCACTAATACTCGTTTCAACCTCGGAATAGTTAAACCCAGTCGAAGCACTTACTCCGTCTTAACGCCACGTCAAACGGTTTTAGCAACACCCTCCTTATGTCAAATATATTATCAAAAAAAAAAAAATTTCTTTGGTTATTATAATATGGGATTAAACGAGATTTGTAGTGCAACTAAAGCGTTTAAAGAATTTAAATCGTTTATAAATGCAAAATAACTATTTTCCCTTACAATTAGTAATAAACGGATAAAAAAAACTTCTTCTACACTCCTTTTTAGTTACTAAATGTCATGTCATTTTGATACTAAAACGGCTTTACTACGGCTTTAATCCTACTATGTACCAGTTTTGGCTTACTCCGCCTCTAATCATCGTTTATTTTTTTATAAATAAGTTTTTCAGGATTAGAGGCGAAGTAAAGTCGGAGTAAATTTACTCCGTCGCTAAAACGACTTAATAAATAAGAATTTATATGACGTGGCGTAAAGACGGAGCAAGTGCTTCGACTCGGTTTAACTATTCCGAGGTTGAAACGAGTATTAGTGAAATCTAATAAATAAGGCTATTAAAATCTTCTTTCATACGAGTACAAACGTAACATTACGATTAATGAGATAAAAATGGAGTTCGTCATTCTGTCAATGCAACTATATAAAATAAAATTAGTAATTAGGCTGCCCAGCTGTCGCACCATCATATCCTCATATATTAATACTGAAGGTTTGAATGAAACAACAACACTTGGGTGAGCTACCACCAAGTATTTTATATAGGCTGGAGTTAATTATAGCTATTTCACGAATGCCAAGCCGATAATCCGACTCCTTTTTGTGGCACTTGGTCTCTATTTAAAAAATAAAATACTAATAACTGAAACTATAATTGAACTTGTATAAACATTTTCTCACAGAAGAAGTTACACTTGGGTTTTGTTATAGTTCCACAAATGATGAGTTAATAATTCCGATATTTTTTAACAATTTATACAAAATTTTCTATCGGTGATAGATTGACATTTGATGACATTTTAAATTATTTTTTTTTGTAACTTCCATAAATGAGGTGCAACGATTCCGGAATTTTTTTAATTGTCTGAGGTGACCCTACATTTCAGGGTGCATATCATCAGCTAATCGCTTTCACTTGCGTGAGTCACCGATCAACCTGTGCTGCATCGGTGGTGGATTAAAATTAAAAGATTTTCCGGGCCAGGGCATTATCTATGCTCTTAATAAAGCCAATCTCTAATATGGCTGCCTGCACCTTTTTTACGAAAAGAGGAATTTTGGCAAGAGTTTTTCTTATGAATTAATAGCAGAGCGTTAGTATAGGCAACAAAAAAATTCCAGCCCTTAAGTTACCTAAAAAACAGAAATATTTTTTTCAGGTGTACGTACTATTACTATCTCCTGCTAGGAATTGATAAATCCTCCTTTTTATCCTGTAGTCATGAAAAAATGCTTTAGTCATTGTTGGTCATTCCAGTTTGATGGTTGAGCATTGCCAAGTCACTATAGGCCGTTGAGGTACCAAATTTATTTAAATACCCCCTCCCCCCACCAAGTTATATTTCTACTCTGTTGAACAAAAATTTGTGTTTCCTTGAGCTAGAAAACCCGAGAATTTTTGATATAAACCATTGAAAAGCTCTATAATAACTTACTTTCAATAAGGAATCATGGTAACATTGTTTGGCTGTGCATATATTTTCAACAAACACAGCGACCAGTGTGCCATCGGCAATGATTATAATGATGCAGAACGGTCATGATCGCACTCTGTCACCCCTATTAATAAACATCAATTACCTTTAATCAGTGTGTAAAGTTTGAAATCTAAAAATATTATTTTTTAATGAATTTTTCAACTTAAGAGGTCCTGCACTTTAACCTTCGATAAGTAATTTAAAAACTCAAATGATAAGTTTGACAGGTAAGTTCTTGTTGAATGTAGTAGATTTTCCTTAAAATTTTCTTTACTTAACGTCAATTACTGCCTGAGCACAATGCCCTGCTGCAATTGAAAATGCAGCCACAGCTTCAACTGCTTTCAAAAAATGTCGTACGTCGTTTTTTTTATCTGTATAGCTGTACAGCTTTTTGGTATATTTTAAAGAACAAAAATTACAACTTAGAGTTTATTATTCACTTTTTTATTTCAAATATTTTTCTTTTAATATTTTTTTTCGCGACACAAATAAGCACTAAAGCTTCAATATTTTCGTCCGTCTTTTTTCCTTCATATAAATTTAAACGTCAAAAGTGCTGTACATGAAAAGTTAAAAGTTCGCGAACCATTGCGGCTCCGACTGCAGCTTCGTCTGCAGTTGAGTTCCATTCTGCTCGTAGCATTGATTTTAGAAGTTAATTGTTTATTAATAAATATTTAAATTTGTGAATGTATTTTTGATCAACGTTTTAGTTGATTTGTGAATTAGATGATAATTAGACATGTTTTTAATAGGTATGTATGTATGTATGTATGTATGTATGTATGTATATGATGTATATACAGGTACTTAATTAACTTTCTGATAAGCTTTTGGGATTTAAAGATCGTGAAATATTTATGTAGGTAAAAGTACCTAGTCATTTTCTCTGGAAAACTTGGAAAGAGTGTTGAAAACCCATTATATAAATTCACCATACCAATAAGAGCGAACTAATAATAGGGGTATTCCCGATCCGATGCAGACTGGTCTTGCATCATTGCAAAAGTGCAAAGTTTTTTTTTTACAATGGGGTTAGGGTATAGCAATTTTACACTTGTGCATTTTTGCAATGATACAAGACCATGTTGCATCGGATCGGGAATACCCCTAATGGTTTATCGGCAAAAAACAGATTAAAAAAAAAGGCAAATCTATTTGCTGGAGACTTTAAGGAAAATTTTAAACCCTTTGGAAATAGACCGTCGGAAGGAGTAAAAAAAATAAACTTAGAAATGTTGAGTCAAAAGGTTTGTACTCGTAGGAAAACCGATGGAATCGAAAAGAATAAGCCTCTTTAGAGGTATACAAAAAAAAATTATATTTTGAAGTGAATTTCTCAATATCGAAACGATCAACGGTTACTTATAGGTAATGAAAAAACTCAAAGGTCTTTTTGTGTAAAATTCGTTGCAAAAAAATTGGCATTAAATATTTGTTCTATAATGTATAGGAGACAAAGTATTTTTTGGGCATTTGAAAATTTGTAAACGGCACGGCAGCGTTCATTCATATCCATGGGAAAATAGAATACAACTTTCCGGTAATTTTCCCAAAGCCAATGTCTTTCTTTAATGACTGAGCTATTAACTTACATACGCACACAAAAACAGCTCAGTTTTGACACTAAACATAGTATGTACTGTACAATTTACATACTTTACAAATTGCAATTTAAATGTGTGGATAATATTTTACTGTAAGATATGTATTAACCATAATACCACATAAATTACATTTTTATTGCAGCTTAAATATAACAATCAAGTTTAACTTGCACGCGGTCTTTTTTTATTTATATCTTTATAATGCCACATATTTAAATAAATGAAAATGATAAAGCTACCAACATTCATTTGTATTTATTTTCTCTCTGAAAACGTTGCCACTCAAAAGTGATCTATCAAGTTTCATTTATTCAGTTCGGTAGTAAGCACTTCATGTGAAACAACTCGATACACGATCTGCCTCTTTGTTATCGAGATCGAAATACTTAGAAATACAAAAAAAAAAAAAAAAACAAATAAAAAAAGGTTTATAAAATGAGTAAAACAAAAGTGTGGGAGCAAAATCAAGAAATAAAATACTTTCGAGAGTATTTACAAATTGCAAGTGTTCATCCAAACATAAACTATGGCAAGTTAAAGATCAATATTGAAACAGTTCATTGATTTAAATATATTATCTTTACAAAATTAAGGTTCAATATCATCTTTCTGCAAAATAGAATAAAATGCTCTAGTATTCTGGTTTATAATGTATATAAAGGGTGCTTTTTGGGCGTTATTAAAATTAAATCACACGTGTACCTACATAAAAGATATAACCGTCGGTTTTTCAGATTTTAAATAGAAGATTCTGTGTGACGGACCCATAATTTACAACTCTTTAAACGTTTATTTTTGGTCGCAACCAACTACCGCAATTAAGATAATAATTATATAACAAATATAATTATTATAACAAAGAAAAATTATAAAGTGTTAAAATAGCAAACGTTTTTAAATAGAATACATCTACTATTCATGTTTATTAAAAATACATACCTCAATACACAAACACTTTATACAATATAATGATGTTGTTTATTGTTGATAATATCATTGCATCCCTCAAATGTATGTATTTAAAGGTGACATAAAAATCAAACAGTTAATTCTGTTCCCCCAAAGATGCGTTCTCGATTAATGTGAGAATGGAAAATACCCAACTGCATAATTGTGATAGTGACCATAGTGGGAAATGCATTCAATGACTTTGTTGGTATATTTAAAAATTTAAGAAGATCTCGGAGTTCCAGAGCTCTTGTTTTGTGTATAAAATGTTTGTTTTTGTGTGGAGATCATTTAAATTTAATATTAGTCCATTAAGGCTATGGTTTCACTGGCAACCATTCTTAATCATTTTTATGAAATTCATGAACTTTGATTATAGTTCGGTCTGTGAAATAAACGGTAGAATAAAATGTATGTATGTTTGTTATGCATTTATCATCACTTTTATTATAAAATTAACATTTAAAATGCATAAATGATAAAAATCAAAACGGACTGGACATAATATACCTATTCATTTTGGTAATGGTATACTTTCATACACATATGAGTTTGATTACATATTTTGGAATATATGCAGGTATATATGTATGTTATTTGCTCCGTTTTTTTTTTTTTTCTTGCAATTTGCAGATGCATTTATTTTATGGATACATTCAAGTAAATCGAATCGACTTCAGTGACCTCCAGCTGATTAAAGGTTCCCCCACACCAACGCGGTGTAGGGGATCCTTAAATTGAAATTGAATGAAAATTAAGACAAAACTACTACTGTCATTTTTACTTGGATATCCGAAGTACTTCTTATGAAAAACAAGTACAAAATTGTTTTTCATAAGGGAGTAAGATGAGAAACATACACATATGCAAATACACATACAAAGTTTTACATTGGGGTATTTGTCAAAACTGATAAATGATTGATGAATTCATTTTGTTATATCAAATTCAACCATCAGTACCTAATGTGCATATTTTCATCTTCGTTGTTTTCTTTTTAATTTTAAATAAAATTGGTTTGTACATAATAAAGAAAATCATGAATAAATTTGACTCGTCCAAGTCATAATTAGACCAATCACTCGCATCAAAGCAAGATTCGGACGGAGAATTTCGTAAAATTTATTCTCGCGATCCATTTCTAAAAGGAATTTTATTTATCTATATAATTCGAACACACCACACCAAACACACGAGATTCTTGCTCGTTTTCATGATTTAATTTCGTCAGTAAAATTGGAATGAACCGTAAACCTCGGCAGAACCCCCGCCTAATTATAAAATTATGAAACTTTTCGCGATGAGGACAACAGTACGCAACGTTTATATAAAAACTGTTCTAAAAGTAAGTTTTGCTAATTTTCATATGTTAAGTGGGCTATAAGTAACTTTTTTCACAATCACCTATACTTAGTACGGGGTGACATTTTTAATGCTGCTATTGCATTTTTTTAAAATGAAAAATGAGTGCTGAAAACTGTTTTAAGTATATTTGAAGATAAATATTTTGTAATAATTCTGCCTGACGATGAGCGTAAACATGCTCGAAACGTCGCATACAAATAAATAAATAGCATCTTTAACTTGACCTATAGCCCACTTAACATATGAAAATTATTAAAATATTAAAATCACTTAAAATTATTATATAGTAAGTTTTGCTTTCAAACTAACTATGTTCATGGTTACTACTGACGAGAACAAGGAAAAACAAAGTTCATGCCTGATTCACAATGCTGCGTGAAAATGCGACGTCGAAGTTGTTCTCTCTTAAAAATAAATTTTAAACGGTGTCACGTCATAATTGTTCCATAAATTCATAAGGGGTTGAAGGCCCCCCAAAATAGTGTTTCAGGAATAACTCCTGTACAGAAAAAATGTCAAAGGGCTAATTTGTAGCTTAGAAAATTTCCTTCAAAAAACATTTACTTTTTTTTCATAAATGTAACCGCTTTCGAAATAACCCAATTAGAAGAGTTAAGGGTTTTACTTTTCTATATTTACTGGGGCGCGGCTTAGTTCAAATATTGTGGATTTTGTGATAAAAGCATCAATTTTTTTCTTTTGATGGTACATTATATGAACATGATTTTAAAATATTGGCCCACTCTATTTGTCCACCCCTTGCCACCCGATGCAAATAAAAAAAAAAAATTGAAAATATAAAATTAATATTAAAACACAACGGCAACACTTAAAATATTATGTTATAGCTTTTTTTAAAGCCAGTAATTCATTCTTTAATTGTGTTTTTCAATTAACTTATTTTAGTGCTGTGATTTTAAATATTTGTGACCATGCTCTCTCAAGTTCTATTTCACTCTTGTCATTCTTTTTTTTTACTTTTTTAGAACCCTGCATTGAATTTTTAAAAAGACAAGCTGTAGATCTTAATCTTCCTTTAAAAATATACTACCCAGTGAATCCAGAAAATCCAGTGGTAGTAATAACATGGACCGGAACCCAACCCGATTTACCAGCTGTTGTTTTAAATTCCCACATGGACGTTGTGCCTGTATTCGAAGAAAATTGGACGCATCCTCCGTTTGGAGCGGAAATGGACGATGAAGGTAGAATATTTGCACGAGGAGCACAAGATATGAAATGTGTTGGAATGCAGTATTTATCAGCAATTCGGGCTCTAAAGAAAGAAGGAAAATCTTTTAAACGGACAATTCATCTTACTTTTGTAGCAGGTTTGAAACGAAAATCCGGACTATATTAAAACTTCCGGTTAACTTACATATATAATTTTTTGTTTTTGTTTAAAAATTTAAGATGAAGAATTAGGTGGTGGACGTGGCATGAAACCGTTTGTTCTAACCGATAATTTCAAAAATTTAAATGTTGGATTTTCTTTGGATGAAGGAATTGCAGCTCCGGGCGAAGTCTATCCAGTTTTCTATGCAGAACGTAGCATTTGGAGTAAGATTCTCATGTTTTTTTTCTGAAATCTTGATAATTTTTTTTTTTTTTTATTTAAGGAATTTTCTTTCATATTACCGGAACCACTGGACATGGATCACTTTTACATAAAAATACAGCTGGCGAGAAACTACAATATTTGGTAAATAAAATGATGGGACTTCGAGCAGAGGAAGTTCTTCGCTTGGAGAAAAATCCAAATCTTAAAGTTGGAGATGTAACCACAGTTAATTTGACTCGTTTACATGGAGGTGTTCAAACAAATGTCGTTCCAGCACTTTTAGTAATTGGAACAGGTGAGCATTTGCAATAGACCGTCGGAAGGAGTAAAAAAAATAAACTTAGAAATGTTGAGTCAAAAGGTTTGTACTCGTAGGAAAACCGATGGAATCGAAAAGAATAAGCCTCTTTAGAGGTATACAAAAAAAAATTATATTTTGAAGTGAATTTCTCAATATCGAAACGATCAACGGTTACTTATAGGTAATGAAAAAACTCAAAGGTCTTTTTGTGTAAAATTCGTTGCAAAAAAATTGGCATTAAATATTTGTTCTATAATGTATAGGAGACAAAGTATTTTTTGGGCATTTGAAAATTTGTAAACGGCACGGCAGCGTTCATTCATATCCATGGGAAAATAGAATACAACTTTCCGGTAATTTTCCCAAAGCCAATGTCTTTCTTTAATGACTGAGCTATTAACTTACATACGCACACAAAAACAGCTCAGTTTTGACACTAAACATAGTATGTACTGTACAATTTACATACTTTACAAATTGCAATTTAAATGTGTGGATAATATTTTACTGTAAGATATGTATTAACCATAATACCACATAAATTACATTTTTATTGCAGCTTAAATATAACAATCAAGTTTAACTTGCACGCGGTATTTTTTTATTTATATCTTTATAATGCCACATATTTAAATAAATGAAAATGATAAAGCTACCAACATTCATTTGTATTTATTTTCTCTCTGAAAACGTTGCCACTCAAAAGTGATCTATCAAGTTTCATTTATTCAGTTCGGTAGTAAGCACTTCATGTGAAACAACTCGATACACGATCTGCCTCTTTGTTATCGAGATCGAAATACTTAGAAATACAAAAAAAAAAAAAAAACAAATAAAAAAAGGTTTATAAAATGAGTAAAACAAAAGTGTGGGAGCAAAATCAAGAAATAAAATACTTTCGAGAGTATTTACAAATTGCAAGTGTTCATCCAAACATAAACTATGGCAAGTTAAAGATCAATATTGAAACAGTTCATTGATTTAAATATATTATCTTTACAAAATTAAGGTTCAATATCATCTTTCTGCAAAATAGAATAAAATGCTCTAGTATTCTGGTTTATAATGTATATAAAGGGTGCTTTTTGGGCGTTATTAAAATTAAATCACACGTGTACCTACATAAAAGATATAACCGTCGGTTTTTCAGATTTTAAATAGAAGATTCTGTGTGACGGACCCATAATTTACAACTCTTTAAACGTTTATTTTTGGTCGCAACCAACTACCGCAATTAAGATAATAATTATATAACAAATATAATTATTATAACAAAGAAAAATTATAAAGTGTTAAAATAGCAAACGTTTTTAAATAGAATACATCTACTATTCATGTTTATTAAAAATACATACCTCAATACACAAACACTTTATACAATATAATGATGTTGTTTATTGTTGATAATATCATTGCATCCCTCAAATGTATGTATTTAAAGGTGACATAAAAATCAAACAGTTAATTCTGTTCCCCCAAAGATGCGTTCTCGATTAATGTGAGAATGGAAAATACCCAACTGCATAATTGTGATAGTGACCATAGTGGGAAATGCATTCAATGACTTTGTTGGTATATTTAAAAATTTAAGAAGATCTCGGAGTTCCAGAGCTCTTGTTTTGTGTATAAAATGTTTGTTTTTGTGTGGAGATCATTTAAATTTAATATTAGTCCATTAAGGCTATGGTTTCACTGGCAACCATTCTTAATCATTTTTATGAAATTCATGAACTTTGATTATAGTTCGGTCTGTGAAATAAACGGTAGAATAAAATGTATGTATGTTTGTTATGCATTTATCATCACTTTTATTATAAAATTAACATTTAAAATGCATAAATGATAAAAATCAAAACGGACTGGACATAATATACCTATTCATTTTGGTAATGGTATACTTTCATACACATATGAGTTTGATTACATATTTTGGAATATATGCAGGTATATATGTATGTTATTTGCTCCGTTTTTTTTTTTTTTCTTGCAATTTGCAGATGCATTTATTTTATGGATACATTCAAGTAAATCGAATCGACTTCAGTGACCTCCAGCTGATTAAAGGTTCCCCCACACCAACGCGGTGTGGGGGATCCTTAAATTGAAATTGAATGAAAATTAAGACAAAACTACTACTGTCATTTTTACTTGGATATCCGAAGTACTTCTTATGAAAAACAAGTACAAAATTGTTTTTCATAAGGGAGTAAGATGAGAAACATACACATATGCAAATACACATACAAAGTTTTACATTGGGGTATTTGTCAAAACTGATAAATGATTGATGAATTCATTTTGTTATATCAAATTCAACCATCAGTACCTAATGTGCATATTTTCATCTTCGTTGTTTTCTTTTTAATTTTAAATAAAATTGGTTTGTACATAATAAAGAAAATCATGAATAAATTTGACTCGTCCAAGTCATAATTAGACCAATCACTCGCATCAAAGCAAGATTCGGACGGAGAATTTCGTAAAATTTATTCTCGCGATCCATTTCTAAAAGGAATTTTATTTATCTATATAATTCGAACACACCACACCAAACACACGAGATTCTTGCTCGTTTTCATGATTTAATTTCGTCAGTAAAATTGGAATGAACCGTAAACCTCGGCAGAACCCCCGCCTAATTATAAAATTATGAAACTTTTCGCGATGAGGACAACAGTACGCAACGTTTATATTAAAACTGTTCTAAAAGTAAGTTTTGCTAATTTTCATATGTTAAGTGGGCTATAAGTAACTTTTTTCACAATCACCTATACTTAGTACGGGGTGACATTTTTAATGCTGCTATTGCATTTTTTTAAAATGAAAAATGAGTGCTGAAAACTGTTTTAAGTATATTTGAAGATAAATATTTTGTAATAATTCTGCCTGACGATGAGCGTAAACATGCTCGAAACGTCGCATACAAATAAATAAATAGCATCTTTAACTTGACCTATAGCCCACTTAACATATGAAAATTATTAAAATATTAAAATCACTCAAAATTATTATATAGTAAGTTTTGCTTTCAAACTAACTATGTTCATGGTTACTACTGACGAGAACAAGGAAAAACAAAGTTCATGCCTGATTCACAATGCTGCGTGAAAATGCGACGTCGAAGTTGTTCTCTCTTAAAAATAAATTTTAAACGGTGTCACGTCATAATTGTTCCATAAATTCATAAGGGGTTGAAGGCCCCCCAAAATAGTGTTTCAGGAATAACTCCTGTACAGAAAAAATGTCAAAGGGCTAATTTGTAGCTTAGAAAATTTCCTTCAAAAAACATTTACTTTTTTTTCATAAATGTAACCGCTTTCGAAATAACCCAATTAGAAGAGTTAAGGGTTTTACTTTTCTATATTTACTGGGGCGCGGCTTAGTTCAAATATTGTGGATTTTGTGATAAAAGCATCAATTTTTTTCTTTTGATGGTACATTATATGAACATGATTTTAAAATATTGGCCCACTCTATTTGTCCACCCCTTGCCACCCGATGCAAATAAAAAAAAAAAATTGAAAATATAAAATTAATATTAAAACACAACGGCAACACTTAAAATATTATGTTATAGCTTTTTTTAAAGCCAGTAATTCATTCTTTAATTGTGTTTTTCAATTAACTTATTTTAGTGCTGTGATTTTAAATATTTGTGACCATGCTCTCTCAAGTTCTATTTCACTCTTGTCATTCTTTTTTTTTACTTTTTTAGAACCCTGCATTGAATTTTTAAAAAGACAAGCTGTAGATCTTAATCTTCCTTTAAAAATATACTACCCAGTGAATCCAGAAAATCCAGTGGTAGTAATAACATGGACCGGAACCCAACCCGATTTACCAGCTGTTGTTTTAAATTCCCACATGGACGTTGTGCCTGTATTCGAAGAAAATTGGACGCATCCTCCGTTTGGAGCGGAAATGGACGATGAAGGTAGAATATTTGCACGAGGAGCACAAGATATGAAATGTGTTGGAATGCAGTATTTATCAGCAATTCGGGCTCTAAAGAAAGAAGGAAAATCTTTTAAACGGACAATTCATCTTACTTTTGTAGCAGGTTTGAAACGAAAATCCGGACTATATTAAAACTTCCGGTTAACTTACATATATAATTTTTTGTTTTTGTTTAAAAATTTAAGATGAAGAATTAGGTGGTGGACGTGGCATGAAACCGTTTGTTCTAACCGATAATTTCAAAAATTTAAATGTTGGATTTTCTTTGGATGAAGGAATTGCAGCTCCGGGCGAAGTCTATCCAGTTTTCTATGCAGAACGTAGCATTTGGAGTAAGATTCTCATGTTTTTTTTCTGAAATCTTGATAATTTTTTTTTTTTTTTATTTAAGGAATTTTCTTTCATATTACCGGAACCACTGGACATGGATCACTTTTACATAAAAATACAGCTGGCGAGAAACTACAATATTTGGTAAATAAAATGATGGGACTTCGAGCAGAGGAAGTTCTTCGCTTGGAGAAAAATCCAAATCTTAAAGTTGGAGATGTAACCACAGTTAATTTGACTCGTTTACATGGAGGTGTTCAAACAAATGTCGTTCCAGCACTTTTAGTAATTGGATTTGATGTACGCCTCGCAATTAATGTGGATCATGTAGTTTTTGAAAAACAGGTGAGCATTTGCAATAGCAAATTAAATGATAATAGCTGCATTTTACTATCCATATGATCTGATCTGGATCAGATCCTCATAATAAAACAAATACAGTGGCAACCAGTGTATATAACCATCTCTTTTTTTATTTATGTTTGTATATTTTTCATGTGTTTGTTGGCTCTTTTCTTTGCAACACAGTTTACAATACCTTACCATAATAATAATAAAAAGTCTTAGTTTTTGGATCATTGACATAGAAAGCAGGATTACATGGTGTCTTTGTATTAACGTGTTGAAATTTGAACCGGATCAGATCGTGTGAATAATAAAATGGAACAAATATTAATATATTAACGATTTTCTTTAAAAATTAGCTTCTTCGATGGTGTGAAGAGGCGGGTGGTGGTGTTTCGATTGAATATGAAACAAAGAGACCATATGTAGAACCAACAAAAACCGATGACACTAATCCTTACTGGAAGGCTTTTAAAAGCGCTATTGACGAACTGTAAATAAGTAGCTGCTGTCATATAATTTCCTAAGGAGTTTATATACATACATTTGTATTTAATAAATTTATCTTTCACATGTCCAAGAACTTATTGCTAATACGAAACTTCAATATTTATGTTCAACTTAAACGCTTTTGTTCTACTTTGTTTCTCAGTTTATTAGCTATCACATAAGTACTTAAGTTCTTATGTTGAACTTAAGTATGAAGATTCGTTCAAGCGGGTATTAATCCTATGAAAAATTCACAAATTTTTTAACAAAAACCGGAATTGTTAAATTTTCCGCCTACATCATAAATTTGTGTTAAAACATTTATCCTGTCTGTAAGCTCCTTATGGCCATAAATACTAAACAAATATTTTTGTATCCATTTTAATTTTTTAAATGTTTTTTAGTGGTCTGGAAATTGAACTTGAAGTGTTTCCCGGTGGAACTGATAGCCGATACATTCGACAGGTAATTAATTTGTATTTTATTTTTAATTCGGAAAAGTATAGTTGGAAAAATTATATATTATCGAAAACACGCAAACAACTGATTCGAAACCATAAAAAAAAACTAAAATTAGGCATCATGGATTATTTTTCTCGTCGACATCGCAGCAAATCAGTGACGATAACTGGGCTTGTTGGCACTTAGGCAGATGAAACGAAAAGTATCAAATGATAGCGATAGGTATATCCAAGGCGCTGGACAAAACAATGAATCGTCTGCTTTAAATTAAATTGTTAACAAACGGTTTTCTATACAGAAATGTTTTTTTTTTTTTTTTTAAATGATGTATCTTCTAAACGAATTAAGACCCATTCCGAATCTTGGAATGAAGTAACTCTAATGTTTAAGCTTCATTTGAGAAAATATCAAAATGGGCTAAGTTTGCTAAAATTTGGTTTGAAATGTTAACTTCCGGTTTTCTTTAAAAGAAATCTATTTCCGGTGCATTTGAAGATAGTTTTGTATTTCTTGGTACAAAATGTAAGCAAACATTATATTTGTATTCCTTTTAGTATTTGTTTATTATTATTTATGTATAGGAAATATAAGAACATACGAATAAAAGAATACAAAATTCATCTAAACCTTTCATATTTATGTATACTCACGCCGCGATTTTTATATATTATATATTAGATTTTTATAGCAAAATTGTTCGGCTAATTTTTTCTTTGGAGTTCAGCTTTATTTTTTCCCTTATAACTGCCAATAATTATTGTAGAATATATTTTAATTTGCAGTCTAATTTAACTTTAAAAAACAATTGAAATTGGATGCACCTTGAACTTTGACAGTTCGAAGTAATTGCGAAATTTTCGAAAACGAACGAAATGTAGAACATAGAACTTCAATTCACGCGAAATTAAATTCGATTTCAATTAATGGAAAAAACATCTTATTTTCCATATATCAATATTTTTCTTAAAAAGCTTCACCCATAGCTTGTTGAAACTTTACAAGCCCATAATTGGAGCATTAGACCTCAAAATTCAAAATCCTTCTGTATTTAATAATTTTAAGAATCAAAAGAAGTACAAGGGCCAGTTTAACAGTGCACACTTAACAAAACTATATTTTCCCATTTTGGCACTTAAGCCAAACTGCGGCTTAACTGTCTGTGTAAGTGGAACTTAACTGGCCAACATGGGAGACTTAAGAGTCACTTATTCCGAAATTGTGAATTAGTTTTTCATATTTGGCATTTAAGTGACACTTAATCGAGTGTGAAACTGGGCCTAAATAACAAAAAGATGAACGAATTTCAAGACCCGCCATTTTTTCTTTTTCCGCTTTACGTGAAATGTCCTCTATTTCTTTATTTGTAGAGCTTTTATTGTTTAGATTTTCTTTGAATATTAAAAACATACCTAACCAAAAATCGCATTTGCAGGTTGGAATTCCAGCTTTAGGATTTTCTCCAATGAATAATACTCCAGTGCTTCTTCACGACAACGACGAGTTTCTCAAAGCTGAAACTTACCTCAGAGGTGTGGAAATTTATAAGACCATCATTCCCAAACTGGCAAATGTCTAAATAAAGATTTTAAAAAATATAAACACAACGCAACATTGTTTTATAATTAAAAAATCGTTTCTTTCGGTATATTTTCTGTTTTTTTTTGTTTTTCTTTAAGTATACATCTAAAATAAAAAATATTTTACTCATATCATCGTTTTTTGTTGTTTTATTTTATTTTTTGTGTGTCTCAATTTGGTGAACATCTTTTCTTTTTTCGTAGTACCATTTCTATTGTTGATTGATGTAGATAAAAATATAAAAAAAGAGTATAAAACAAAAAGAAATAAAAATAAATAATATATTGTTTCTTGTATAGTATAATAATTTTAGAAATAAAATAAATAAATATGTCACTTTAGTAATTCCGTGGTATTGTTTGTTTGTTTGCTTTTTTTTTTTGTTATTGTTTATTTTATTTGTAATTTTTATTTTTTAATCGAAAAAATATAAACCCTAGTATTTTCATTGTTTTTTTTTTAATTATTATTTTGTTATATTGGTTTTGAACTTCGAGTTTATTAAATTTTTTTTGTTTTTTTTTACAATTTTGTTTTAAATATATGTATTTTTGTATTTGTTAAGATAATATATAATGTGGTACAAAATGAGAGCAGATATTTTTTCGTTTTTCTCTTACATGATAAAATTTATATTTTATATTCATTATATCATTACCATTTTATTGTTGACTTAAGCTTTGAATCTTTCAAATAGTTCTTTTCTTTTTTTATATCCGAACAAAGATTTAATTATTATTATTATCATATTTTCTGTTTAGATTTTATTTATGTGGTAAAAATCGTTTAGTTTATTTCACATTTTTAGTTGATGGTTGGTAGTTTTTTTATTTTTATTTTTATATTTTATTATTTTAGTATTTATGTTTTTACAATATACAGAGATTACTTAGATTAGTGTTTGTTTTTGTTTTAAATATATATTTTTTCTATTTATTTAAATAGAAATTAAAAAAAATACAAACTCTTACCGAAAACAAAACATATTTGTATGTATGTAGAAACAAAAGCTTTTTAATTTTGCTGAAATTGTACAGTGTTTTTTATTTTTATTGATTAAATACACTTACAATATTTCTTAACTTTTGTTTGTATTTTTGCTTAACATTGTTTAATTATTAGATATTAATACAAAATTTAATAAATACATATCGGTTGAAATGTCCCCAACTTAAGGTTTTCTCCTTTGTTTTCATAATTGATTTGTTTTCCTTTAACTCTGAGAATTTTAATTTTGGAATCTATTTTCTTAAAAACTTATTTTTTGACTTGAATTATTGTTATCCCATGTAAAAAGACAGAGGCAATAACATCTTATTTAACAACATCTTAAGATACGAGTATCTTAAATAATATCGTTGATCGACTTGCGAAAAAAATCGAAACTTTAAGTTAAGGTAAGATTGGTTATGTGTGCGCAGTTAAATCGGAACTGAAAAAACGCAAATCTGGGCAATGCTATTCATGTTTCTGAGGTTTTAGTGCTCATATGAGATTTTTTGTCCCACAATATGACTTCACTTTGCAATTTTGCATGAATGCACTGAGGTATTCTATGTAAAATCAAAATCTGGGGCTTTTCTCGATACTTCGTTCCAAAAGTGAAATTTTTCGAAAACAAAAATTGTGTACTCCCTATTTCTAGTAATGGACCAACCTATGGTCTATGTCAAGCTTCCCTGCTGACAGCCAAGTTAGTTTCTAAAGGGGAATGAAATCTACTACATACGACGCCCATGTTCTGCATTTGGAATGAGATCGAATTTCAATTTCACGTGAATTGAAATTCTATGTTCTACAATTCATTCGTTTTCAATAATTTCGCAATTACTTCAAACTGTCAAAATTCAAATTTTTAATGGTTTCTTAAAGTGAAATTACTCTGCAGATGTAAATGGATTCATTATTATTGGTATTTATAAGGGAAAAAAAGAGAGCGGAACTCTAAAGAAAAAAATTGACGCGCGACGTGAGTATAACTAAATATGAATGGTTCAGAAGAATTTTGTATTCTTTTATTCGTAAGTTATTATTTTTCCTACGAAAATAATAGTAAATAGTACTAAAATTAACAGAAATATAAAGTATGGTTACATTTTGTACCAAGATATGAAAACTATCTGCAAATTTCACAGCGTATTAAAAAGTGGATTGTATACGTTCAGAAAACGTAATGACCCGAAATGCAGAACATCAGTTTTCATTTTTGAAATTTAAATTCACTATTAGCATTTCGAACGAATTGTGGAACACCCAAATTCAATTTCGTCATGTGAATTCACTATAAGTTGAATGTAGAACATGGGCGATAATTTCGGGTTTACAATTTCTTTAAACTTTTCGTTTCCTTTTCAGCTTTGTTCTTTTTTTCCGGTGTTAATTTCTTGGTTTGACTGATCTCCAAAAAATAATACAACACTCGAAAAAAGATAATAGGTAACTGGAAAAGTATTAAATACTATTTTCTGTATTTCGAAAGTTTTACATAAGGCCTCTTTTTAAAGTCTGAAGTTTTATATTTTAAGCAAAAACCGAACATTTTTATAACGGAAGCCAGATTCGATTCTCTTCGAACGAAAACGAACTTTTCGATTGTTCCGAATTACCAATCGAAAAGCTGATTAATGAATGATGAAGTTTTTTTTTGACGTTTAGGCAAAGAGAAACCTATCCGGATAATTTTTAATATAAATCCGAAGAAACCATTGTGTTCGAATAAATCAATGTTGGTCAACATACTTTTGCAATGAATTAGCAAGTAAAAAGCAGACGATAACATTGAGTTACGTCAAGACGATTGCCATTTAAACTATAGTTAAGGGTCAATTTTTCAGTGCCAGATCATCAGAGTTTCGGAATTCTGGACATTAATGAAAAACTTGATTTTATTCGTAAAGGGTGTTTTTTTTAGCCTTTAATAACTTTGACTTTGAACAAAACACATGCCAGCCCTTTATTTGTGTTAAATCAAGAGAATAAACACAACTTCCAATAAATTCCCACTACGGCTGGATCTGATGAATGTCATCCGAGACACAAAATTCTTTACCACTCTTTCAAGCAAAAACGATTTATGTTGGCTCGGACCGCCATCCTGCTAAAATCACAACTCTACCACATTTTTTATTTAATAAATTTGGACTCTTCCAGCCCACACACCGCACCAAATCGAATTTTTTCAGAATGTAACGGCGGCTTTTCGATAATCTCTTAAGGATTATCTTAGCTCCAAATGGGAAAGTTTGCTTATTAATATTCCCATTGAGCCAAAAATAAGCTTCAACGCTAAATACAATTTTTCCAAGTGCTCTATATGGGCAGAGAACCATAAACTGGGAACCAAATTTCTAAATTTTGGTAACGTTGTAAAAGTTATGCACGTATCATGATAAAATTTGCAATCTGCGATAAAAAAGAAACTCCCATTACAACGATTAAAAATGTAGGACTTTTCAAAATACATATTCCAAAAAATATATGGTCCATTTTTATATATTTTTTTGTTCAGTCAATATTTGCAAACAAATGAAATTAATTTCAAAGGCATTTCACTGACATGTTATTATTCTTATTTTGTTTAATACCTATTTTTTATTCGCAACAATTTTTCGTTCAATATAAAAAACACATAGTCAACAAAAATACGTATTCGTACGCCTATCCATGTGAATCGCTTTGTGTATGATAAAAAACTGTTTAATTTAAAAAATTATTTGTCCATTGGTTTATTACACAAACTTTTACATAATTGTAAATCACAAAATTTATAAAACAAATTTCAAATTTCGTGCTACAGATCACTGGAAGACGACTTACACAAAACTTAAAACATTTTTGCAAATTTTGAGATGCACAATTTATAAGTGTTCATAAAATAAACAATGGGGATATAGTGATTTTTCGTTTTACTTTAATTTATTAATAAAGTGTGGAAACTATGTTTTGTATGCATCATTCTACAAAATGTATGTTGGGTGATTATTACTTATTTGTTTTTTTTTTTTTTAGTATTTGTGTAATTTAATATAATAATTTTAATGTTTAAAATATTATTTGTTACTCAAATTTTATTAAGTGAAAAAATACCCAATCTTTTGTTTTATACTTCGGTTCATTTCTCAGTTTATTTATTCATATTTTATTTTTTGTTAGTTTTGTTGTTGTTCAGTAAAATTTATTTTGAGACTTTTGTAAAATATAGTTTAATTAGATGTTGTTTGTAAAATAAATTGTTATTGGTATTTTTATTTTTTTTTGTTTGTCTTTAATCGGCATCTAAAGTCTTTTTTTTATTTTCTTTTGTGGTACAATGTATATCTCATCAAAAAATAAAAAAAAAGTAAAAGACAGCAACATAAAACTCCTGTTAATAAGAAAAAGTTTTCTGGTTTTGTTTCTGTTTTTTTTATAACTTTATTATGTATTTTTTTTTACTGTTTTTGGCAACAATCTTGTTTTTCTCTCTCATGTATTTTTTTAAATAACCTGTTTTATTTTTTTTTATTTATTTATATAATTTTAGTTCAGTTCTATTGGTTGTCTTGATTTTATATGAGTGTATTATTTTTATTTCGGTTTTATATAAATGTTATTTATTTTTACTGCAGATTTTGTTGTTGTTGTTGTTGAATATTTTACTATTGCGTTAATATTATGAAATAAAAAAATATACATAAATAAAAATTAATGAGTGCAATACATATTATATTAGTGTATATAACATTGTAATGTTTACATCCTTAAATATAAAAAGTGATATTTTTTAATAATGGTAAGAGGACAAAATAAAAAAAATATTATGGCTAAAGCTTTTAACAATAGAATTTATAGCATTTGCTGGTGAGCTTTTTGTAACTCAATACCTATCCCTATTAATGTTGTTAAAATACACACGTCTGTAGTTTTGTTTACATATTCATTAATAACTTCATGTTTCAAGTATTTTGTTAAAATTAAGGCAGTTAATTACATAGTTTCATTAGATTTTCGGAAAACACAAATAAAATAAATGGCGACAAAAATTCTACTTAATTTAGTAGGTCCGATGGTAAAAGTATTTGTGTATGATACTAAGCTTAAAAGAGAATTTTTGAGTTTACTAAAAATGACCAAATACCAGTTTTATCTTTTAGTAGGTATCTACTCCATGACACTTTCGACATTTAAACATGTCAACAATGTATTGGTTTTCAGTTTTTTTTTGCATGAAATGTCACTGTTTTAAAGAAAACAGTTTTAGTACCAGTGTTTAAAATGAATAAAAAATTAGTAATTTGTTAAAATTGTTAAGTAGGTAAAGTAGTATCATGATAATATATTAAAAATTTATCTGTAACTTTTAACTTCAAGTTGTATCCATTTGACACAAACTCTTTCTCAACAATCCAATTTTTCGCATAACCTTCAAATTCATTGATGAAGGGATTCGAAACGAGACATGTTCTTTTGGATTATTTTAATTGATCAGCACAAAACTTATAGCCGTTATAAATAATGTGGGTCAAATAGTCGATTCCAAGTTCCTAAAAAAGTGGTTAAGACTTTTTCATTATTTGGAACTTATTTCGAAACTTTGGCGTAGATTCTCGGGACAAAAATAATTTTTGGTTTCCCGCATACATACATACATTTTGGGAGTTTTATAACATTCCATCTTCAAAAATGTTCCAAGTATTCCTTTATTAGTAGCATTAATTTCTGCGGGAATGTTTACTTATTTTTCGGAGGCGAACAAAAAACTAAACCGAACCGGCACGGCAATATGTTGCTTGTTCTTGCGGAGAGGAGCAAAGCAATCAACACAACACTATTTAAAGTTTAATCGATGTTCCCTACAACCCATGCATGGTAGCTTGAAATTTAAGTTATCCCCTGAGGGAG
Organism: Epistrophe grossulariae; assembly: GCA_929447395.1. NCBI lineage: Eukaryota > Metazoa > Arthropoda > Insecta > Diptera > Syrphidae > Epistrophe > Epistrophe grossulariae. Next base: position 33,460,796 of record OV839568.1, on the reverse strand, counting down.
AAAGTGTCTATTCAACAAATCCCAGACTTTAATAAACAAGCAGACTAAAAGAATTACGACTTTTGTATGTATTATTTTAAACATTTCGTGCATTTGGTATGCAAATATCACCAAGCAAACGTACCGCTCTATTCTGATATCCATCGGGGAGGGTACTTTTTTGAATAATATTCATTCCTTATTCTGCTGTCATTCGGGGTAAGTGTTGGTAATATTTTGCTGCATTCTCATATCAATTAATGATATTATTTTGTTGAAAACGCAAACTTCGCCTCACAGTTGCAGGTATCAGTTTCATGACTAATTTATAAAACAAATTTCAAATATTTAGACTTTGGTAGGTTCAGTTCACATAACTACTTTGGACAGCTAAATTATAACCAAGCAGAAAATGAATTCTATTTTATTTTTTAAGTGCATTAACTGCAATAAGCACTAGATGGCCGATCTCTTGAGCTTTTTCTTTCATTGCGATCTAAAATCGAAAATATTAACTTCGACTCTGCAAAGCTGCAATGAAGTTGTAAGAGTCTCAATATTATGAACAAAAATGCTCATGGCACTTGTAAAATGCTTGAATATAAAATTCAAAGTGAAAAAGAAACTGTTAAATTATTAATTATATTGCACATGTTTAGCATCAAATAAATATCTGTTTACAAATTGAGTCCATCTTAGAAGATTAAGAAGAGTTGAGATGTTAAACTGAGCAATTAAAACAAGTATTCTGGTTCTGACCTTTCCGAAAACTATAAATTACATTAATTCTTGACGATTCTAATGTGTTTGTATAAATATTAAAAAGACAAATACATACATAATTTTAGGAATAAAATCTGAATTGAATTGCAAGCAACATTATTCAACTTCGCACCCATAAAATTCATTTCAGATATTTGCTCTTTTGCTTTATTTAACAAATTCTTTGGCTGAAAACAAGCCTGATCAATCAAAACGTTTTATTTTGTTTTATGAAACATCAATACATTGAATCAACTGATGCAGGTGATTTCAGGAAAATTTCAAAACAAAATCAAATATTAGTTCCTCGTTTAATGTATGTGTGAATTTAAAGTAAAATTTTTACGAATAATAAAAACTAAAACTATAAAGTTCTTTCCTATTCTTTTCCCATAAATAAATATTGTTTGTTGCAATATATACATAAACATATATATTTTACTTAAAACATAATATATATGTTAACTATTTAATAGCAATATACTTATAAATAATCTTGTTAAAACTTTAAATTATATATTACCACTCTCTTCCACCCCACTAGGGAGAAACAAAAACAAAATTAACAGGAACAACTAATATTAGTTGTTGTATATTTTTTTATACTTGAATAAAAATAAAATAATCATATTCATTTTTGATGGTGTTTTTTTTTGTTGTACACAGTCATTGTCATAATTTTTCTTATTTTTTTTTTATAAAATCTTTTCATAAATTATAAAATTAATATGTAAGGGATGAATAAATTACAAATCATAGATGCTTTCATGTATTTTATGTGCATTGTGATGGTGAAGGAGAAGGAAAGGAAAAAGAACGTAGGTGATATTTTTTATTGTTTTGTTTTTGGGATGTTTTGTATGCGCGTATGTATTGTTGTGATTTTTGTTTGTTTATAAAATGGTTTTATACGCGTAATATTTCACACGCTTTGTTGTAACATATAGCAATCCAATCGGGCTGTGTTGCACCCCATTGAATTTGATTAACTTCTCCCTCGGCTGCAGTGTATGCTAAAATTGGATCCTCAATTGCACGTGGCATTTGTTGAATATCCCAAATCAGTGCTTGGTGATCATCACCGGCAGTGCATATGTGACAGGAACTGAAATGTTAAGTTTAAAACTTATTTATTTAAAAAAAAAAATTAAATTCTTATAATATTGATCCAGGATCTTTAAATTTTACTTTATTTTTCACATTTTGGAAGTTCGTTAAACATAGAAAATAATTGGCTGTGTTATGAGAGGATTTCAATTTTTTTCAAATTGACATAAAAGCATTGTTTCGTTAAAATGAACAGAGAAAAGTTGAAGGCGACAAATTGAACATCCCGTTTTCCTGATTATAAAAGTACCGAAAGATGAGAGTTCATACGAGTGGGATTGACTGGACAACAATATTATGAATGTCAAATTAAAAAATTTAAGAATTATTGTTAAATCGTTTGGTTTAACCATTCACAAGATATTGAGATACAAAAATATTAAAAATATGCTTCTGCAAAAGATAGAAACATCTTCAGCTGAGAATAAAAAGATCATATCGGGGCCCTATGAAGTTATAAAAAATCTCGATAGATATCGTACATGGGTGATTCTTTACAAACTGTGATATTTAAAACTCATTGAAAGTTATTTTTTTTATTTTAATTCTCTTTAAATAGACATGGTTTTAAATCTACAAGAGCCTTTTACTACATAAAATATTGTGAATGGTACTAAATCTGGAAGAAACGGTGCTGACACTGGTTTTTTGTTTTTGACTTTTAATACGTTCTCACTTTTTTTGACAATATTTTTGGTGAGTTTCTGAATCTCCTCTTGTGTTTTCGCGTACGCTATTTGTATTTGAAAATTGCATCTTTTTTATTTTTTGAAATCAGGTTTTCGAGGTTGGAGTCTTTATCTTTATGCTGATTATTACTCAAAATTGTTTGCACCGTTTTCTTTTTATTTTATTTGTCTGAAGTACTGGTTTTTTAGCACGATTGATTGTAATCATTTAGGTTCATTCAAATTTATATACCACGGTATTGACATTTAGGCATTAATCATATCTCAAAGCTTCTGAGGAAAATATGATAATTTTAATTTTTATGAATTTAAAAGACAAACAATATTCTAAAATTCAACCCAAAAACTATCAAAACATGCTTGGATAACACTGTCACGTTACTGACAAGTAATTTTGTGACATACCAGGACTCTCCGCTCACTTGCCAATTTTATTCTTTCGGGCTGAAAATTTGGGAAGTAAACGAACAAGTTTAATTTTTTATAATAAAAATACACACTTCACTCTTCTAGCACAATTACGTCTGAAAAAAGAAGACTTTTGTAAACAATTGGAAAATTGAGATCTCAGAGATTTTTCTCACTTAAAAAGTGAGCAAGCGAATCCAAATTTGTTTTCCTCAGAGAATTGACAGTAAAGCTGAGAAATTTTGCTGAGGAATCTGTCATGTTCATGTAACTGTGATTGCTGTGATCTCCGAGATCTCATTTCCTGAACATGTCTAATAAATAAAAAGTCTCTCTTCCAAACGCCACCACACAAGCGCCGTCAAACTAAAAAAAAACATGCCGATTCAGCGGGAAATCATTTGAATTGAAAAATAAAATGAAATCCGGGGACACATGACTATTTAATTCAATTATTTTGACTAAATGTTGTAAAACAAAACTTCTCTGAGAACATTTTTATTGAATAATTTTTTTTTAGAAAATAGTAGATTTAATTGGAAAAACAAGGGACGGACATGCCACGGTACTGACATTTTGAGTTTACTTTTACAAGTGAAGGGGAAAGGGTAGAACATTTTTAAGACACCTCTAATCATTTTCTCAATTCCAACCTGAAATTCATGAGAAAAATGTACAAAAAGTTACAAATATACTAGTGGGAACAAAGAATCACAGTTGCAGAGAATCACCCAATATACGGTAGTTATCCCTATTTTTGTCTACATACATGATACGAGTTATTGTTATAACTGCAAATGATATAGTTCTATCGTATTTGTTTTACATAATAACCTCCAGTTGTTGTTGGAAAACAGAAAATTAATAAATAAAAAAAAAACACTACATACCTGTGCGGCGCCCACGCTATACCGTTAACGCACGCTCTATGATTGCTCAGTCTTGCAACAGGTGTACAAGGAACACGAACATCTAAAATAATAACTTCACACGAATCCATCGCTACAGTAGCTAAGTAATTTGGATCCTGTTTATTCCAGGCTAGTCTAAGTAAAGCCGTATGAGCTGGATCCTATATAAATTAATTTATATTTATTTTTTGTTATACATATATTTTTTTTTTTTAATTTTTAATTCTACCTCATATATAATAGTTGAGTGTTCCAAATGCCTCAAGTCGAACATACGCACTGAGCCATCAGCACCAACTGAAGCGAACATATCACGGCCACCGCCCGCTCTTGAAAATGCAATATCGTACACTTCTTTGTCGTGAGCAATAAGTTGTGTTTTGACATGTCCAGCGACATAGACTCGTCCATGAGGCTACAATATAATGAAAATTTATATTAAATAATGTTGTTATTATTATTCTATACAACAATTTTTTACTTGTCCGGTTTCTAGTCCCCATATTGTGCACGTTGTATCGATTGATGATGTGCCAACTAGATTTGGGTCTACTTCGTTCCAATCGAACGATGTTAATGGTGCACAGAAATCACTGTTTTTGTTGTTATTTAGTACGCATTCTAGTCTGGTGTCAGGTTCTCCAGCACGCCAAACTCGAAGGTAATCACCTGAAAATTTTATAATTATTAAAACTTAAGAATGTTGACTATTTGAAAATTTTCTAAATTAATGACCCAAAGGGCAACGATCCGGCCATCTTATGGCAACAAGAATCTGATGGCTATATAGTGCTCAAAAATTACCAAAACTATGCAATTTTTTTATTTACGTTGAAATGAAAAGCTAGGCGCAAACATGCAATTTTTAGTTTAGATCGAAAATCCCCCAAAGGAAAAGCCTGAGATGGCGGCTCTCTCTCTTACGGCAAAATGTTGCACCCTGCCTGAAGTATTTCGATAACAAATCAATTTGCATTTTTTTAAGATTAAGGTCGATTAGCAGCGTTGCACCCTACTACAATTCTAGCGTTTTTGCTACACTTTTCTTCACAAAAACACTGTCGATTACCCATTTTGTTTAGTATGTGATAACTCTGTTTAAAAGGAATTTAACTTCGTTGAGGGCCTCGTAGGGCGCTCATGAGAATAAAATAGTATCATCCGCTTAGAGAATGGCTTAAGAAGTATCGAATTGAATTGGGAAATAAAAAACATATAAATAGGAAGGGGACGAGAATTGAGCCTTGGGGAACACCCGCAACGATAGGGATAGGGTGGAGTTTACATTTTCCAAATAAACCAAAAGAATTTTGAGAAGGCTTTGAAGAATTTTGATAAAATTTGGAGCAAAATTTAGGTTTCGTTTTTTTTTTATTTATTTAATTCATCTACAAGCATTTGCTTAACAGATATGAGCTTATAGATAAGACCAGCATGCCAGAAAAATCAAAGGCATATGTCCAAAGCACAGGTTGCTTCGACCTAACGTTCTTCAAGATCCGATTCTGAGCATGTTCATTGGAATGACCAAACCGAAATGTTGAGATTGAGTTAACTCCGTATCGTTAAATTTGCAATTTGGATAAAATGATTTTTTCAAGATTGGACGTTATTGGAATTTTTTTTAATGGAGATAAGTTTGGCAAATAACAATTATTTACGCAATTGTTAAACAAAGGTGTAAGAAACCTGGCAATAGTTTTTCTAGTTTAACGAATAATAAGATTGGGGATATTGTCGGGACCTGTTGATTTTGTATTGTTCAAAGAAACGATAAGAGATACAACAAAAGTATCGGAAATAAAGTTTTCATTACTAACGGAGTCGGATTTATTAGAGAGAGAAACAAATTACTGGTTATAAGATTATTATACCAGGCAGAAAAAGAGCTATTAAAAGTTGAAATTTCAAAGGAGTTTACTGGATCATCGAAGGGGTTTTTAAAGAGTTAAAGTCAGTGTAGTAAGCGCTGAAACTCTCAACTTTTTCAGTTGGTAAAACAAATACTATCAGAAAAAATTTAATCATGGGGATAATTAGTATATTTATTTTGTTCGACCAGTTATTTGATCGATGGTTCAGAAAACGTTAGATGAGGGTTTTACGCTACTCAATTTATGACTTAATAGATCGTTCAGCTCCAATCAGACTTTATCTATAATAATTTTGTTGATGCAACTTATTCGTACAGAAAGCTCTTGATAGTCCTGGTTATTGCTATCACCAAAACGGTCGAACATTCTTTTTAATTTTTCAGGTTTCGAACAGACCGCGATATAGATATATAGATATTCCTACCCAGTTGGGGTGAAGAGAATATTTTGGCTGTGGCTGTTAATGCAGAACACTGGTAAAACATTCAATAAAGTTGTCGATTTCGGAATTATCAAGGTTTCTGTCTGTTGCAAGAGTCAAGTTGCTAAGGCAACAAAAGGTTCGAGGAGCAGTTGAAGTTGGTCCAGTTGGTATTTTTATAGCTGGTGAAAGTCTGGGCAAAACCAAGGAATGTAGAATGGTGTTGTAGTCTAATCTCATCAGAACAGAAAACTGATCCGAGATTGGATCTAATTTTAAAACTAAATTGAATGTTACGAGAGTGTAAATACAAAAATCAATTTGTTTTTATTAAGGGCTCTTTGCACCGTTTCCGTTTTAATAATTTTTTTAGAGGCACTATTTTAATTTTATTTTTAACCTCAAATTAAGTGTTCAAAAAATGTTATACTACAAATCCCATTTGCCAGATTTTTCAACCGATTGGCGTATTTTAACAAGTTTCATTTTCCTCAATGATTGACTTCTTATATATAGAATGGAAGGAGCATTTCGATAACCCGATAACTAACTATTATTTAAGGTTAATGAATTTTTCTTTTTTTTGTAAAAAAAAAATGTTACTTTTGGAAATGTTTTATTATTGCTCACCACTAGTTGCTAGCAAGTCTGGATATATGCCTTTCGAATCTGGTATCCACATAATTTTTGTCGTGGGATATGGATGATCAAAGGTGCTAAAAAAAAAATATCAAAAAATCATCAAGTTAATAATTCATTGACTGAATGAGTTCAACTTACCTTTTGGGACTAAATTCGCTTGTCTCTTCATCTAAACTAATTATTTGGACTTTGTTATTGTATTCTTCAATGAAGCTGCCGAGTGCAAGGCGAAATCTTTTATCTGGACGAACACTCCAGTTCATTGAGTACAGAGGCCATGGTGCCAAGTATTTGTAGATTTCTTTACGTTTACCAGCGGTGGATGACATAACTGCAAATAAATCAAAATAAATTTAACAATACGCAACAAAACATTCACGAGATTTTCTTTTGTTAAAAGAATTGTAAACTACGTTTTTTTTTTAGTGCAAAAGCGAAAGGAATGGAAGAAAAATATGACAACTAACTGCTCTGCACTCCCATTTTATGTCCAAGCGAAAGTTATATTATTTTTTTGTCAACCAATTGCACGTCCGATGTTGGAAAAATATCTTTTTTGTATTGAAATCTTCGGGAAATTTTGAGCTAATTGAAAAGTTTTGGTATTTGGATTGCAGTTGCAGTTTGGTCGTGCAAGTGGTTTTCTTTTCTTATTGCGTTTTTCAACTTAGATCATCGTCGTTTTTCCGAAGAAATGACGCATTTGAGAAATTCTCCCCAAAACAGCCCCGTGCTTCATGCTCCTACTGCTTCGGTGTCCCAAACGCCAAACGAAACTTCACACAAATGTCAAAATATGCGGTCAATGGCATTGGAGCCGTCAAAAGCAGAAGCAGTAGCAGCACCACAAAGTCGAGAGGACAAGAAAAGAAGCAACAACAAAAAACATAGAACTCTATCTACATCCTACCCTAACCCTAATGGGGCTTACCTTTGATTCGATTGGTTTCTTTTTTTTTTAAGAAATAAAAGTTTGTTGCAACAAACTTAAGAAACCAAAAAAGAAGAAAGCAACTTAAAATAACAAAGTTAAGAAAGTAAAAAAAAAAACAAAAAAAAACTAAGTATTATTTTTTTTCTTTATTTATAGTCTTTTGCTTGGCTTTCACATCATTTTTCTGCGTTGAATTCCAAATTTAGTTGCGAATCCGTGGGGATATATGATTTTTTCTTTCTATTTTGCAAATTTTTACTGTCGGTTCGGTCTCGATACTTTTTTCTTGTTGTTTTGAAAAAGAGAAATGCACACGCGGAGCAGACTTTTTTGCACTTGGATCTGTTGGGCTGGTTCGTGTAGAAAAATAAAAAAAGAAATACACTTTCGTCAGACTTATGAGTTTATTGTTTTTTCTTTTGATATTTTTTAAAAATTAAAAATTCTTTTTCTTTTTTTTTGCAAAAACGAAACGACGACGGCGACGACGAGGCCACACAAAAAAATGTATATAACAACGCGCTATTTTGACAGTTCTTGTCTCATTTGAATGTCAAATTGAAGTTAACTTATTGTGAATGGGACTGAAACGGAAAGGTTTGGAAAATTTAAATTAATTTGGCATTGCCAGGTGAACATGATAAAGGTGTAAGTCCCTTTCACACGAGGAAACTAGTTGCCGGAATTTTTTGGACGTTTTCGTCAACGTTCACGTTCGGGGATCAATCCAAAGCTATCCGGATAGGTTTGTATTGTTGTAATCCCTTGTGACAAAACAGCTGATGCAAAACAACTCAACGTATCTGAAAATTTTTGGATGCGTGGATAGCCTATCTGATAGTTTACCGAACGCAGCCTTTGAAACCTTTCCACACTATCCCACTGAGCATGGACGTATTATATATACGTCCATGCCACTGAGTATTAATACATGTCAAAAAAGTGTGAAACAAATCATGTATAATAGTGTGGAAAAAAAAAATATGATATTCCCAGCCTACACGATTTGACATGTGTTAATACATAAGAATTTTTAGAAATGGTTCTAATTCTGTCTCACATTTCATCACATTTTTATTGAGGTTAAATTAAACTGTTGTGTGTCAAAAAATGAAAAGAAATTTCTCTCTCACGAATTTGGCAGTAGCATGGAATTCTTTTCCACTTTGTATTAATACTCAGTGGGATAGTAGGTGTGTTTTGTTGACCTTCTTAATGTTCTCATTAGGAAATGCTCAACAAAACTCTTTAGCTTTCCAGTTTCATTAAGACATTTTGCATCGGAATGTTGGCACTATTTGCTCGGGTCATCTGTCATTTGCCGCGGTATAAAATAGTGTTTCGAGATTTTAAAACGATAAAATAGTGAACAAAGCTTATTAAACTAAATAAAGAACTGAAATAGAAGTAAAAATAGTGAATACTTGTAACACTTTATTTTTAAAAATATTAAACAACATGGGGTGCAGCGTTAAATCGTGAATAAATAATACACGATTTAAATACACACATATTATAATAAGGAGTTAACAATTTTGTTTCATTTTGAGAGCTCATTGTGTCATTACTTTTTGTGGGTGATGGCAAGGCGCCCACATTTGTTAAGCGCCCGTAGTGCAGAGTTATTTTTCAACGTTTTAAATTTTCTTCCCATTACTTTATATCTATAGGGGTATTCCCGATCCGATGCAAGTTGGTCTTGCATCATTGCAAAAGTGCAAAGTTTTTTTTACAATGGGGTTAGGGTATAGCAATTTTACACTTTTGCATTTTTGCAATGATACAAGACCAGTTGCATCGGATCGGGAATACCCCTTATGTATTGAATATGATACACAATCAGCCAGTGAAATGAAAAAATTGTAAACTTCTTACTAGGCGTGTTTTTTTGCAAGCCCGGGGGGAATCGGTTGAAAAAAACGACAGCGGGGATTAGCGACGCCATGACAGTAAAAAACATGGAGTTTTCATACAAACTATCGATAACATGTATGCAATTCATGCCGGTAACACAGATTTTCGGTGCGCTTAAGTTAAACCCCGAGAATTCTCCGGGATTAGTTGTTGTTGCATTTAACATGTTAATTGTTTAGCACCGACGTCGTTTTTTTCATCCAATTCCCCCCGGGCTTGCAAAAAAACACGGCTACTATATCTACGTGTTTACAAGATTTAACACAGCACCGCATGTTAATAAAGTATTGCATGTATGCACTATATTTATTTTTATTTCACTTTTGTATATAATTTAATAAGTTTTTTTTTTTGAATTTTAATGATTTAAAATCTCAAAACACATTCCTCAAAAAACCAGCTAAAAATTTTCTTGGGCACCCCAGCATTTAACACTAACTGCATGTCGATCCTGTGTCAATGCATTTGTATTTGTATAACTCACTTTCTTGAAAAAATCCGCACAGCGGGTGCGTTCATTGAAAATGGTTACTTACCAAAACTTATATTAGCCGTTTTTCATTATGACCCATGATCCATATGGATCATCCTTCGAAAATAAAACAACCTCATAGTGGCGAGAATCAGCAGCCTGTTTTTGGATCATGAAACGTGAACCCGATAAAGAGCAGGTTCATGTGTTGTTGTTGTTATGTATGTTATTTGATGATTCATATAGATCAATTCTGATAATAAAAAACAGCTATTATTCTGTTCGAATCTTGTCATATTTGAAGGGGATTTAGGGTAAAGCTACGCGCAAACCGACGCGATGGGGGAGGCGATGGCGATAACAATGTGGATGCCGCCCACGTAATTCAATGGAGGGGCACACATCGACGCGATATGTGGATTGCGTTCACGTTCCACTGCTGCGTTCAGTTACGCGACTTTTCTTGAACGCAGCAAGCACCATTTGATCGCTTTAAGATATGCGCAAACCGACACGATGGCGGTGGCGATTGCGATAACTTTTATCGCGCGATAAAGATGCGTTCAAAAACCTGCTCACATCAACGCGATATATTGTGTAGCGGGCTAAGTTGTCAGCGACAATACAAACGTTTAATATTTGAAGTTTAATAAAAAAAAACATAAAATGGAATTCCTAATTTTTTCTATTAATTTTTCAGTTTTTCAAATTTTCTTTTTTAGACTGTCATTTTTCTTCAGGCGATAAAGCGATCAAATGGGGCTTGCTGCGTTCAAGAAAAGTCGCGTAACTGAACGCAGCAGTGGAATGTGAACGCAATCCACACATCGCGTCGATGTGTGCCCCTTCATTGATTTACGTGTGCGGCATCCACATTGTTATCGCGATCGCCACCGCCATCGCGTCGGTTTGCGCGTAGCTTTATCGCATGAAGAAAAATTACAGTCTAAAAAAGAAAATTTGAAAAACTGAAAAATTAATAGAAAAAATTATGGCAAATTCCATTTTATATGTTTTTTTTTATTAAACTTCAAAAATTAAACGTTTGTATTGTCGCTGACAACTTAGCCCGCTACGCAATATATCGCGTTGATGTGAGCAAGTTTTTGAACGCATCTTTATCGCGCGATAAAAGTTATAGCAATCGCCACCGCCATCGTGTCGGTTTGTGCATAGCTTAAAGCTACGCTTTGGCGGTGGCGATCGCGATAACAATGTGGATGCCGCACACGTAAATCAATGGAGGGGCACACATGGACGCGATATGTGGATTGCGTTCACGTTCCACTGCTGCGTTCAGTACGCGACTGTTCTTGAACGCAGCAAGCACCATTTGATCGCTTTATCGCCTGAAGAAAAATGACAGTTTAAAAAAGAAAATTTGAAAATGACTTCAAAAACTGAAAAATCAATAGAAAAAATTCGGGAGAATTCCATTTTATATAATCTGTCAAACAAAGATTATAAAAATATAAAAAAAAAAATAAGATATGGGATACAAATATATCGCGTTGATGTGAGCAAGTTTTTGAACGCATCTTTATCGCGCGATAAAAGTTATCGCGATCGCCACCGCCACCGTGTCGGTCTGCGCATAGCTTAAATCTACTTAAACTCGGTTTAGCGGTCGGTGGAAACATCGTATTATACTATGTTTCCACCGACCGCTAATCCGAGATCTCAAAGATTTACCATACAAATTTAATCTTCAAATCTAGTAGATTAGAAATTAATCTTGTTAAATCTTTATAGGGCCAATAGTTGAACAAATCAAAAAAACCTATTTCTCTCTTGCACTGAGTACATTATTCGAGAATCGAGAGAACATTTTCGAGAATCTATTTTTGTTTTCATCGTTTAACTATCTGTCTCACTTCCACTTTAGAAGAACACATGAAATAGCATTTGCATTTTGAAAGGAACTGTCAAAGTTAATCTACTTTATAATCTTTTTATGCGGTGAAAACACTATAAAGGATTTACGAAATCTCAACGAGATTAACTTTCGTTGGAAACGTCGTATTAAAGGTAGAACCACACTAGGTGGAACTGCACTTCAGCGACACCCTTTGCAATTTCGCACGAAACTGGACGAAACTTCATGTCGCGACACAGTTGGTCAGATTATCAACTTTGTCGCATAGTGTCGCACCGTGAAGTGGAGTTGTCGCTTAGTGCGATATAGCTCATACAATTTCATACAAACAAGTCGTGAAGTTCAGTTCCGCTGAAGTGCAGTTCCGCCGAGTGCGGTCTTACCTTTAAGGCTCTCCCAAACCAACGCGAAATCGTAGCGAATCATTCACAATAATAAAAAATATGACAAACACACAATGCTAAACAACAACAAAAAACTGTCGTCGACGAATATTTCCCGTTGGTTTGGGAGAGCCTTTAAGCCTAGTACGCAGATCACGCTTAAAGGCTCTCCCAAACCAACGCGAAATCGTAGCGAATTATTCACAATAACACAAAATATGACAAATACACAACGCTAAACAACAACAAAAATCTGTCGTTGGCGAATGTTTCGCGTTGGTTTGGGAGAGCCTTAAATTTAGCTCCCACTTTTCTCTCCAAACATCAGCAAAAAACCCTTGCTAAATTTTGACATAGAGCATGGTTGTGGAGAATATGTAAAAGAAAGCAGCTGTTCTCCGAGATGAAATTGTTTTCAACCATTTCAATGATCTTTTTTTATTATTTCAACTAAAGGCTCTCCCAAACCAACGCCAAACATTCGCCAACGACAGATTTTTGTTGTTGTTTAGCGTTGTGTATTTGTCATATTTTGTGTTATTGTGAATGATTAGCTACGATTTCGCGTTGGTTTGGGAGAGTCTTAAATTTTATCAAATAAAATGGATTCTTTTCTTTGGCTGAGATAAATCGTTTATTCCGAAATATTCCTCCATTACAATTTTAATTCTCACAAAACACAATTCATACAAAATTCAAGATTAACAGAGCCTGTTAAAATTTAGCTTGAGAATTAATGTGCCGAACAATAGGGGTATTCCCGATTCGATGCAACTGGTCTTGTATCATTGCAAAAATGCAAAAGTGTAAAATTACTATACCCTAACCCCATAGTAAAAAAGAAACCTTGCACTTTTGCAATGATACAAGATCAGTTTGCATCGAATCGGGAATACCCCTAATTATTTCGTGCGCTAAATTTTGACAGATATGTGATGTACAGTAAGAAACAAACCTTTGAATTTTTAGCTGGAGTTGCTTACCTTTCGGCTAAAATGCTTTCCTTAATTTTAGCTGAGCTAAATTTTGGAGAGAATTTTGTATGGAAGCTAAAATTTAGCGCGATCTGCGTACTAGGCTTTAACAATTAAAAAAATCTAAGTCCCTCGTGTGAAAGGGGACATGAATCCTGACGAAACATCAAAATATTTCTCTATTTATGAACGCTGTCTTAAAAGTTTCTTTTAAAAAATTGCTTCGTTGCTGGCAATTCCATCCTCTACACTCGATTACATCGACACTCGAAACTAAATTTTGACACTTCACAAAAAAATAAAATGGCGTAATATGGCAGCTGTAACAAACGTCTCTGGTTCTCTTCGATATTAAAAAAAAGAGTGTTCTTTTACCGTGCTAAAGTAATAATTAAATTAATAATTTTCCTTATCAACTAACCAACCAATTATTATAAATTTATCAATAACTATTTCAATATAAATTTCCATGTAATCTACGGACAAAAAAAGGAAAACCCAAAACAAATGTAACGCATTTCTTGACAAAGAAAATCGTCGAAACAATAAATGTTTCAAATCAAAAAGAAAATTAGTTGTTCTTTTGGTCATTGTCCTCTCCGCTGTTATATTGAAGCTAACCAATCAAGATTGTGTGATCTAAATTCTTGTTTTAAAAGGCCTTGCATGGCCTCAATTAATAATAATTATCACAAAATAACTAACGCGAAAGAAGTACAAATATCTTGGATTTTGTCGTTGTCTTCGTATTCGTCAAACAGTGAAAGTTGACTTTGCGGAACGAAATTCAAAGAATTCGATATTTATTCACATTATTTTCGGTTAATGGTGTTGTAAATATTAAAAAAAAAAAAAAAAACAAAATAAATAACACGACATGGGGCTGCTGATATCAAAGCTTTGGAGTATGTTTGGCAACGAAGGTAAGTTCAAAAAGTTCTGAATTCATAATTTTACTTTTGCCTCAAACACCACAGGCAGGCTAAAAAAACTTCGGAACCATCTTAAGGAATGAGAAAGAATCCAATAATAAGTCATCAAAGAAGTTAGCTTCTTAATTTTTATATTTATGATCAAAGTCCGTCTGTGGTTGTGCGTGTGACCACCATTTATGAGTGAAACCCTCTAAACTTATTTGATCAATATTCATTATTCATTTCCTTCAAAAAGCAAAAGTGATTTCTTATTTTTACTTTCTTGTTTATTAGCATGATTATTGAATGATTTTCGTTTTGCTGTAGTTTTAGTTTTTTTTGTATTTGTTTTTGTGATTGTCTTATTTACATACAAGATAAGATTTGAAAAACAACATTGATGGGAAATAAAATGCAAACACTCAAGCCATTAGGTTATCAAAGAGTAGGTAGGTACCTATTTCTTGGCAATTGCTGGGGCCTTGTTTTTTCTTAAAAAAATAATTGGTTGAATTCATGAGTTTTTAAAATGTAGAATAAGTTTTTTCGTTATGAAAACATAAAATCTAACAAATAATTGTTGAATAATTAAAAAGATTTTGAAAATCGGCTATGAATTAAGATGATTCTGTGGTGGCTCCTGTATAAATAGTACGATTGACGAATAGGTAATCATTAACACTTTTTTCAATTGCGTTTTTTTTTAATTTGTTTTTGTTCAATGTTTTTCTTAATTGAAGACCGTAAGATGATCTAATTTCTGATGTTATGCACAACTTTTAATGATTCTATGAATTTGTACATTTTATCTAAAGTTTCGTATAAAAAATTATCATTACATTATTATTATATAAATCGTTATACTGCACCTACATTTAACTTGGTATTTATCTTGGAAAAATAAGTACCGGATGTGTTTAACCGCATGCCAAGTAAGTCTTAGGATTGCATTCATTATTTTTACACAAACCTAAGGCGTGAACAACAAAAACCTCTATATCTGAAACAAAAAATGTATCCACTCATGTTATGTTATGTTCAATCCTTAAGCTTCTACTGAAACTTTGCACCTCTGTCTTTTTAGGCAAATATAACACACTCGGACTTAGAACCAGTAAAGTTTAAAATTACAATCTGATTATTTTTTGCCAACATACCATTTCTCTCCAACAAAAATAGGAATAAGAGCAGGGACAAAATGGTGGATAAGCGCTTGAAGGAAGAATACGGCAAAAAGCCTTAAATTATGAAAAACAATAAGATGCAAAGTTCAGACTGTTATAAATTGTACATCTCATTTCTGCTCAGATTGATTGTATACTATCTATAGGAATTCAAACATGAACAAAAACGAAAACTCTTTGAGAGCAAGTTCACGCGACCCAGTTTGCATTTAGTTTTTTTTTTTTTTATAAATTGACGTAAGTGTGATGAGTGATGACATTTGTATGTCTAGGTGTACCAATGTAAACAAGGTTATTTTTATTTTAACTTATCTAGCAAAAATAGCTGTGATATGATAAAGATTTAATTGTTTTATGAATAAAGTAAAATTAAGCCTTGCAAAAATGATTATTCCCGTTTTCTTTTTTTTTACTTCTTATAAAGCGGGCTTTATCTTTTTTAGGAAAATGGTACCTATTTATTTAATAAAAATCATAGCACTTGTTATGATGTAGTGGATAATAATTATGTCTGTCTTTTCCATTCCCTGTGTGTCTGTCTGTTCCATTTACAAACAAATTGCATAGCAGTTTATAATAACCTGAATCTGAAATGATACGATATCGTATGTTTACCTCTTTGATAGACTTTTTTGTCCATACAACAGCTGTGTATATTCATTTACACTTGGACTCTCATTTTCATTCGTGGATCAGGTTTCCGGTGCGCATCATTGGTCGCGTATTTCATGCGATCCAAACAGTAATCTATTTTCACTTTCTAAACAATTTATTTATTTATTAGGTCGATGACACATATCATGAATGATTATTACAGGTTTTTGAATTTGATTGACTGTCGAATTCATTTCATAATTCTCCACTGCCGGGGGAGGCTCTAGATTATGTGTGGACGTGTATTTTTTTTATTTTAACAGCATGTTTTATCAAACGCAAACAATAGATGTTTGTTTATTTTTCCCCTTTTACTTTTCGACAGTATTAATATTTGACATTGAAATTTCTTGAATAAAATTCACAATTGTTTTTGTTTTGATCTTGGAAAATAAATTAAGCTTGAAAAAGTGTTACATATGTATGCGGAAACAATAGAGTATTGGTAAAAAAATATAAGACTTGCTCACGAAATCTAAAAAAAAAAAAAACATTATTCTGTGGAATATTTGCAAAACAAGTATTTCAAGGTATGTTTTCTGACGTAGCACAGTGGGGGCAAATCTGCGATTTTGGGAAAACAAATTGAATTCGCTTGCTTATTTTTGACGTAGAAAAATTTCTGAGATATGGTTTTCCTGAACGTGGCATATTTATCTTTATTGCCTAACGTTTGCAGTTTAATTTTGAAAGAAAATATTGTTACTTTTTTGAGAAATACAAATGTAACTGATAATTAATATCTATTATATTCTTAATCATATTTCCATTTTGTACCTATCAAATGTAACGTTCTCTGACTTCTGTTAGAATCTTTATTATGCCGAACTTGGTACGTTTCCTCATCATAAGGTTACATTGATAATCAAATTAGATAAATAAATGTAAAAGAAAATATTGATAAATAAGTAGGTAAATTAGCGATAAGTTAGGTACATAATTTTCGATGGCGGTGTGGTCAAAACAGTTAGGCACCAGAAATTTTAACTTACATATTTTTAAAGTGACATTTTTGCACAAAACTCATTCACGAACAAGGTACAGTTCAGAAAAATTTTGAAAAATTTGTTTTGGAGCGATACATCCAAGTTCTGTCGGTTCGAATCAGATGGCAAACAATATATGTAGCGTCCAGAAAATATGCAACACGATCCCTGGAACATTAGAACTGTGAAAAACGGTGATGGGAATATCACGGTCTGGGCAGCTTGTGAATGAATTGTAAAACATAGACTTTCGTTTTGAGTGAAATTTAAAACCGAATTGAATTCGAATTTTTACGAAATGTTCTGCATTGGAATTGGCAAATAATTCAATTTTATCGAGTAGACTTTATTATCATATAAAATAACCATTAGTTGAATTTATTTTTTAAACATTTCTTTCATATGCTGATCGTAATTTCGATTTACATGGTCCATTCTGATGTTACAGTTTTTTTTGTAGAATTTTTTTTTTCAGCGACAAAGAACATTTCTCATTTAATAACGTCAATTATAAAAATTCTTGTATTTGAGACCTACTAGATAGTGTAGTTTGTGGGTTGGTGGAATAATCGACATAGAGGCTATCATTGCGAAAAGCTGACAAAAAAGAAATTTATTAAAATCACCAAAATTAACAAAAAAAAATAAAAACAAGATTTTAAATTCTTGCGCTAGAATTCAGGCCCACAATTCAGGGTTATAATTTATGAACAGGATCCAAAGCTACAATCTAGCACTTGTCTAGATCAATTTTCAAGATTCATGTATCTTTTTTGGGGTTTCATTATTCAACTTGTTATTAATTCTACCAATTATTCTATCAAATTTGAATTCAATCACATAACAGATTAAGTTTGTTATTGACGTCATTCGCATCATACCTAAACAAAAAGTATGCCAAACTTTAAAAAATTTAAAGTTGCACGTTTCAAGCAAAACAAAACAAAATCCGATCAACAATTCACCATTGTCACCATTGTGTTCCTAAAACAAATAAAATGACACTAACGTACATACATACATACCTATAATGCTAAGCTAATTGTTGATCTTTTTTTCCTCTCTATCTTTTTAGTACTATTTCTTTTTTTTAATTTACATACCTATCCACAATCTCTGTTATTACAATTAGATAATCGTAGACAAAACGAAAAGTACGTGATGTTTTGATCGGGTTGGAACCGGAACTAAATTTAACGAAATTGAAACTGCTACAACATAATATTATATTAGGTAGAGTAGGGTCATTACAATTTCACATTCGGATTGGATACATATTTTAATACAAAGTTCAAGGAAATCCTATGTTAGATTAGGTTAGGTTAGAAGAAGGGTAATGAACAAAATTATCCAGTCAACGATTGGAAGAGATTTTTTTGTACCTTTCTTTTCACACCATTTATTTTTGTTTCCTTATCCACTTTAAAGAAAAAATCAATTTATTTTGATTCCTCTCAGTTTGAATTTCGGAACATTTTATTTTCTCATTTTTTTTTGCAAAACATGACAAAATCTGCTGCCTTCTATCTTTTTGAACATAGAAAGAGTTTAAGCTGAACATTTTTGTCTTCTCCTTTTTTCTCCGACCATCACGAATCGATTGGTTTTGAATACTTCACATACTCTCAAAACTGCCAATTGATACAACTTTTGAGCAAAATTGGAAGAAATTGACAGTTTTAAACAGTAAAAAACAGAGGTTTTACACAGTTTAGTGTTTGAGGTTATGATAAAACTTATTTTAGTGTGGAAGAAAAGTATGAAAACCGCTTCCATGATATGAGTTCCATCACAGAAATTTGACACTCGCATGGAATACTTCCCCACTTTCAATTTGACATGTGTCAAATTCAACACTATCTCACTGAGTAATCATATTCATACTCAGTAAGATAGTGAATAAATTGATATACATATATGTTAATACATTAAAATATCCATCCATAATTTAAAAAAAAAAAACTATCTTTTTAGAACATAAATTAGTTATGGTTGGCTTGGATAATGCCGGCAAGACGACAATTCTATATCAATTTCTAATGAACGAAGTGGTGCACACTAGCCCAACAATTGGCTCTAATGTAGAAGAAGTAGTCTGGAGAAATATACATTTTTTAGTTTGGGATCTTGGTGGTCAACAAAGTTTACGTGCTGCATGGAGTACATATTATACCAACACAGAGGTATGTAGTAACAATCTATATAAATATTTCTTATTTTGTTTTATTTATTTTAGTTCATTATAATGGTAATTGACTCTACGGATCGGGAGCGATTAGCAGTTACAAGAGAAGAATTATATAGAATGCTGCAACATGAAGATCTATGTAAAGCTAGTCTACTCGTATATGCAAATAAACAAGTAAATTTTTTATGAAATTATATTAAGAATGTAATATTTTAATTAAATCCATACTTTTTTTTTGTTTAAAGGACTTAAAGGGCTCAATGTCAGCTGCTGAGATTTCAAGACAATTGGATTTAACCTCAATTAAAAAACATCAGTGGCACATACAAGCGTGTTGTGCGTTAACAGGTGAAGGGTAAGTATCTTTTACCTCTAAAACCTATTAAAGTTGCGTCGAAAAAGTCCTTTTTTTTTCGATGAATTCAAATTAATTAAGTCATCAACAATACATATTGACGGTTAAAGTGTTAGGACCTCGTAAATCGAAAAATAAAAAAAAAAAAAAAATAATTAATGCAAAACAATCAGCAAAATCAAAGCCACCTTCTGGCAATTTCAGCGTAACAAAGTTGTTCTATAAATTTTACAGAAAAAGCCAAAATTTAAAACCTCTTGCCATACTTCGCCATAAAAAATATGGCATTTTTTTTTTTTGATTTCTGAAAAACCAGCAAAATTTAGTTATTGGGTTCTGTACTTTAACCGTCGATATATTTATTTTAATAGGCATTACTGAGAACCCATTAGAAAGAGTTTGAATGCATTAATATTTGCATACAAATGCATTTAAATGTATAGGATTCCAGCCATGTTTTCGTCCGAAGGCTTTTGCAGATGTGGCATATCGATATAGCTAAGCGCAATAATTTCGCACAGATGTCACAACGTCAATATTATTGCCGCATTATTATGTCTTATCCCCAATTTAGACAGGCGAATAGATTTATGTGTGTAACATTAATAGCATAATATTTTGGCCTAAGAGCTCTTTTTGCAAAAGATTCTCTAGCTGTTTGGAACGGAGAAAGCCTTTCTGAAGTTTTCAGCTCTTCAATAGGTCTATAGGAAGGATATGCATTGAGTACTCTTTTATTTATGTGGGATGGGGGGTGACCATTGCTGGAGAAATCATTCCTTAAGTACCTCGGTTTGATCATAAAAGTTACCTCCGTATGAAAAATCACAAGAAGTCAAAACTGCAGGAAGTCAAAGTGGCCCTCCAATCATCACTCGGTGAAATAAAAACTTTTTCAAGCTGTTGCTAAATCTATTATGTTTTACTGCTCGCAAATGTAGGGATAGAATATGAAGATGTTGAAAAACTACTTCGTTTCTTTATGAAAAGAGTTTTTGCCCTCCCTGCCATAACACCTAATAATATGCTTAATATCGAAACAGGAGTCCCACCGATGATCATTGACTCGCTCACAATACTCCAAAAAGACTCCCCAAGACCAGTCAACAGAATTTTAAAATTTCTCATCTCATATCAGCTTCATTTTGTGCAATCTTGGACAATGTAAAATCCTTAAAGAAATTCGGCGAACCATTTTTGGAAATAACCAATTTGAAGCTGAAGAAGTAATTCAAGCTATAAATGGGGCCAATAGGTGGCAGAAGCTTTACAGATATATTCAAACTGTAATGGTTTACCGAAATAGAATTCTTACAGAAAGCTTTGCTGACAAAATTCGACAAGAGTTATATACATACTAGCCGCCCATAATGGTCAGATAACGAACACAATGATATAAATCCTACAAGTTCTACTCGCCTGTCTAAACTGGGGGTGAACTTGAAAAATACTCATTAAAAAATATATGTTTGCTTCTTTTTCAATTCAATTTATTTATAAATTAATTTATGATGAAAGTTAATTTGTATAGTATAAATCAAGACATACGTTCTGTCCATTCGATTATTCTTAAGAGGTTCAGTATGTATGACCCTCGGTGAGGTTTCCAAGTATGTATAATTGTATAGTAAAGTATACCACCCCTTTTTAACTCTTAACCAGATAATTGTATTTTTCCTCTCGCGCGTCTTACACCAAGTTCTTCATATTCGCTTCTATTTTTCCCTGTCTGAGCAAAAATATTCAATTGTATTGGCTCGCAAAACCATCATGAACCAGTAAATTCTTGATGTTTAATTCAACCTATGAACTAACGTTCTATGAAACAACCTTTTAAGCTTTCAATAGAGGCGGAATTTTCTTCTTCTTCTCATTAGTTAATACTTCCTTGCAATAAAATTAGTGGCTGATGTTTTTTGTTTTTACTTCAGTGTTTTGGATTCACTATTGCTTTCGATGTCTGTTAATTTGATGGATGCTCTACAGTATACATTATAATTTATTTCCACTGAATGATAGGGACATACAAGAATATACCCTTATCTGCTTTTCGAAAAATGTTTCAATATGAAAGATTAGGAAATCAAAACTTTGTTTGAAATTTAAATATATTAAGGGAATCGGCCGCACTCGACGGGTCTGCACCCAAAAGGAGCTGCTTGAAGCGGCAAAATAATAATTTATATGAAAATGTAATTTCTACAATGCACTAAGCAACAAAGTTGATAATCTGACCAAGTTTGCTGTGTAGTACAACAGAATATAACCAGTGAAACTATATTATTGTGGCCTGCAAAATTTAAAGCTAAACTAAGTCTTTACGAGAGCTGAGCTTCTTCGTATTATACACATAATTTCAGTTGACAATATAAATAAATCCTATAAGGTATTTATTTGACGTCAAAGACTTGAGACGATTCTTTCCGAAAAATGTGTATGAAATTGTTGTCTAATTTATCGCGTACTTTTCAGTTTGCCCGGTTAGTTTAGTTCAAAAACCTTTACATTGAATATTTGGCCTTAGAAATCCAGTTTAAGCGATCTAACTTGAACCATATCGACTTTTTGTAGGTTCTTTTTTTTTATTTAGAGAGATTCTACTCTAAATCGTTGCAAGCGAGTTGTGATTTTATTTTAATATAGATCCATATATTTTAATCATTTATTATTTGTTTACAGACTTTATCAAGGATTGGAATGGATTGTTCAGCGTATCAAGAAAAAATGACAGACATATCCCGATCGCGGTAGTTTATAGCTAGTTGAAAATAACTGAAAATCAATTACTATTATAAATTATTAACATTAGAATTAAATTTTTAGCGTATTGTATACTTTATTTCTATTTTTTTTAACAACTACATGACTCGATGGCTACAATCATCGTTTGTCTAACATCATTAAACGATTAATTCTTAGCTTAAAAAATATATATTTTTCTATTACTATGTAAATTGAAAATATTGTAAACAAATATTTTTTTTTTGTTAACAAAATAATTAAAGAAAAAAAAACCATCGTGCAGTTAACAGAGTTTTAAACAAATAAACTTTTACAAAATGATATTTTTCAAAAAAAAAAAAAAAAAAACTTTTTAATATTGTAATTTATTTAACAGTATGTGATTTCAATTTTTATCCACAGTTTTATTTGATTTCGATTTTTTTACTAACAAAAATTTGACGTTGAATTTTAAATTTGAAAATAGTGTTTCCATTAAACTGTGAGGAATTTTATTAAATGAAAAAAAAAAAAAAATAAAAATAAAATTGATTACATAATTTATAAATATGTTTTTACCAAAATGTAAATAACGATTGTTAATATGATGGAAGCATCATCTGAACAACGTATACTTCAGTGTAAATTGATATTTTGTAAGTACATATATAATTTTAAATTTTAAGAATAAAAAAAAACGCATAAATACTTCAAACAATGTGTCATAAAAATAAAACATTATTAAAAAAAACGAGATTTGCCAAAAGATAGAAAAAAAAAACTTAAAATAAAACTAAACATAAAAATACATTCCGATTTTTGTCACTACTCATGCTATGCTTTTATTTCTATTTGATGTTTTTACAGGCTCATTATTTATGTTAACATTATGTACAATTAGGTTATGGTATTTTTTGAAATTTTCTTGTTCCCAGAGGCTCAAAGATATAAAAAAAAATAAATATAAAAAATCTGTAAGTTTCAAGTCTCGTATCATACTGCGTACAGCTTTATTGTGCTATTTTTTCTCGTGAATGTTTGATTATGTTAGCCACCGAAGGAAAATAATTATTCTAAAATGAAATGCGTACAAATTGTGATCACAATGAAATGTATGATCATGGGATTAAAAAAAAAAAAAAGAACTAGTCAAACTACTTTGCAATCGAAACATAGAAGATTTAAGAAACTAATTTTATACAGCATTCCATGAATCGAAATTTCGGATCGAATCGATTAAAAGAATAGGGCTATAAGTATTAAACCATTTCGCCCTGGATATATAATTCTTTTGTTAAAAATAAGATAAATACACAAAAACAATTAAAAATGCTGATGCTCCAAATGCATTTGATAAACAAACAAACAACACATCTCGACCTGTGACGTCAGTGGTCTTAAGCAGGCGTAGTGCATTCTAGTATGAATAATACAATTAATAATAATAAAAACAATTATTGTTTTTGCCAAAAGGTTAAATATTTATATAAATATTTTGATTATGTAAATATAAAATATTTATATTTACATAATCAAAATATAGGTACATTCAGGCATAGGAAAATTCTGACAAAGCTAGTACAGACCCTTCTTTTTGATGTGTAAACCTCTATACTGGCGGTAGGGTGAAAAAAACGTAACGTATCTTGTGATGTGATTGTGATTCTGAGCCTCACGTTACGGTAGGTATGTTAACACATCTTAACCGTGAGTTCCGGCACTCACACTTTTCTCATAACGCATCAAATGTATGTATGAAATTTTTAGATTATGGGTCGGGCCACTTTTTTTTCTAAGACAAAAGTTAAAATGAAAAAGTTACATAATATGTTCCACACTTGACCCTCAAATAACTATTTGTCGACGTTGGATTAACCAGCGACCTGATGCAGTTGATTCGCTATGATGAAAAAAGCTCCAAACTAATTTTTAGATGTGAAGGAATTTTTCCTATACCCATTGGGAAATTTCTAAAAATTCAATGGTGAATATCTTGCTTCTTCCTTGAGGATTTTAACATGGGCATGTCATTGGCGGGGTGCACATGCAACCATCTCGATGAAAATTCCACAAATAAATCACTACTTCCTTGGAAGTTTCTTATTCACCAGTTGGACTGAGGACTCCGGTGAAAAATATGATGAATATTCAGCGAAGAAATACTTAAACAAAAGTAACTTGCTTATTCATCAGATCATTAATTTTTGATGAAATATATGATGAAAATTCTTTTATGAAATCGGTAAATAATTTGGACTTGTTTTTTTAATACCTCAATATTTGCCAATGAAAAATATGATGAAATTAGATATACACAATGCTCAGTTCATGATAAATGTCTGATGAAAGGATACATTACTTTTCTTCACAGAAATCCTCATATTGATCGTGCCAGGTAAAGGAAAGGGTAGTTTTCATTCTTTTCTTGCTCAGGGAAATAACAAGAAAAAAAAGAGAGCGTCGTGGGAGAATTATTTTTTCTTCGCTCTCATAGTATACTTTACAAATCAGGTTGTCGAAGTTGGAAATGTCAAAAAATTAAAAATGGCTGTTCGAGTGCCCACAGGAACTCATCGCGCATCATTAGAAACAACAACAAAATATTGAAATTAGACAAGGAAATGGGCACTGAATCCACCATTTTACCACCATAATACCTCGATTTTGACAGATGCGCAGAACTGAACAAAAATTAAAACGCTAATGATATTACCTTTAATATGTGTACTGTGGATCTAGACAACGAACTGCTGAACTTATCGCATAATTTTACCTTTTAATTCCGCATTAAACTCACTTGATTTTTGTGTGCCAGGTAAAAGAAGGGAGTGTTTCGACATTTTGCCCATTTACAAAGCAGACAATGTGCATAAAACCATGAACTGGTGAAACTATGCATTAATTTACAGTAACTAAATCAGTGCTTGCTGTTTCTTCGAAGAAGTGGCATTTGAATTCAATGTTGAATTCAGCTAAATTTTTCAGTGAGGATGAAATTTCCTGCTGGGTATTTTCACAGTGTTTTTGTTGATGAAAGTATGCATATGTATATTATGTACCTATCTCTTTGGGGGGCAACGATGTTATGCACTTCTTTAGAAAGCTGTTATACAAATAATTATAATGAGGTGCCTATACTTTCTTCTCCTGAAAAAGATCAACAAGATTTGTTGTCTATTTTGACTGGACTCTATATGCAGGTAAATTAATGTTAGAGAAAGCAATTGTACATCTACATTCTACAGACTGATTCTGAACGTTGCGTTCTTAAGTCGGATTTTTATTTGCAGTTTTGATTTTGATTTGGTTTTTGGTTGCAAATACACTTTTAAACATTGTTTTGACTTTACTATCATTTCACATTCAAGCGGAAGAGATATAACTGCAATTATTGTACCAACCGAAATTGTAATACTATCTACCTGCGCAACCCAATATGTTTCTCGCCTTGGTATTTTATCAACGAAATATAAAATTAAATTATAAAATCTATAAGTTAATTTTTCCAATATAATAGAATGCAGTTTTTTTTCTTTAATTTGAATTTAAATGACACTCGATTAATTTTATTACTGTCTATTATCACTACTTACTCGTCAGTAAATAATAATTCAGTAGCAGGAATTTCTTATCAATTTCTTGTGAAGTCATTGACGAACGTTTATTGCACCAGATTAGGAAAAAGATAACAATTCATTTTATTTTCATATTGCTTTGAATTTTTTAATAAAATATTTTAAAACACGTAAAAGTATTTACATAAATAAAATGAAGGCATCAATTCAATATTGTTGAGGACATGAAAGAATTTAAGAAAGAATTATAATAGAAAAAAAGTTTTCGGCTGAATTTTGCATAATATTCATACATATGTATATTTTTTTTTTGTAAAAACAACAAATTGAGTTAGTACCAAATTTTAAAAGACACGATGTGAATTCTTAAAATTTCATGACAATCCAACATACACTTCTACTAAACGCTCACATGAACGTTATGTATTGTGCAATCCGTCGTTGAGAAATAATTGTTTAGAAATCAAATAAAACACAATTGCAATATTTAAACTATCAGAAGCTATCTAAGAAAAATGTTTATTACTTTGTGAGAGGCACAGCCACAGCGAAGAAGTGAAAAATCCTTGAAGAGTATCTCTTAAATTTAAAATTTGTTTTATTTTAGATTCGCTTGAGAGTTACGGTTGGCACTTCAAACCTTAAATAAAAAAAAAAAAAAAATTGAATAAAACATTCACATAATAAATCCAATGTTACGACTTAAGCAGAATAGGGCTGAGTTAACACTTTATTATATGCATTTTTTGCACCTACAGATATATTTTACAAACAAATGCAAAACTCGTTAAAATTATCAAAATCTTTTTTTTTTATTAATTCTTAAGCATATCTTGAAAAGTTCGATTTTTCTAACTAAATTTCGTAAGGGACCATTAGCTTAATCTTTGAAACAGAAAAAAGGCTATTTTTCAGCAGTTTTAAATAAATAAAAAAAAGAAGCCAACATCAAGAAAAGTTTCTGTTTTTAATCATCGACTAACACAGCCCTTACAGATGGATGGATTTCTGTGAATAATAACGGTTTTAGTTTTTCGTTCCCAAAAACGACATTAATGATTTTGGTCGAGTTTATAAAAGTAAAATCTCAGCAACACTCACATTCAAGGCAGTGTGTTAATTGGATTAAAATTTTGAATAAATTTGATAAAATCTAATGAAAAGATAACTAAATTCTCTTGAAAAATTAAATATCAATTAATTCCAAGGGAAACTTTTCAGCAAAAATTCCCGTTCTCAATTTTCGAAGGTGGGAAATATTCCGTGGGAAATTTTACTTGCGATAATCCCCAATAAAAGGTGTGTTTTATTCATTGCTGCATAGCCAGTGCAGCAAAATTTCCCATGGCAAACAAAAACAATTTGATTGCTGGCGAAAAAGAAGTCAGTAAAAATAAAGATGGCTGTGCTGGCGATAGAGCTTTCAATTATTGAAATTAACGTATAGAGTGAGCTTTCGTTTTATTCAGACTTGTGCTGCGCTGGCTATGCAGCAATGAATAAAACACACCTAAAATTGCTAAATGAACAAGGCGAAATGACTAATATTAGGCCTTTTTTTTGCAAGCCCGGTGGGAATAGGATGAAAAAAACGTCGTCGGTGCTAAACAATAATACAACGACAACTAATCCCCTGCGGGCTTATCTAGTCCCAGAGAATTCTCGGGTCTTAACTTAAGTGCGCCGAAAAACTGTATTACCGGCGTGAATTACATATGTACTTGCTATCGATAGTTTGTATGAAAACTATACATTTTGTTTCTGTGATGGCATTTCTAATCCCCGTTGTCGTTTTTTTCAACCAATTCCCCCCGGGCTTACAAAAAACACGCCTTTTGTGAGATATACCTTTATTATTATTATGTCCATTTACAATCAATAAATATTTTTCTTAAAAATCCAAATCCAATTGATGGAAATTTAAATAAAAGTATGAGTAATAAAAAAAACAAGAACACTGGTTTATTTTAATATTTTTTTTTAAAATGATCGTTATAATACGGTTTTACCCTATACTATAACTATACCTAATTAAGTTTGAAACTCAAACGGTGGTGGTGCATCGAATGACACCATTAAAAAAAATTAGAAAAACAATATCGTGTTAAGATCGCAGATGAAACATGACACACAGCTTCGCAACTTGGGGACCTATATATATATATATAAGGGACCAGTTCATTGAATTTGAATTTTTATTATTGAGACATTAAAAAAAAAACTTAATTTAGGTATTTGATATACGAAATTTAAGTATAATTTGTTTAAATAATATATGTGTTTTTGGTTCAAATTATTTGTATTGTTTTACTGATCAATTAGGTGATAAATGAAATAATAAGTAATTTAATGTGAAAGCTTGTGTCGGAATAAAAAAGTTTTCTCTTAAATTATTTAAAGCTTTTGGTTTTTTTTTTTCACCGAGCTACTCAGTCAG
Source organism: Epistrophe grossulariae (assembly GCA_929447395.1). Classification (NCBI taxonomy): domain Eukaryota; kingdom Metazoa; phylum Arthropoda; class Insecta; order Diptera; family Syrphidae; genus Epistrophe; species Epistrophe grossulariae. Next base: position 33,432,436 of record OV839568.1, on the reverse strand, counting down.
GCTTGCATGGCTTCGAGCGGTTAAAATTAAACCCTTGCTAGGGATTTCATTTTGTACTACGTAATAGATAGAAACATATGGTTTTGCCATACATTTAACTGGCCATTCGTCATTTTGAGAGAAATAAGCGAGATGTTTAAGGAAAATCATTAATATGGCTACCGGTTGTCTTATCTGAATACCCGGGAGGCCGGGACTCTATAAATCGCAGAGAAGTAAACCAGTCTTTTCGTAGTTCTGGGAGGTCATATCCGATTGCACATTGGTTCCTGTTGTATAAAGTAGCAGGAGGTATTAGTTTAATAAAAAGAACGAATCAACCAATTTTGATTTTACCTCGACATACAGCTTTAACCACTGACACGATTTTCTTAAAAGGTTTTTTAAGTGATTCCCCAGAGGCGAAATTGAATAATTCTTAACTCCAAAAATAACGGCCACTTGACACTTCCATACAACCGTTATGATAGAAGTAATTTATTTCGGATCAATTCGCCAGCACATTCGGTCGTACCTACAGATAACCTGAACAGAATGAACACAGATACCTACACTTATTGACGTAATATATGTATATGGACTGCTAGTAACCAACTTCACCTCGTGTTCCAGTTTACAGCAGCGCTCTTGGGTCTTGGTGGTCAAGTCATGAAATTCGCCGTTACGAGCAGCCAAAAATACTATTATTGATATATGTATATTGTAAGGTAATAATGCACTATATTGCCAAAAAACCCAATGGGAAAGATCAGAAGAAGTAAGTTCGATCAAAATTTAAAAAAATTACTACTGTCGGTTCTTCTTAAATATTTAAATTTTTACGATTTTTTTAGTGTTTGGCGTCTATTTAGTAACGAAAGTGGCCACTCAGTCCCAAAAGCGCAGTTAAGTTAATGATTTTTATTGTCTTTTAATTTGTGTCCTTTTTTCTATATGCGAAAAACTATTGGGGAAAAATACAAACGCCTAGGGGGGGGGGGGGAGGGGCAATGCAAACGCCTGGGGGGGGAGCAATCTAAACCCCTGGGGTAGGGCAATGCAAACACCAGAGGAGGACTAAGCCCCCCCTAGCCCCTACGTTGCTAAGGCACTGATGTTATCACAAAATTTTAAAGCTTTATATTAATGTTGAGATAGTGACAAAATTACATGAACTAACATAAACTTTCCATGTGATTCACTGTGTACCATGGGTTTACACAGTGAATCAAGGATTTAAAATTAGTTTATTGAGTAAAAAAACATTTATATTTGATAATCCATATATATACATACATATATAATTTTTCCCTTAAACTAGAAAAACAAAAACAAAATAAATAAAAAACTTAAAAATTCAGCATGTAAAAAATCAAAATTTTACGTTTTTTTTTTGCATTTAAGAAACTAAAAGACAAATAAAACTTGTAATTCAGTTGCAATTTTAATTGCTATAAGCTTTTAGCGAACATCCATATTCGAAAAATCGACATTGAATGAAACATTTGAGTTCTGGAGCCTCAATCAGTGGTTCACTACGTACCGCTTTTGATTGATTCTTTGTGTAACACAAATCGACAAAATTTTATACATTTAGGTAAAAAGAAGTACAAATATTTAACCCAAATGAAGAAACAGCAAATATTTTTTTAAAAAGAAAGAAAATAATTCAGAAAAACACGAGACGAACCGAATTCGGCTACAGAATCGCGCAGACCAACGATGCATGGTTTGATATAAGGCCCAGGAAAAATGTGTTCTTTTCTCTTTTTCAAATTCGTTTTAAAATAAAAAGAGACAGTGTGCGTGGAAGTGATTCACTGTGTACCCTGATCCACTGTTGACCGTACAGCACACCGTGCAGTTTGGACACGGTTTGTTTTTATATTTTAGCCCCTGTATTTTTGATTCGATAAAATGTTTTTATTCTTTTTTTCAACATTATCTGAAGAACCGAAGAGCCGCCTTTACTAAACAAACTATATGGATTCCAGCACCTGCTTTCATAATATGGCAGTATTGTAAAAAAAAAAACCGGGATTAACGTTCCAATCACAAACAATAAATCATAAATTTAATTATTTAATGAACTTTATTGTTTTAGGAAGCTACACCATGCGCATGCATTTATTATATCAACCACCTATACCCCGGAGAAAAGCTTTACAGATCAATCGATCGAATAGAAGAGCTTAAAGTTAAATCCAAAAGATAGGCTCCAATCCATTGACAAATCCATTTTAGTTTTATTTCAAACGTGCATCTCGCAACAACCAAACTGGTAACCGACAAATCAGCTCCCCTTTAACTTAGCAAAACACCATAATATTATAGTCAATAAAAAAAAAACAACAAAAAAACAAAACAATGCATAATCCGGACTACAAGCCAGTTAATAATTTTGTGCAAGTAGAATTCGGTGAGCGATTTTTGCCAATAAATGAGCAACCCAAACTTGGAAATCTAATTCAATCGAAAATCGAAAACCGCGAATATTTCTATGGCATTGAATTATCGGCTAGATCCAATAATAGCTTGAATTATAACAAATTCGCTATTTTTCCTCTTTTTACGTCTTTGGTTTGGTTCGGTGAATATTCGGACATTCACCCAATCGGTGACGTAGATACCGTTCGTTTTGGTAGTTCCTTGCTGAATAGTACAGTGGTAATGCCTCATTTTACGTGCTACCGAGCAACCCCTCAGAGACTGAAGAATTTTCTTTCATTGAACTTTAAAAATGTACTCGCATTGCGCGGTGATCTTGTTGATGCCAATCAGCATTATAAACACGCTTCGGATTTAGTGACCGATATTCGAGAGATTCGCGGTGGTGAGTTAAATTTGTGATAATAAACGACGACAAACGAAAAAGCTTGAACTTGATTAGTTGTTATGTTTTGCAGATACGATTAGTATAGGTGTCGGAGGGTATCCCCAAAAGCATCCGCAAGCTAAGTCAATGAAAGATGACTTGAGATACCTTACACAGAAGGTTAGTATAGAGAGATTGTATACCCCAGGTACGGCTATATATAAAATGGTAAATAGAAAATGTTTAGGTCTGCAAAAAGCTGACTATAAATTTTATGAAGTGAGAAGTGATATCCAGTGTGGACCACTTTTTTTTTTGTTATTCTACCCGGACGTTTAGATTGAGTTAAATAATTCTAGGGAGATCCCCTTTAATTGGATGTTATATTATGAAGTGTTAATTGTTCTTCATCAGCATTTGAGTTAGCGCAGATACCTTAATAGTTTTTGAAATGCTGTAATCTTTTAATGTGATAAAATATTTTAAAGGTTAGTACTGATTACCAATGGCGCCCGGGGCAGAGCTAATTTTTGCTGTCCCTAGAGCATTTTTTCTGAAGCATTTAATTTTTGTTTGTTGTTTAATTGTTTTATTCTCTTATATAATTTAGTTTTTTATTAATAGAATTATTCTTCATTTATACATTTAGATAGAAGTGACCAATCGGGTGATGATTGCTGAAAAACAGTAACATTTTATTCAAAAAAATCAACCCGTACTGCCCTTAATTATAATTATTTCTTTAGTTATTATTACATATTATTTTTATATTTAGGGTTTAGTGATGTTTGCCAATAGTCCCAAAAAGAAAATTCCTTAACTAAAATCTAACAATAACAAAATCTAAATTTCGAATTAAATAAAAACACAATGTTCTGCAATGTTATTTTAACTTTATAATAATTTGTATTTTCAAACATAAATGGAAATAATACAAATCAAAATAAACTTAAACAAAAAATTCAAACAATGATGCAAAATATTTCATCAGAAATATAAGCCTCGTTTTATTATGTACGGATTTGGGCTGGATCGGTGTTATTCTTAAAAAAAATTATTTTATTATATTTCACTTAATATGTTATTGAATATTTTTGGATATTTTAGCAAAAGAAAATATTTATTTGACATTTTGAACATAAGGTGCCTTTCCCCGGGATAACATTTTGTTTGCAATTCATATTCTATTTAATTATTTTTGCTTTCATTAAAAAATTAGTTACATAATATACCTATTATAATAATAGGTGTTTTTTTTCAATCCCGGAGGGAACTGGTTGAAAAAAAAACAATATCAGGGATTAGCCATTACAGAAAAAAAATTGAGTTTCCATACAAAATATCGATAGCAAGTATGTAATTCCCGCCGGTAATACAGTTTTTCTCCGTGCTTAAGTTAAGCCCCGAAAATTATCTGGGTTTAGCTAAGCCCATTGGGGATTAGTTGTTGTTGCATTAAACATGAAAATTATTTTGCCCAAAATTGTTTTTTTATCAAATTTCCTTCGGGCTTTGAAAAAAACACGCCTAATATATTGCCTATATTTTTTTTGTATTTCTGACATATCTTCTTTTTTTTAAAGCTGCAACCATCATGTTGCCTTGATGTAAATTTTATAAAGGAACATTAATTTTGAAAATTGATTATGTCAAATTAATGTTTCTTAATTAATGACATTAAAGCTATACATAGGGGAGAGGGGAGCACGTTTAAAAGCGGGGTACCTTTGAACATGGCTAGTAAAGTCTAAACAAATAAATATTTCAAAGTGTAAACTTAATTTTAAACATGGCAATACCGATATCTTTACACGTCAACGACTTTGCGTCGCATCTCTTATAGTAATCTGACAGTAACTAGACATGCAGTTTTTATACGTTAATTGTATATTTGTAAGAGTTAAAAATTTTGTTACTAAGGTTTTTCGTTTTTGAAAAATTATTATTATATGTACAGCACAGCTTCTTTTTATAAACATAAAAGTAGAGTTCTTGGTAAATATGTTAGGTATAATAACTATGACCGAATTTTATGTTCTTTAACATGTTGGAGTAGTTTTGAACGAAGAGGTCGGGGTACCTTTGAACAGTCTCTTGAGCGACTTATAATCCACTTATGTACTCTCATGTTTCACCTGCACTCAGTGGCGTATAGCTAGCATAAGTGACACCCGGGGCGACAATTATAGTGTCACCCCCAGAATGAAAAACAGTAAAATAAATGAAATTCCACTAATCCATATACTATGATTTTTTAAATTTAAATTCAAATAAGAAATTAAAAAAAAGGAGAGCAAAAATAAATGTAGGTATACACATTATACGCATAAAAAAAATTAATATACATACATATACACATTGTATACAAAAAAACAGAACAAACATTAATATAATATACACGTTAGGTATAATACTTGTAGAAACTTAAAACGCCTTCTTCCTTTTATTAGGTAATTTCGAATAAGCCGCGTAGTTAACTACTAACTACTAACTAATGTCAATAAATAATCGCAAAAGCCTAAAAAGTTATATTATATGTCTTTTTCTTAGCTTTTAAAGAAGAAGAAGAAGGTCGCCTCATGTTCAATACCTAGTTAAAATTCCCAGATTGTTGAGCCACTTTTCCGTCATTGTTGCCCGCAAGTAGTTTTTAATTAATTTTAACTTACAAACTCCTTTCACATGATGCAACTTACACACATATTGTCATAAACATCTTTAATGCGACAATTGAGATTCGGAAGAGATTCTGCAAAGTCCCATGCAAAGATGAATTTCATAAAGTCTAAAGATAACCAATTAGATGTAGTCACTTTAGCCGCTTTCAAATAACTTCTCAACCTTGGAATCTCTGAGAGAAGTTCTGACTCTGACACCTCATCATAAACACTAGCAAATTTTTAAACAGCTAGATTTAAATCATCAATTTTTGCTAAAAGCAAAGTATTCGCCTGTACAACTTCAAACAATGAAGCCACCTCCTTAATAAACTCCGTTCTTTTCATAACCGCAGTACAAAGTTCGGGGAAAAATAACTGTATCTAATATAGGCTTACCATCCGTCAGGATTTCGCCTGACACCTCAGGCTTTTAATGTCCAATCAGGCTTTGGACAGGTTTCATCCTTTGTCAGGCTTTTTTACAATTATCGCACAAAATATAATCGTTAGAAGAAAAACGTTTACTGAATGCTTTCAAATCGAAATGCTTGTAAAACGCAGTGATTATATTTATTTTTTTTTTCATTTAGTTGTCACTTTTTAGAAAGAGACAACTTTCGAAAGATTCACGTTGTTGTTGGGGATCCTTAAATCTTAGTTTTTAAAATAAATGCTTATTTTTAACTTTTTTTTTTTATTGATTTATTAAATTAAATGGTCGGCTTTTGGTCATTGAATTGCATTTTCGATATAACTAGACGTAATTTTAAGTCAACACCAAGTCCCAGATCGCTTGCGGTTTTTTTCTGTAGACGCTTTCATTTTATTTATAAACAAAATAAACAAAAGAAGTGTCAAAAAGGAAAAAAATAAGTTTTTTATTTGTCAGGCTTTTTTCTCAAAAATCAGGCTTTGCTTTCTTTACTGTCAGGCTTTGCTGATTTTAGAGCTGGTAACCCTAATCTAATAACAACCCGAGAATTACTTTTCTTGTCGACACACCTGCGTGTGGAACCAACCAAATAAAGCAAAAACAAAAAACGAGTAAGTCATTGAGGACGACACGACGATGGACTTTATTTACAAAAGAAAAAAACAAAGGCTAGCCGATATATTTTTTTTGTGCAAATAGAAACTGGTAGGTAGGTAGGTTAGGTACAATGTCGCAATTTTTTTTTAATGCTCTGCAAGATCTATAATACCCATAGTATATATAGTCCTTGGTAGGTTTCGGGTGTCACCCCCAAATGGGTGACACCCGGGGCGGCCCCCCCTATTCATTCCTGAATACCCCCATATCACAATTAATGGGAAACACATTTATAGAAATTTATTATTTTCAAGTTTATATTTGTTAAATAAAATTTTAGGAATCAAATTTTAAAATATACTCCTGACGATAACTATTTTCTATCGAATGTTAAGTTTAGTTTTTTTTAAATTTTTTTAAATTTGAGTGCTCTAGAAATAGAAGATAATTGATTGAAAGTGAACCCAATAAGACATCCTAATTTCGTATAAAAATATCGATTTCCCAAGTTTACAAGTTCAAGCATTTTTATCAATTTTGAGAAATATTACGATGAAAAACTTTATATTATACGAATGTACGTGAGTTTTCCTCGTCTATTCCTTCATGAAATTGGGATCAGAAAAACACTTTGAAAACACTACTCGAAATGGAACAGCCACTCGAAGGCCTTTTAAGTAGTATATAGGAGGAACGGCCAAGCGAAAGCGGCTTAATCGCATCGTCGCACAAAGGGGCAAGATATAGGTACCCCGAAATCGGGAATTAATTTTTTTTTTTTTAATTTAATAACCGATTAGAATTGCTGGTAGAAAAACATTTAAATTTCTCTTTTTTTTAATTTTTCATTAATCTTATTTAACCACACTTTTGTTCATTTGTCTTTGAATATCGACGAAATTGTTAAATTGTACCTATAGTTACAAAATTTTGCCCAAACTTTGCATTTAGAATAACCCAAAGAAATTAAATTAAATTGAATTCTCTAAAAAAGTTATAGTTAAAAATATAGATAGGTACAAACGTTTCGTCATTTAATCAATAAAAAAATTAAATGGTATTTTTATTAAACGTTAGTCCATTTTTAGTGCTGACTAAGATTTATTTCTAAAAGTAGTTAGGTATAAGTTATTTTTACGCCAAACGAATGGTGTCAGAACACTTCTTTTTGTTTCTGGACGCTTCTAGAAGTCCAATGAAAAATGACTTAAGACTGCAGTCAGTATACAAAAATATATTAACCAGTCCGAGAATAAAAAAATCCACAGTAAAATCAGGCAGTTAAATCTCCAGCCATAACGTACCTTCTTTTATCTTAATATTTAATATTATTGTTTATCTTAAAATGTTGCATCACTTTTTAAGAAATTAGTTCAACAAGTCTACACCGAGGTTTGATGCAATATATATACAAACAAAAGTTTATGTGAAAAATCTGGGCTGGTACGTGGTCGTACTAAATTATTTACTTATATATTGCATTTAACCTTAAATTCAGCTTGATAAGTATATAAGTAGAAATAAGTAGAACTCGGTAGATCCCCTTTAAATACGTTACTTTTGGCATGTGTGGCAATTTGCAAATGGCAGAATCAAGGTGTCAACGTTATCCAAAACAACAAATCATTAAAACTTGACTATATCAACCATTCTTCAGGGGACTTTTTTAGTCACATAATTAAATTCGTGGTTTTTTCTTCGATGGTAAACATCACCGACATTTTGTAAAGAAGATTTTATCTTAATGCGTTGACAAATATCCATCTTCATCTGTTATTTGGATAAACAATGTATAGCTTATTATGTATCCTATGCCATATATCTCGACCCTACTTTCATTCTTAAAAGCTTCTTACTGTTGAATGTTGATGATTTTGTTGACTATTTCTTAAATAGAACAAAAAGTTAAAATAATTGGAAGATTTTTATTTTTCGAAAATTAAGCTGATTTGATGTTGCAATTGAATGAAAGTGGTAACACTGTTTGGCTCCATACTGTTATCTATTCATTAAATTATCTGTAATTCAAAAATACAAGTTATTTTTTTAATTGAAAATTATAATGTATTAACTTATTAAATTGTTGAATTATATAATCTTTGATCTAAAATGTTTTTTTTTTTTTTTTTTAATTTTCAGGTTGATGCGGGAGCTGATTTTATAATTACCCAAATTTGTTTTGACGCAAGCAGTATTATCGAATTTATAGGAAATTGTCGTAAAAACGGAATTACTGTGCCAATTATTGTTGGAGTCTTTGTACCGGAAAATTATCATATATTATTACGAATGTTACAAATCACCCAAGTGACAGTGCAACCGGAACAATTGAAACATTATGAAAAACTGCAGGGCAATTCAACAGAATTTAAACAATATGCTGTAGAGATGGCTGGGAAATTTATAACTGAAGTTTTTGAAGGTAATGCTGGCGTTTATGGTGTGCAGTTTTTTTCAATGAATCATTTTGAAGCAATTGAAGAGCTCGTTAATAATGTTATTTATAAATTTAATACAATTAAATAAAAACAATGAAAATGATACACTTTATTTTAGTGCTTTTAATTATTTAACACTTTTAATAGTAGCGTAGCTGGAGGGGAATAAGGGCCCAGGGCAGTATTTAGACTGGGCCCCTAAGCAGTAGGTACAAACAATTGATTTCGATTTTAATTTAGAATATTTTCTAATGAAATCTTAATGTTGTGACATTTTTTGGAAATTCTGGAAAGTTAGCGTAGCAGCAATTCACCGATGGAAAAGTTGTTCGGTGGATAATTTGCCGTTTATTAACTATGATAATTCCTTTTTTGTCTTGCAACGTTTTCTATGTTTTTTTTTATTAAGGGTTTAAAACTTGTATATTAAATGGTTTCTTAAGTAATTGCCGTTAGCAATTTAAGTTGCACCCCTTTTAAAAGGAAACTTATTCAGCCTTATTGTGAGTTTCACCCAAACAACATTCCACCCGGAAAATTTGACATTTCACTTTTCGGATATTGTGAGTTTCAGCCGAAATTTTATGCTCGAAAAATTCCCCTTATTGCAAACATTCATTTCGGGCGGAATGTAATGTTGAAAGCCTAAATTTTTACGAAATTTCGTTCGGGCGAAACTCACAATAGCTTTTAAAATTCCGGGGGAATAAAAAGTTTTAAGGTGAGATATTTTTCGGATGAAACTTACAATAAGGCTGATTATTTTGAATTGTTTATTAAGGTTCAAAAATGAACTCTAAATCCAGTTAAAAAACAAAACTGAAGTGTTGTTAGAACCATGGAATATCTTATGAATCGGTTGACTTAGACTTTTACTGTTAGGACCAAATGAAAATATACATTTATATTATTAAAATATAATTATATATATAATGTATAATTCTGCATCTATAACCCAATTTAAAAAAATGGATTTATGCTGTTTTGGCCAGAATCCATAGAATTTTGTCGTTCAATGTTTTCTTTATTTTTGTTTTTTTTTTTTTTTTTAAATTAAGCAAGTCCAAGAACTTAAATTTCTAAATGAAAACTATGGTTAGCTTAATTGTTGCTCTACTTTTTGATATATTTGAACCAACATTTTACTAACGATATTTAATTTATCGTAATAAAAAAGTAAATTTCCTTCAAGCGAAAAAATAATAGTTTGCTTTTTCTATTCCATTTCTATTACATTTTGGCTATGTTAAAATTATTATACACTGCAACGGTTGAACTAAAAATACAATATTTTATATTTTTGACCTTTTTTTTTAGAATGTACGAAAAGGTCAGAAAAACAATGAACATATTATTATTTTATAATTACATTTATTTATGTTTTTGAAATAAAAAAAAGAAACCAAATAATTTTCCGTTATTAATAGCCATCTGTTTGTGAACCAATGAAACAAAAAAAACTGCATTTATAGGGGTTGAAAGAGGTTTGGTTCCTTGCTTAACTTACAGAGTCATCTATTGCTAATTTTAATATTTTATAAACTACTCAATATTTTCTTTCAAAAGATGGCTCTGTTGATTGTGCATAATAAAAGACGAATTTGAAACTAGGAATAGTGTGCAGCAGAGTGGCGCAGTGGAAGCGTGCTGGGCCCATAACCCAGAGGTCCGTAGATCGAAACTATGTTCTGCTAAACAGTGTGTTTTTTTTTTATTTGATATTATCAATTTGAATACAAACAAAACGAAAATAAAGAGGAATCAGTATGCGAGTAAGGTTAAATATAATTTTTGTATCTAAAATCAGTGGTATGGTATATCAGTTTACCATTTAAATAGAAGGCATTTTATGACAATTAATTGTATATTTCTCACTTATTGTTTCTTCGTTTATTTTGAATCACAACATATTTGTATGGCGATCTATGTACATGAATAAATATGTATATCCAATACGTGAAGGTTGATGGATTAGAAGCGTTGACAATCACAAGACGTAAAGTCAAGTTCTGAACTCTCAAATTCCGCTGAAAAATGCCTAGGTATACGATGTTGATAAATAGATTAAAAAATATGTGCACGCCTGGGTCGCACGAACTTGCTCTTATGTGAGATCTCACTGTGTTTTTAAAGTTTTAATTGTAAGAGATTTTATATTTAAAATGTGCTACAGTAAGTTACTACATATGTAAATTCAATTTTAGGCAATCCTGACCACCCTGTCCTCTAATTTTATTAATATATAAATTAATATACAGATAATCGATTAATTTCTTTTACATAGTTTCTCTATTATATTTATTTATTTACAGTTTAGACTGCAAAATTTGTAAAAAAAAATATTTAATTAGACATAAATTGATTAAACAACTTCTGAAATTATTTTGACACCAATGCGATTTCTTGAGGAAATCTCAATTTATGAGAAAAACAAAATTGAAGATCGTTGGAGCGGTTTTTTAAAAAAAATTGTTTTTTATATACATGTAAAATTTAAAAAAAATAAAAAAAAGGGTGCGCAATTTTTTAGATTTTATTGATGCGGAGTTAAAAATTAATAAAAAAATATCATCTACCCATTCGAAATATGGAATTTTCAAAAAATAATTTTGAAATTTTTTTTAAATCAATAATTTATTCTTTTGAAAATTTTGGTATGCAATATTATTATAACTTATTTGAAGCTTTTGTGCAAAAAAATTAATTAAAATCAGTTCAACTGATAATGAGATAGTCGAAAATCAAAAAAATGCTTCTATGAGAAATACCATTTTTAAACGATATATAATTTTTTTTTTTCCAATTATGTGGTAGATCGTATAGATATTAGTTCATACAAAAAATTTAATCGTACGAGCCGTTTTTGATAAAATGAGATTTTCAATACCGGTTTTTAAACATTTGTATGGGAGGTACCGTTTTTTTAATTGTAAGAATAATTTTCATTTAAAATCTGCTAGATAATGTTACTTGGGGGCCAAGTTTAATAAAAATTGACCTAGTCGTTTTTGAATTATTAAGTTCTCAAAAAATAATTTTTTGAAAATTTTGGTATAAAAAACTTTCAAAACTTTTTCTAACATTCTCCATAAAAAAATTGATCAATATCACTTGAACTGTTTATAAGAAAATCGAAAATGAAAAAAATGCTTCTATGGGAGGTACCATTTTAAACCATTTTTCGGAAACTTTTCTTTTTATAAAATGTTTGCCTTTTTGTAAAAAAATGACGGAATTTTTTTTTTTTAAAGTTGTGGGCACGTTTTTGAGAAAAATAAAATTTTCATTTTTGTTAAAAAAAATTTGTTATTTTTGGTCCTAAAAAAAATGAAAAAAACCTGTGGGGGGATCGACCAACCCGTTGAGGCTGCAGCCGAAAGGACAGACCAGACAGACAGCCAGACAGACGGATAGAATTACGAGACCCACTTTTTTCGAATTCGCTATCATCGTAATGTCAACTTTGTACAAAATCCCGAGTTCGAGTTTTACGAATCCATAACTTGCCATATAGTACTTACATATGTATTTACATATCGCATAAGTAAAAATATTAAAAAACATCGAAATTTTAAGATACGGGCAACGCGCTCTGACGAGCATTCCGTCAATGTGTTCTAACTGTGTTGACAGGGTGATTACGGTCACACAAAATAAAATGTATGTTATTTGGTAAACTCGTCAAAATTGTTTTAATTTGTAATTATTACCACTTTAATTTGCCAAACAATGGTTTTGAATTTCAAATTTAAACATGAAATTTATTGTTGTTTACCTTAAATGATATTTCACAATTTTGACAAGTTTGTGTTTGTGAGTAATTCTACGATTCTGAATTCAAATTAAGAACCATTGGGAATTCTAAAAAAAAATGAGATCTCAGAGATTTCGCTTCGTCAAAAATCAAATCCAAAATTTGTTCCCTAAGGGCCAGTTTCACAGTGCACACTTAAAAAATAAGTGACATTTAATTTTCCTATTTTGGCACTTTAGCCGCAGTTTTACTGTCTGAGTAAGTGGAGCTTAAGTGGCCAACATGGGAGACTTGAGTGTCACTTATTCCAATAAGTTTACACTTTGAAATTGTGGATTAGCTTTCAATATTTGGCACTTAAGTGACACTTAATCGAGTGTGAAACTGGGCCTAAATATTTTAACAGCAAAACTGATTTGCGCTTAATTTCGCAAAACAAAAAAAATCTTAAGAAGGTTTTTTTAATAATACAAATTCTATATACTATCTACTGAAATACATCAGCCAAGAAGAAGACTTAGTACTATTTTATTTGGACTTGTTGAATTATTGATTCAAAAAAGCTTTTAACGGCCTTTAGTCCTACAAAAATCTAAAATCTTATTTTATATTGAACACTGAACTGAATTTCTCAATGGTCGGGTAAAAGACATTTTACATTTGATTTGCTATAAAAAGTTAGATGACTTTCAGAGATTTTTAGTTACGGACTTTCTGACAAGAAATCTCGTCTGAAAGTTCCGATGAAAGTTGTTTGTGGTGGAAGAAATGTCAAAGCAGCTCAAATAGATACTACACCCAAAAGTTGAACATTATGATTTTCGATCATTGTAAAGTTAATGAACGAACATTTTGTTTAATGTTTAGTGAGTTTTAAATCAACAATTCGTTTATAAAATGTTTCCATAATTCTCCATATGATTATTGTGGAACAATTTGCTATATTTTGTTGGCCATACATATGAAAAAATATTTTATTGCATAGTAGCAAAGTACTTTTAGTTAAATTAATAAATCCTGTTGCTGATTTAGTTATGTAGATCGAATTTCATACCAATAACTCACCCTCAATGTTTAATTTATGAATATATAATTTAAGTTCTTTTTATTTCGGTAAATACAAGAATTTGCACCAATGGCTTTCAACTGAAATCTCAGATTCTTTTTTCGAGTTCAATGACATAAACTCAAAAATCTGACAATTCAGAAACGTTCCGCCCAATAATAATGTCAAATTGACACATGAATGCAGGGTTGCAAAAGCTTAATTCACTTCTTAGCTTTAGCTATGGCTTCAATTCACAAGCTAGTTAGTGACTTATAAATTAAAAAAAATTAAAGCTGTTTTTAAAAGATATTCAAAAGCTTGTTTGCTATAAGCATCAGGTACCAAAAGCAATTTTTAGCTTTTAAATCTATTTTTAGTCTCCAAACCTACCTTATGAATTGAAAATGTTCCTCTTTTTAATTCATAAATCACCAACATGATTATTATTATTTTTTTAATTATTACAAGCTTATGAATTAATTTTTTTTAATTCAAAAACTCGCAACCCTGCATGAATGACATTTGCTTCTAATTTTTTTTAAGGGTATGCTTACATTTCATGCATTTAGCGATAGTTTTGTTTGTGTTTTAAAAATAGTTTCTTAAATCCAAACAACTTTAAATAAAACTCAGCTTTAAGAAATGTTTATTTTATCAGTGTTTTTCCTATTAACGTGTTTCTTATACAGAATATATTTATTATTTAAGAATGGTGGTTGGAGGTTTTCGAGTAGGTACGTAAAAAGAGTAAGAGAGCGAAACAAAGCTGATAGAAGTTGATACAATAACAAATCAAATCAAAGATATCTGAAAAATTATGAATTCATATAAAATATGCTCAACTAAATAATTTAAAGCACTCACCACAGTTTGACGATTTTCTATTTTATAGAATACACACCTTTCTCCGTAAAAATATAATTTATTTGACTGCATTGTAAAACATTAAAGGTTAACAAAAAACATCAAAGATCCTTGAAGCTAAATAAAACATCCAATAACTTCTAACCTTCAACATGAACTATAAAATTTATCACAACCTTCCCGAAAAAAAAAACAAAATTTTTCTCCATCCGAAAACGGAAATCAAAGTTTACTGCTTCTAAATTTATGTTAAAGTGTCAGAAAAATTGAAATTAACTAAAGTTTCGTTGACTTAAATTTGATAGAAACTAGAAAGGTACGCGAATATTATAATAGTCGTTCTTACTTATTTTAGTTGAGACAAAAATTTCACTTCCTTTATCACAAAAGCAAAGAATTTGCATTCCTAATCGGAAATCGAAAAGTTAAAATGAGAAATTCAAACTTTCTCGTCGTTGCCTTGGGCCCTATAAAATATAAGAGAAAACGTTTTATATTTCGCACAAAATCGCACCCCGTCGATTTTACCCCCCCCCCCCCCCCCTGCCTACAAACTTCGTCCCACACCATAGGGCATCTGTTTCAGCGGCATGCAACATAAAACAATTTGAAAACCTCAGCAAGCAAAACTTAAATCAGATTCGATGTACAAAGAAAATGCAATGACGTTGAATGCATTGAAGCAAAAGGCGGAGTAGTAGACATATAGGTTATATGTACATACCTAAGTATATTATGTGAGGCAGAGCGCAGAAGAAGAAATCGATGGGTTTTTGCTTCTTTCTGCAACTGAAAACGTCATATGACCTTGGCGTCTATTTTTAGTAACGGATATATATAGAGATTGCAAAGTTCTCAATGATTTCCTCCAAAAATAGGTCAAACCCACACAGACATGTAGATACCACAATGGCTACATAAATGCGTCGTTTCGGTATAAAACTAAAACTATAAGAAAAAAGAAAACTTAAACCCCCACCCTCAATAAAAAAAAAACTTCCATAACAATAGCTCGCTCATCAAAGTTTTGTGTAAATCTAAAAAAAAACTACCATCTATTACATTATGTTTCGATTGAAATTGGGTCTTACGCTTGTCATGAAATGCAACAAAGCCATCATCGGCAGAAAAGACCCCTCCGTCTTCTGATAATGAAAGGAAACTATTGCAAATATTCTGCGACAGAATATGCGTGATATTGGTGAAATCACCCTTGAAAACAAATTTACGTATAGTGCTCTCATATGTGGAATTTTCATGAGGCTAAGGCTAAAGTGGTAAACGGTTTGTTTTGAAGTTTTGGGTTGCAAAACAAACAAAAAACAGTTGAGTTACAGTTCATATATACATACATATGTTGTGGAGAAATGAGGAGCCCCATAATGGTGGTTCTCTGTTTCCAAGAATTAAAACAAATTGTTGGAAAATTTTATTGAAGGTTTCAGGGCATTGATTTTCGAAACGAACAAGTTTATTAGAAGTCTTTAAAGTGAATTAAAATACGGTATATTGGACATAACCAGTTCTTTTGCAGTTTATTAACAATTTTTTACCCTGATAATAATGATTGTAAATTACAGAATTAAGAATAATATAAATTCCACATTATCAACGACGACTTAAGGTTTATAATGAATACGTAATTAAGACTTTTATTGAAATTCACTTTTATATTAGGTTTTGTTAAAAATAAAAACTGAACCACTTAACCAATTTTGATGAGATTTTTAGGCTTGATAAAATTAATGGATTGAGAAATCATTTTATTATCATTATATTCCGCCAAATGCAATGTCCATTTTAAAAAAAAACTGCGATATCAGCTGCGTTTTATTGGTACAATTTAAATTTAGCGCAGCAATACAAGCATCAATAAATCGCTTTAGCCACTTTTATGTACACTCTTTTTATTTCTGTGGTTGTATTCGTAAAGCATTTTTGTTTCCATGTCTCCACTATGCATAATAATTGCATGTCTTGATTATGGATAGGTCGGGAAATGTTTGGTGGCTATGACATCTCAGCAATCCTCCGGGGCAGTTTATTGCTTGACAGCAATGCGACGCACTATATTTTTACGTATGTAGAGTAGCAAGGGTAAAATGTCACCGAAGAATACAAAAAAACTGTTTTTTCTCGAGTAAAAATAATTTCCGAATTTTTAATCGGATATGTCAATGTCTAGTGGGGACGTGCTTCAGTTTTTCTAAACCACAAATATCATAGAACAACATAAAGGTTCAAGTCTTGAATATATGTCCACTTTTCTATCCACTATTTTGCTGGCTTATTTATCGGCATTTTTTGGTTTTTGTTTAACGAGGGAAATTTTACAGGGCTAACTATAAATTTATCAATAAAACGCCTATTGTAGTCAAAATTGATACAAATCTGAGTTATCAAAAAAGAATTTAATAGATATGTGTTTTTTAAAGAAAATAAACTATGTGTAGGTATACTAATTTTTTTCCTTCATTTTGATTAAACTTTATTTTGTTGAAAATTTAAAATTTTGATTTCAAATCATATAATTTTCCATAGAAGTTCATATTTCATATTTGAGGTAATTTCAACGAAATTTGCACGAAATTTGTTAGGAAATAACGTGCAAAGTATATACGAACACACCCAAGTGGAATCCATTCACAGTGGAATCCATTAGAAATGTCAAAATTTAATGCATACAAAAAAAAGAGAGAGAAAATAAGAAAACGAGTCATTAAAGGCCAAATGAAATTCAAAATTAAATAATGTGCCAACAGAAATTAGCAAATTTGAGATTGAAATACTTTTCTGAATAATTTACCAAATTACCTCATTATCGAAATGAGGTAATTTTGAAAATACAGAAAAGTGTTTCCATTTTCAAATTTGGTTAATTTATCTTGACAGCTCATTTCATTTCGAATTTTAGACATTTTCAATGAATTTCGTTTTGAATGGATTCCAATTGGGTGGTTTTTATAAGTTTTGTACCTAATTTATTACCTTATTTAATTGAAATTGCCTTTTTGAAATGTGATTTTTTTAAACTTTATTTACACCAACCAACCTTCCCCCTATAAAAAATCTTGAGGGCGGTTATGAGTACATTTGAATACATTTAAACAGGTATTTGGATATATAAATTCTTTGTTTGGTTTTACAACATTGGATGTGTGTGAAGTTGCACTACCTTCTTGAAACCACATGCTAACTTTATTATAGAGTTATGTTAAGTTTTAAAGTATAATTTTAATGCACACAATGTACATATGTACATATTAGGCTAATATATTATTTATAAATAGTATGAGAAGGTATGTACATAAATATATTATTCAGAAGGAAGACTTTATAGGTGTACTTTAAGAATAAAGTCATTCTCCATATGTAAACCTATGTTTTAATTTTTATATCGTTTGAACACGACATGTCAAATTTAGTTTTGTAAAAAAAATATAAAAATATAATAAAAAGAACCTTGACATTGTTGTACACTACAACGATGTTTACAAAAAAAAAATTATGTTGACTATATATTGAAATAAGTGATGCTAGATGAGATTTTAAAAATCCCACCGGATTCGAAAAATAATCCCACCATTTTTGTACTGCAAAAAAAAAAAAACACCATATTTTTACCGCCATAAATATTAAGTAGTACATATTAGCTAACTTAATAGTAACAAAAAAAAAGGAGCTTTTATATGAAAAGTGAAAAATGTGAATGAATACCTAGACTTAGAAGGCGCTTTCGATTTCAATGGGGTAACTATTCAGTGGCAAAAAATGGAACACCTGAGTCAATGTGAATGACAGCTAATGAAAACTGAAATTTGTTTCATTTTTCTGGCGACACACAAAATTAATCAAATGCAAATATACGTTCGTGCGCACACTTGCGATTTAAATTTCGCCCACTAAAAAGTCGTATCAGCAAAAAGAAAAATATATGTTTTCAGTCGAATGATTTTTTAGCCCCATGAAATGAGACATGGTATCAAATATCAAATGTGAATGTACCAATACATATGAAACTTAAAAATCGCAGAAATTAAAATGAAACTGCAGTTTCTGTTTTGAGTGTTTTTTGGTCGCAAAATTAAATAGATCAAATGGAAACAAATGGGACTGCACGCGCTTGCAATTTAAATAAAAGTATTGTTATATTATCCTCAATTTTTGCGACTAAATAGTCGCGCGATTGAAATCGCAAGCCTTTTTATTCGACAAACAAATCGTCGACAAATAATTTTTTAAAAAGTTACTATTTATTTGTTGCAAATGCGTGAATTTTCATTAAAAGGTGTATTTTCTATTTGTTTGCGTTAAAAAAATTGCGTGACTGAAAAAAACAAGTGCATTCATAGCTAAAAAATTTGATTTGTTGCGATCGCGGTTTTTTAATAGTAATGAATGAAAATCGCAAGTGTGTTCCTAGCCTTACTTCTGCTTTAATAACGAAAACAAAAGACACTCTAATGGCCGATTTCACGAAGGACTTTTAAAAATTTAACAGGCTTCTAAACCTTAAAATGGGATTTTTTGGTTTCACCAAGCACTTTTAAATTAAATAAGCTTTTGAACGGAAAAATCTCTCCCATAAGAAATGCATGTAGTTTTTTTTGTCGAGGAACTGTATACTCGGCTTTAGAAATAATAAAACAATTTATTTTTTCAGGGATGTGAAGAAACCTCGATTTTAACAAAAATTTTCCTGAAATTTCCCTGAGGAAAATTTAAGAGGGTTTTTAATAAAAGTGCTTTTAGTGTTTGTTTATGAAATTGGACATAATAGCCACTGACAGAGATTGCTTATACAAGAATTTGCATGTGAGTGGGTTGCCTTTTCTTACCGCCATATTATTCACTCGATTTATCCAGAGTAGAAGATTGTATAAATTCAATGTAAATACATCCGGATTTAAGTTTTAATATGGACACATCGAGTGAATAATATGGCAGTTAGAATCAGACTTAGACTTAAGAGAAAAAAAATATTTTTTTTATTTGTTTTTTAGGTAGATGCAGACCAAGAAGGAAGATTTCTATTCCATTTAAGTGAACAGAAAACTATTAATATTTAGTTTTAGTTTTTTTTTTTTTGTGAAGAAGAACAATTGTTCCTTTCTGCTTGTTAGACTGGTTTTCTGTGCCAATTTTTTTTTCAGTTATAAATTTTAAGTACGAAAATAAAAATTGGAGGAACAAAAGTTAAATAGGCAGATATATGGTGTGTTTTATTCATTGCTACATAGCCAGCGCAGCAAAATTTCCCTTGGCAAACAAAAACAATTTGATTGCTGGCGAAAAAGAAGTCAGTAAAAAAAAAAGATGGCTGTGCTGTGAAATGAACGTATCGAGTGAGTATAATGAATAAAACACACCTATTGTTAGCTACATGCGTTTTCATTGGAGCCGAAATAAAGTAATTTCGTAAATTACAGAAAAAGTATTTTCATTGCAAATTTGCTAATTTTGTTTGACAGCTTATTTCATTTTGAATTCGATTTGGAAGTTAATAGCTTCTTTTTGTGGTGTTCTCTTTCTGTTTCTGTTTTCTATACATCAAATGTTAACATTTTCATTGGGTTTCAACTATAGATACATTCACTTCTGAATTTGGTGCAGATTTGGTTGAAATTACATCATTTCCAAATTTGATTATGATGTTTTTTCATAGAACTAATAATTTCATTGTTAAAACGCCAAAAAGTATGTTTTTTTATGTTTACTATATTTGTTCAGTAATTGAATACAAACACAGCAAAACCTCACTACGGCAACTCCATAACACTAACGTTACTGACCTTCGATTACTTGCAAATACATTTTTTTTATTACAACTTCTTCAAAGAGTCAAGAGTGAACTCTCAAAAAATTCATTACCTTCATAAAAAAAAAGATTCTACACATAAAATCTGTTTCAATCAGAATATTTTCAAGCTTGAATAGTTCAAATAGATATGTGTATGTACAGAGTGCGGAACTGATAGATAGTATATGGAAAAGAAAAATTTAACACTTTTGACACATTCAAACGACATGTCTAGAACTTAATTAATTCCATCACCATTTGCTTGTAGCAAAAATGTCCTTGCTCATCAGCCTCTGGACAAGAGAGTCATTTTTCTTTTAACTTCTTGTAGGTACTAACAAAAATAAAAAAAAAACTATGTGAATAAATTGCTTAACTTTCGGTCTTGATAACCCTTATGTAGGTATCAAAAAAAAAATGAGAAAAAAACAACAAAACACCCCTCATTTTTGAGAATGTTCATTTTGCTACCCTATAAGAGCTCCTCGTTGTTCACTATAATGTTTGTTTATTTTTTGTTTTTGTCTTTTTGGTATTGGTATATCCATTTCAAACTCTCTCTCCCAGACCGAAAAATCAGCAGAGATTTTACAGCAGCACCATCAACTTATGTACACACTGCGGGAGTATCTACCTACATCCAGATCCGACAAGCACCAGCAACAGCACCACCATCAGCACCAGCAGCAGCAGCTACAAAATCTGAGAAAAAGCTCTTTATAACTTTCAAAGTATCAAAAAAAAAAAACAAACAAACATTGGTACTATCTTCTCCTTGCCGATGAACCATACACTCACGATGAACTTTCGCCAAAACCCGCAAAACCATCTGAAACTTTTTCGAAAAATATCTTTTGCTTTAGTACCGAGTACACCCACGAATTGTTTTGATGCTAAAACACTGCGTTGCTGCTGCTTCTCTTGTCGCTCGTCGCTCTTATTTGTGTGTGTGTCTCTGTATTTTTACCTCTTATATTATTGTGTATCCCATTGTTGATATATTTTATTTTTTTTGTTTCATTTATAGTTTAGAAAAATAAAAAAAAAATTCAATAAAAAAACTGCCGCAATGCATTACAGAAAAACTTAATTCTTTTCTCAACCAAACCAAAAAAAAAAAGTATCTAACCCATTTGTGTGTGGTAGCCTTACCTTCGATAAATTGATTTATATCTTTTAAGCTTAACGTTATATTGAAAAAAAAGAAAACCTTCCCTGGTTAAGGCTTAGTTGAAAAAAAAGCAAAAGCAAAAAAAAAAACCAAAAAGCAAAAGAAGCAGCGAAATAAAACAAAAAGCTGAACTAAAAACCGCATACACAAGACAGCGGGTCACCTAGGCGTATACGCATTTTAATTTGTCTTCCTCATTCTTCGGGTTCTTGCCAAATTATTGTTGTTGAGAGTTTTTTTTTCGGGTTTTTCAATTTAATTAATTTGTTTTCATTATTATAAATACAAAAAAAAGTTATTACAGTGTTTTTCTTTGATTTCTAAAAATCCATAAATGATAAGTGGTGCCATGCAATATTCGGTGAAATATTTTTTGATAAAAAAAATGTTTGTTTAAGCAAAGCAAAGCAAATCAACAACAACAAAAAAAAAAGAAGAAAATTCTAATAAATTTATCTCTACACAAATTGAAACGCTAAAAGGAAAGAGAGCAAAAATCCTTGCAGCTGTTACAACCACCCAAATAAGGAAGAGGAGTAGTAGTACAAGGAGCAGAACTTTTCCAATTGATGTTCGGTTTAAAACAAACATAAAGGACAATTTTCAGTCGGTAAGTACACACATCCTTTTTTAAATATACATATATGTATACATACATATATATTTATTTTCTGTGTAGCATGGAAAGTAAATATAACTTAATTTTGTGGAAAAAAAAAATACTTCTCCTATATAAGGATGAAAACCCAACACCCAACCACAGCAGAATGACTTAATAGTTCTGTTGAAATATAAATTGGTCATCATCATCTTCATCATAGCCATAGGACCATGGCCCATCATCATCATAATCATCATCTTTTGGTTAGTGGGGGTGCTGTGGCCAATACAAATCTGAACCAAAGTTCAGGAAGGACATAATATCCTTGTTATTAGTTTTTGGTTAAAACAAAACAAAATCAACAAAAAAAAAATAGAAAAAGAAGAATTTTCATTTTATTATTATTTAATCTTTTTTTGTTGGTATAATGATAATAATAATCCATGTGAAAGAAATCAAGAAGAAGGACTAGGATGTGGATGAAAGAGAAGCAAAATCGGGTCAGCTTAATAAAAGAGCACACAACCGTATGGCAGGGAAGCATCGCATCGCATAGGGAGGAAAAGGTATAGAGGGGTAGTTGTGTATAGTGGTAAAGTGTGTTGTTGTATCCTTCCTTATACGATGTGTTTTTTTTTTCTTTTTTTTTGAGGACTGCAGGCTGTTCTGCTTTGCAGAATTGGATATTTTTATTTTAGACTTTATATCCTTATATTGGGAGCGAATATATATATATATAAATATTTATTCTTTTTTTTGTTTCTATGAATAGAACGGATGTAGGGGATATTTAGCTTGAAGATGCACAAAGGGACAACACAAGGAAGATTGGGCATAAACTCGCATCTAAAACCAAGAGGAGTTAGGGGGAAGAATTGTTTGTTTTTATATTTTCCGTTGAAAGGATATCAAAATGATGTTTCTTTCGTAGTCCGTTTTTTTTCTGTTCTCTCCTCTTTTTTTTATTTTTATTTTTGTTTCTTTTTTTTTGTAAAACATAAATAGGTGTATTTAAATATTAATTTCATCTAAAGGTAAGCAACTTGACAAAGACGTGACACACATGAAAAAGTTTTCTTTGTTGTTTTTTTTTATTTTTTTTGTTTAACGAAAAAATTGTGCTCTGTGTTTTGTTGCTGTTGTTGTTTTTGTTCTTTTTTGTCTCGTTATGGGGACTTGAATAATTTTTTATGGAATTGTTGCAAAACAATTTTGAAGCCATAGGGCTTATTTTTTATAAAAAAAATTATTAATAACATTGCTGTTAAGCGGTTGAGTGGAAAGTTATGTAAGGGGATTTTGAGTTTTTTTTTTTAAACATGACTTATAACACATTTTTGTTTGTTGATTTTGCATGTGTAAGTTATGTACATGCATAAATATAATATGTGAGGGATAATTATTTTTTCCGGTTGTGAGATGAAGTAACTTCTTGGAATAAACTCATGGCACGATTTTCTTTTTTTTTTCTTTTTCATTTGTTGATTCTTGATAAATTGACAAACAAAAATACAAACATTAGCTTTAACTTTTGTTTCGTTCTAAAAAAAAAGTTTTACAAAGTTGAGTTAAGTTTATTTCTTTTAATTTCTTTAGGCTCTTTTGAGACTTAATTAATTGATTTTGAAAATATTTCATAATTTAAGGAGGAGTGTTCAGATGTTGTTGTGAGACCATAGAAATAGAACAAAACTTAAATTGATTACTATATTACAAGGGTAACATAACGTACGATGGTCCTAAATATTATGTTTTGTAAAGGCAGAGTTTGTCAGAGCAGTTTGATATCCAAAATGGAGTTAAACAAGGTTGTATATTGTCACCAATACTTTTTTCTTTGCTAATAAATTGAGTTTTTTTTACTTAAAATTGAGGAAATCAGTATCTCTTATAATGAATTTCACAAGGGAAAGGGTCAGGGAGAATTTTACGTAATTATTGGTCATCAGCGTTGCCGCCAAAAAAAGTGCAATGCCACATTTTCTAAAAACCCGTGCTAGTTTCGAGCCATACGAAAAACTTAAATTCTTATATCAAAAAAGATATAATTCAATTATGGGGTCAAATACAGCAAAAAAATAAAATAAATAATTTGCTCTATTCGATGTTTTTACTCCATGTGAAGTAATTTTCCTACTTTTTTTTTCAAAATTCGCTTTATTTAAAGTAAAAAAAGGAAATAAGAAAACGTGCAATATTGTAACAATTTTCGTGTCAAAAATGCACGATCGTACCACTTCGGCAACACTTTAATGGTCATATGCTAGGATTTCCAAAACATCTTTATTTTGCCGCTTAATTTTTTTCCCTTTTCTGTCTCATGTAGTCTCATTTTTGTATTTCCTATTTACGCTTCTGTATTATGTATAAATCTTATCTGGCTTTTTCTTTCAATAAGTTTGTATTTTTAGTGGCAACTCATTCCACCTTGAAACTGTTGTTTTACTTAAATGACAATAAAACGATCCGGCACTATTAGCACTCACTAATAACAACAAATATTTACCAAACCAACATATCAGATGGTTTTTGCTATGCCATATATGAAGGATTGGTTTTAAAAAACCACATGAGCTTTTCAACGCTATCAACAAAAATTCCATCACTACACACTGGCTATAGGTTAATACCTGAAAATTTTATGGACTAAATAGCAAAGAAGATGTTTTTGAAATAAACAGGCAAATAAGATCTTTTTTCGTTTGTCTCGTTCGCTACTTGCCAGTGATGCCAGAATTTGGGAGAAAGTTTTCCCACAGTTATACCCACAAATTCCCTTCCCACACCTGCGTGATAAATATCGTACAATTCTCCCTTAAAAAATAAATTTTAAAAACTATATACATTTTATTTGAAACAAAAAGACGAGAAACAGCACAGAAATCATAATCACGCCTTTGAAAAATGGGCTTCTAGTTTTGGCTCAAGAGTTTTTCACTATTCTTTCAAGAACGATGGTTCGCATTACATTTTTGTTGATATCAAAGGTATTGGTGAAGTCTTTGCTGATCTTGATGAAGCAGTATGTGTTCTCTACCGCAATCCTGCATAAACAAACGAGTTTGGTGGAGATACTAAAGCTAGATAGCTCTTTATATCTTGTCTCTATAAAGATGCTGTCATTAGTGGCCTTGAAATTTGATGAAAAGGTGATTTGAAATTACTTTGTTTTTCAAAAGATCTATCATAATATTGATATTTACTGGTTGTAAAACTTTCTTGGCTTAAAGCCCCACACACATATCCTAAATTATCAATTTGTTGCAGAGCAGGTTCAAGAGTTTACATAATAGGTATGTATTAGGGTGATTCAAAAAAACACCTTTCTTGAAATTCAACCGGGACCGGGCGAAATTATGAAGCTTAGATTGAAAAAAAAAATTAAGACCAACAAATTCAAAATCGAACACCATTTAGACGTCACTTCCAGTTTGAAAATCGGAATTTTTCTCAAATGTTAAAAGTTGCATAACTTTTCGAGTTTTGGTGCTAAAAGCATGAAATTTTCGGGGATCGTTCGTAATTTTATGTAATTTCTGAATATCTAGTTTGAAAATTAATTTTTGAAATACTTTTTTTGTTTATAAATAAAATGAAAGCATATACAGAAAAAAACCGCAAGGGATCTGGGACTTGGTGTTGGCTTCAAATTACGTCTAGTTAAACTGAAAACGCATTTCAATGACCAAGAACCTGCTGCTCCAACGTTAATTTCTTGCTTAAACTTGTTCAAACAATATTTTCAATAAAACACTACCACCGTAATGTAGAAAAACTCATAGCATATTGTATAGGGTGCTTTTTTTAATATTATTTTCTTTGGAATTTTACAACCTGTAATATTTTAATACTAAATCCGAACGGTTTTTGAGTTATCATATATATTTTTTTTTTTAAACACTACTTTGATTTAATTTTTGGGTCACCCTGTCCAAAATTTAATTTTATTTTTTAACATTTTTTTATTAACACTGCTTAATAGTTAGACTAACATTTTATAAAGAAATATTTTTCACGTCCTTCATAACGTACCTACAAATAAATCGATATCCCTAAATGGTGATCAAAATTAATTTGTATAGTAGTTAAATGGTATATCAAACAAATTCAAATGAATCATAATTTTTAAAAGAGAAGAAATTTCGAGAAAGGTGTTTTTTTTAATCAACCTAGTATGTATGGCAGAAAAAATATAACTCTAACTGTAACTGTAACTCTGATAGCTTCTTGGAAATATTTCCACTGTCCTTAATACTTGATGCTGGCGGCATAGGACTTTTCAAGAGGTTATAAGAGACTCGATCGGAAAAGAACCTGACAATCTTTCGTCGAATTTCTTCTGTTCTGGCTTTGGTTGAGATATCCGCAGCCGTACGTGATTACAATTAGGGGCCAATTTCTCAGATCATACACATCATACATTTCATACAGCATTTTCATATAACTTACACATCATAAAATTTCCTTTTTCTCAGATTTCATTGGAAGTGTTGTATGACATTTGTTTTGACATTTATTTTGTTATATGATGGGTATGATTTTGACATTTCATTATTATTTAAGTGTGAGGTTAAAATTAATATCAATTTTGTTTTCATGCGAAGTAAGAAAGTTTATTGTTAGACAAAAAGAACAAATTTTAGTAATTTAAAAGTAAAAAAAGCTTTCTAAAACGCTCCTCATCTGGATCAGCAATGAGCCCATAGGAGAACGCTAATGAAACCTCCTCTGTCCAGGCACTGGCTATTCCATGCTTTATGACGGTATAGCGAGTGAACTTTCCAAAGAGAATACTTTTTTCCCTGGAGAACTAGAATTTTCTGCTCTTTAGACGGCTATTGAAAAGGAAGCAATGAAAATTGATCACAATTCAAAATATTTATAAATTTAAGAAAAAAACTTACTTTTTGGTATTTCCTTTTCATTTTGCATTTAAAGAAAACGTTTTATCGCTTATCAATTTACCGGAGTTAACTACATATTATAAAAATGTTATATAAAAAAAGAAGTTATATTATAAGCTCCTAAAAATAATTAATCTTAGTTTTAAAATACTGATAAAGTGTAAAGTTATTTAATTAAAATTATATAGACCCCGCATCATGACTTTTTCACTGTTAAAGGAACATAAAGTCACGACGTTGTCATGATACAATATATTATATAAAAATCACGACCTCAATTTATAGTAAAATATGAAAATCCACCCTCAGATTAATATATAATATGCGTTCTATTCAAAAGCCATTTATCGTTCCATTCAGCATTATTTCACACAATCAAACAGTCTTATCAACTCGGTTCACTAAAGTATAATTTTATTTAATAACCTCAAGCTCCGTTAGGTTTCTATAGACTCCATCATTTTCATTTCAACGATTATTTGGAATAGATGTTGATATTATGATGCATGTATGTAGTTCGGTTCACATTGAGCCCACAATATCCAATCCATATGAGCTTTCGATATAATCATAGCCATTTTATTTTACTGTTTCTTCTTCAACAGTTTTACGATGTGAGCTCTTTTCATTTATTATATACCAACAATGCTATGGCCAAAAAAATCACATCTACATAAATACATTGTGTATAAAT
The DNA here is from genome assembly GCA_929447395.1 of Epistrophe grossulariae. Lineage (NCBI taxonomy): Eukaryota > Metazoa > Arthropoda > Insecta > Diptera > Syrphidae > Epistrophe > Epistrophe grossulariae. The sequence continues at coordinate 33,404,678 of OV839568.1, read as the reverse complement.
ATATGTATAACATTACATAGCATAAAAATCAAATCACTATTATTTATATTCACAAAACAAAAAATGTTACATGTCATTGTATACCAGAACAGCATAACCTCATTCATAATAATACCAAACATTTTTTTGCAGTAAAAAAAAAAAAAAAAAAAAGAATACATTTTGCATGTTTATCATTGGCCGCCACCCCTCAACATAACATCGACATCGTGTATGGTAGAAAATGATTTACATCATTTTTGAACTTTCATGTATAGGAATAGGGTGTTCTCAATTTTAAAGTATCAAACTATATAAAAATTAACAAAGTAAGAAGGTTTATGAATAAAATTCTATTTAATTTTATTGGATATAAGCTACTCATTTTTTTTCAAAAAAAATCTGGTTGAGATGGTGCAGTGCTAAGGACGGTCACAGAGTTCGTACAGGTTTTTAAAGGTTTAACCACTTATTCAAAATAGATTCTGTCAATTTTTTATTGAAAATCGCTATGAACCTTGCGAACGTTCATACCACCACGCCGCACCGTCGCGTCGTCGCGTCGCATCGCGAATGGCCCCCTTTAATGGTGAACTGAAGGAAAAAAAAAAACAAAAAAAAAAAACAGAAAACAGAAAAAACAACAAAAATAAGTAAAGTAAAAAGACAAAGCAAATTTGAAAAAGCTGACAAACAAATTCACTCCGATAACAGAATCCAAAGAATGAGTTGCGGGAGGATTTAGGCTCAATTTTGACATTTTCACTATTTAGTCCAGCCAATGAAGCATTTCACTTGGAAAAAATCGCCGGAAAGCTGGATTTTAGTATATAGCCTCCTCATGGCGTTTTTAAGAAACTGTCAAAAGTCCCCATCGATATGACCGCCGCTTACAATTTTAATGGGGTTCAAGGACCCCGAATTATTTTTTCAGGAATAACTCCCAAATGTCAAGAACTAATTTGTAGCTTAGGGTTTTACTTTTCTATTTAGTATGGCGGTTTAGTTCAACAATTGTATATTTTGTGATAAAAGCATCAATTTTTTTTATAATTGGTACATTATATGAATATGATTTCAAGTGTTTTGGAGTGTTGTTAACATACTGTAATTGTGCACCTCTAACAAAAAAAAAAACTTTTTTCGGAACCTTTTCGATTTCTTGTGAAAAATTTCTTCTATAGTCTTTCTTTCCTCCATGGAAGAATTTGTCCGGAAATTCTTTTTATTTTTGTTGTAAAACTATTTATTTATATAAGAGCTATACACACGAGATGAATTCTTCGGGCGGAAAACCGATTTCGTGCTTTAATTCAAGTGCACGAGGGATGAATTATTGGTTGGGAGAAATCCGATTTCCGCCTAGAAGACTTCATCCGAGGTGGAGGATTTTAGTCCAATTCATACCGGACACTTCACTCCCCTCTTCTTATAATAACCTTTTTTCTTCTGGAAGAATTGAGCTTGTGAGCGGGTCCAAAAGATTATTATTCCATGAAAAATTTAAAACTTAGTTTAGAATGTTCAAAATGCATCATATTTCATACGTTTTCATACAAAATACATAGGGGTCTGGCTAGACCCATGTATCGGTCCGAAGGTGTATTTTCTAAACGTCCTTATAACATCTTTTTTAAGGACTTTTCTACTTATTTTTTTTTAAATCGAAAGCCAATAAAATTTTAGGAAGCTACGGAAGTACAACAAAAATTGTCAATACAGGGAAGTTAGGACGTTTGCCTCTCAATCTGGTTGCATTAACTTGCATAAATCTGTCCCTATTTAAAGCTCTCTCAGGGTTTCCGTAGTTTGTATTATAAATCCTTGCAAATCGGTTTTTCCTCAAAAGCTTCAAAGAGTTACAAATCCGAGAGCTCTTTGAAACAAGCCATTGAAAAAGGTCTAAAAATTTACTTCCAATAAGGAATTGTAACCTGTAACTCTGTTTGGATGTGCATATTTTCAACACACTTTCCAATAAGTATGCCATGATCACTGATGCAGAAGGGTCATGGTGGATCGTACGGAATTTTGCAAGGAATCACAACAACAATTCGTTTGCGTAAGTCAGTGGCTTACTATTTATTTAAGTGAAATTTTTCTCAACTCAGTGTCGTGAGCATGCATCAGGTGCCACTTCTATAGAAAAAACTAGCCCATAAGCCCTGTACTGACAATTTTTGTTGAACAGAGTACAGCTAAACAAAAAATATATTTAATCAATGATTGAAAACGAAAAGGACCTGGCTGGACCATGTATCGGACAGAGGATTAAGGTGGGCAAATAAAAAAAAATATTGAAAAGAAAATTAATATAAAAACACAACGGCAACACTTACAATATCATGTTATAGCTTTTTTAAAGCCAGTAATTCAGTTTTATAATTGTGTTTTTAAATGAAGTTATTTTAGTGCTAAGTTTTTCAATAAATTAATTTTAAACTCTTAATTTTTCGAATTTTATTTTAAAAATTTTGAGTCTAAAAATCATATAAATTCAAAAACTAACTCCTAACTCTTCCGATTGTTTTTTTTTTCGAAAACGGTTGTTTTTGTAGGAAATTTTCTAAGCTACAAATTAGTTTTTCTGTACAAGTTACCATTTGGGAATAATTCCTGAAAAAACATTTTAGGGGACCTTCAACCCCCCCTAAAATTGAAAGCGGCGTTCATTTCGATGGAGACTTTTAACAGTTTCTTAAAAACACCATGAAGAGGCTATATACCAAAATCCAGCTTAACAGCTATTATTTCCTACTTGGGCTGTTTTTATGGCTCTATTGACTGGACCACTTTGCGAAATAATGAAACGGTGAAACGTTGTTTCTCGAGAAATAAAAAACAATTGGAAAAAAAAAAATTCAAAAAACGTAAAAACAAACTAAACTAAAAATTGTGAAATTATTTTTGCGAAATGATTGAAAATATTTTTGGAAAAAAGCGAAATTTATAAAAGCTGAATGTTAATTTCGTAATGATTGAAATTATAATGAATAAAAAAGAAAACGTTAAATGCCAATCAAGAATAGAGAATTAAACGAATAATTTTATGAATAAAGCGAAACAAAGAAATGCCAAATGAATTTTGCTTAACATTTTTTCCAGAAAAACAAGTACATATGTATATGTAAATATTTCTGCGGCAATAAGACAGAGTAGCTTATGTCGACATAAGCTATTTTTGGGTTTTTCGATTGTTAGTAGTCCACAGTTTGAGAGCTACTTTTCTGTCCAATCCTCATTTCTTAATCATGCCCCGTTGAAAAGCTAACTAATAATTCCTAAAAAAAATTTACATTAATTACTATTAAAGATTGTACACAAAATTGCGTTTTTCTCGAAAACTGTTTTTTTTTTAACATTAGCTACTTTGTCTTACTGCTACAGATTTATTCTTAATAGTATTACGTTAATTTTTCAAATGTAAGATAAATAAATTCAAATCTCTGAATTGTAAAAGGGGTGGTCTCATTGCTTTTGAAATTGTTTTGCAAAATAAAATATATTGGGTTTTCCAATAGGGACAACTTGACAACTTTGAATTTAATTTGTGAACGCTCCCTTTCACTAATCATCGAACTGTCATTGTCAATTTATTCAGTAAACTCAACATTTTCATCATGGTAAAGTACACGAACGAAAAAAAAAATTTTCTACCGAAATTCGGAGTCGGTGATCGCAACTTTAAGAGCGTTAACTCCAATTTTCGGACGTAATTCTCGCCCTAGTAGACAGGCAATAACAAGTTTAGTGCAAAAATTTGAGTTCATTGTGTGATGTTGCCGTGTCAGTGAGTCAACGGGTTAGTCGAAGTGTCGAAAATATCGCTGCCGTTCAGGCGTCTGTAGCAAACGATCCAAATCAGTCAATTCCACGGTGTTCTCAAGAATTTGGCATCGCTCAGACCACATTATGGCGTATTTTGCGATTTAACGCCTCTAGACTATTTTCTTTGGGGCTACGTTAAGTTATTGGTTAATGCCAACAAGCCGACGACGTTGGAGGAGCTCAACATTGAACGCGAAATAGCGGCCGTTTCGGCCGAAATGTGTCATCGAAAATTGGGTCCAACGAATCAACCGCAAACGTGCCCGCGGTGGCCATATGAACGAAGTCGAGTTCTATTCATAAATGTTTTGAATGTATTTCAAGTCGATAATAAAGTTTTTGAAATATCTCAAATGGTTTGCGTTTTATTTAAAAAAAAAGTTGTCAAGTCCTTATTGGAAAACCCTTTATATCTATCTATCAAAGGCTTAGTATCTCAATAATTAATCTGACATGTGAATCAACAATACTTTGAGCCAAAACACCCCAAAAAGCCGAAACAAATTACATAGTTTCTCACATTTTCTTGTCTTATGAATCAAAAACATTTTGATTGATTTGGTGTACAAGAAGAAGAAGAGCACATCCCAAGAAATTATTTCCATGCAACTTATTAACCACTCAGTACTCAGTACACTCAGGGTGGATATCAGCAGAATATCAATAACACCCTGTTTATTGCAATTACATACATTGTTTTTTTTTATTTTGTTGGATTCCGCGAGTTGTCGCGTTTCATGAGAAAAGTGTATAGTTGAACCAGTTTATATAATTTTGCTTCATTAAATCGACCGTAGAGAATGTAAGTGTTACGACTTTAGTGTTTTTTTTTTCTCGAGCTTTATGACGCAAAAATTGTCGATTAATCCAAGTATTATACACAGTGTAACAATATTACACCCTTTCAATTCTACATGAATAGAGAAGACCTTTAAGCTTCCACTTTGAAATGAACCTTTATACAAGTATTGACATAATTCGAAGGTGGTTAAGGGTTTTAAGAGTAAAAGTTACACTATGTAAGTTCCAGTCTTCTTTCCATATTGTACATTCATAGATATATGTTGGGATATACACGTAAAAGGGATAGGGTCTTGGATTTTATTATTTGGTGAAGAAAGGACATTTTCCCCCTTTTGTTTTTTTTTCACAGTTGGCAAATAAATTCCATACGTCAATGCTTAAGTTTCCTGTATCACTTTCTTCTTTTTTTTTATTTTAACTCAAGGACACATAAATGCTGGGACATTGCTGTAAGTAGTAAGTAAGAAAAAAAAAAACAAATTAGATTAAATGAAGAAAATGCGATAAAGAAATGAGGACAAAGCCAAATTGACGTTAAGGTACGAGAATGGGTAGGGTATATAGGGTATCCCTCAGAATATAAATGCACACAATATCTCAAGGCTTACAACCAGCACTCATATATACTCATATACAACTATAACCAACGGAATGAATGAGCAGCAGTTACAAAAAGAAGATCATGTTTTACATTAACTTTCTTCTTTTTTTCATTCTTTCTTTCTTTAATACCATTTTGTGTAACGATAATGTTCGTGTCAAATTAAGGATTCACAAGCAATTTCATTAAGGAACCACTATATGGGATTTTACAAACGAAAAACTTATTTTTTTTTTTTTTTTTTTTTTTTTTTTAATGCGGAATCCAACATTTATAAATACAAATATTTTGTGTAATGAAGATGCGCATGATATTTTTTGCGGGGGTTGATTTTTTCGTGGAAAAATCTTATGAATTTCTCAAGAATTTCAATATTAATAAAGTTTGTTGGTAGACATTTAGAAAGGTAAGTTGAATCGTTTAAGACCACCTGAATTATTATTAAAATAAAGAAAAAGAAAGAAAAATGTCTTCTTGAGTAAGCTAATGAAACTGAAATTTATTAATAACTTTTATCATCAGATAATCGTACAAGTTGAAGTTAACAAAAACTTTTTGTGGATTTAACATTGAAGTTCAAGGCAAAATGGTTTTCCATTTCTGTTTTATGAGAAAATTACATACAAAGAATATTTTCTGTCATAAATGTATATGTGACATTTCATAATATTATACAAAGTGCATGAGTGGGTCTCACATACTTGCTCGTATGTAAGATTACAATGTAGTTTAAAAGTCAGGGTATCGTAAACAGCGATTCCTCTAATTATAATAAAAAAAATATATTTGCTAAGAGAGCCTTTATTTTATGTCACATACCACAATACCCTATTTAGTTGAACTCGTTGAATTATTGATTCAAAATGGCTTCTTACGGCCTTCAGTCCACACAAATTGACGTTTTGTCCCAGCGATCTCACTTAAACTCATCAGTGGACAAGTTAGGGCCTGGTCAATACGCAATTTCTGTTAAGTTCAGTTCATTTTACATGGATTTTATGACGAATAACTAATTTGAATTATATACATATATCCAACAAGATTAAAATTCCTAATCATATAAGCTGGAATTTTATTGCCCAGGTCCTGGCATTGTTTCTTAACTTCTTTTTCCATGGAACATTGGCTTTAAATATAGGTATAATACTTAATTGTAATTATTACCGTTATTTTTTAATATTTTTTTTCCATTTTTAGTTCCTACTTTTTTTATGAAATTGCGCCTTCCCCCCTCCCATAATAAAAAATGCTTGTATTGAACTGTTCTACAAAAAACCGTTATTATTTCTTGGCGCCTAAGTTATCGTAGTCTTGCCAAAAATTAGCACCGCATGATGATCGAGAAGTCCGAAAAAGTTGGTTTTGTCATACCGTCTTTTGGTCTGTAATTTGAGCTAGAACGTAAACGGGTGGACTGATTTGCTTCAAACTTGGTACAGAGCGTTTGTATGTAATTTTCTTTAAAGAAAATCAGCCCACCCAATTAGGGTGTAATCGAACAAACAGACCGACAGTCAAACAGAATGGCGAGACCTACTTTTTCCGCCAAGAAAAAGTCAAGATTGATCAAAATCTCGTATTGAATTTTTTTCCAAATCCATAATATGCCAGAAGTATAGCCTTGCAACTAAATAAACTAAACAAGGGTTTGTCTTTTACATTTATATAATCTGAAAGTGACACGAAAAGACTTCCTTCCATACAAATACATATAAAATATATTTTCCTTTGATTTCTTTTTTTTATATACATATATATTATATTTTCTCCAAGTAAATTATGTTTTCTATAAAAAAACCAATTGAAAAAAGGAAGCAAGCAATAAATATTCAGAGGGTAATAGATTTTATGGACGTGACACTGTACGTGGGTACATATTTATATATTTCTACACTTTATATTTTTTTTTTGGCATTAAATCAAAAAAATAAGTAATGTTCGTGCAGCCCCTCAATTGGAAGTGGAATAAATTTACTCGACAACAAATAAATGAAGTTATGTGAAATTAAATTTCTAGTGAAAGTCTCAAGTATTCTCTTTTATGGCAGTTATGAGGAGTGAGAAATTTAATAAAATGACAATTTAATTTAAAAACAGACGACTAACTTCTTGACAATTCTAAGTTTAAAAATTCTGCAAAAATCAACTTTTTCAAATTTCTGGCAAATCGAAATAAAATTCAGGTTATTCTGTTTTTTGTAAATGAAACACAATAAACAAATTTGTATATCTATTAAAAGTTCAACTTTGTCAGAAACATTAAATAATTTCATATTTGTATTTAAAGTATAACAAAGCAAATCCATATCGAGAAGAATATTCTTGCATTTTGTTAGCTATTTATCTTGTTTTATGAAAAAAAAAAAAAATTGATATAGAATGACAGAAATTATGATATTGCAGCACTCAATAATAACCTAATCAGCTCCTATTTTCTGCATCATTTTAGATTTTTAAATTTCAATCAAGCTATATAGCAACGCCTCAAGTTTCAGAAGCTTCCACGAGCCTATATATTTGCTCATGAAGGAATAGAAGTTCCTGGACGTTAGGTGGCGCTCTTGATTTCTTGAAAACACTCTGTTCAATTAATATTTCTTCAATTTGATTTGAATTTACGAAAACTAAAATTCTCCTTAAAGTACATACATACATACATACAATTTGGAAAAAGATAAAATCACAAATTTATACCTACAGGCTACAATAAAAAAAATACTAAGAACTTTTCTTTGAAAGTGTTACTTTTATGTGTCACTCCGATGTTCAAAGTATACAGCTAACAAAAACTTGGCATTCTACTAAAATGCCTCAGTTCCTCCATCATGCCAAAACATGCAGTCATGCTATATAATTCTTTTTTTTTATCAGAGAATTAATATCGGAAAATTTATTCTGCCAAAGCAACAGTCTGCTTTTATTATATATGAATGTACAGATGTATCAAAATGAAATGCATTGCCTCTAGTGCCTTTTGGCATTTGTGGACAATTATTAATGACCCACTTGTGAGATAATACGATGACAAGTATGTACATGACACATGGACTAACTTTGCACAAAACCAAAGTGGATGTTCACTGTTCAGATTTAACCAGCAGTGACGGACTTAGGCTTAAGCAACTTGAAGCCTTAAGCGTTTCTTATCTATTTGGCGGAGTATTTTTTTTTTAACTGATGTTGGAAATATTTATGGCTTTTGAATGTTTTGAAGTTTCAGAACTTTTTGTGAAGATATTAGAAATATTAGCTCTCAAAAATTAAAATTTTCTCTTCATTCATTCATCCATTCATTCATTCATTCATTCATTCATTCATTCATTCATTCATTCATTCATTCATTCATTCATTCATTCATTCATTCATTCATTCATTCATTCATTCATTCATTCATTCATTCATTCATTCATTCATTCATTCATTCATTCATTCATTCATTCATTCATTCATTCATTCATTCATTCATTCATTCATTCATTCATTCATTCATTCATTCATTCATTCATGTATTCATTCATTAATTCATTCATTCATTCATTCCTTCATTCACTCATTCATTCATTCATTCATTCATTCATTCATTCATTCATTCCTTCATTCATTCATTCATTCATTCATTAATTCATTCATTCATTCATTCATTCATTCATTCATTCATTCATTCATTCATTCATTCATTCATTCATTCATTCATTCATTCATTCATTCATTCATTCATTCATTCATTCATTCATTCATTCATTCATTCATTCATTCATTCATTCATTCAGTCATTCATTCATTCATTCATTTTTTTATTTATTGATTACTTCTATGCTTATTTATTTATTCATTCTTCCAAGCTTATGTCATCTACAAGTAATAATAAATAAATTGGTGGTTACAACACTCAAGCATTTTAACAACTTAAAAATTTCAAAATAAATTACGAACGATTCTCTTTAAATTTTTTGAGAGGTCCATTGAAGATATAGAACTTCTGCATACTTAGAGAAATCATTTACATTAAGATAAGTTCAACAGGAAATTATACATTTTTGTGTGCCCAGGCCACATCACTACCTAAGACGGTCCTGTTAATATGACTTGGTTCTGCGGAGTCACATCCTCAGTAAATTAAATACTTTATTTAATTATCAAAAAAAAACTTCTTAAGTGACAAAACCTAGCATTCACCATTTGCATTGTTTTTTTTTGGAGAGTTCATATCCGCCTAACCTCTGGTACAATTTTAAAAATAGGCTTTGTACTTTTTCAATTAGCGTGCGAATCCCACCTGTTTGGATTTTTGTAAATTACATTACAAAATAGTCTTTGAAAACAATGAACAATTAAAAGTCGGAAAATGGTGTTTTGTGGTACTCACTACTCAGGCAGCCGAAATAATTCTTCCCCGGTTGAATCGGAAAAGTGCATTAAATTAGAGAAAGATTACACAAGTCAACATGAATTTTGACTTTGAAAAAAGGGTATTAAATTTATGAAGCTGTCCCTATAGTCACCCGAAAAACAAATATGTATATAACGGGTGATTTTTTAAGAGGTTTAGAACTTTTAAAAAAAAAAAAACACAAAAAATTCGAAAAAATGAATGAAATATTTATTTGAATCGATAGTTTGAACCTTGCAATTTAATGTTTAAAGATAATTTCATGCAAATGTTGACCGCGGCTGCGTCTCAGGTAGCCCATCCGCTGAGTCCAATTTTGGCATACTCTTTCACACATATCGGCCGGTATCTCACGAATGAATGCATGGATGTTGGCTTCCAGTGCGCCAATCGAAGCGGGCTTGTCCCTATAGACATTAGCCTTGACATACCCCCACAAAAAATAGTCTAATGGTGTCAAATCGCACGATCTAGGCGGCCAATTGACCGGCCCGAAACGTGAAATTAACTGTTCACCAAACTCGCCTCGCAATTGCGCCATTGTTTCGCGTGCTGTGTGGCATGTGGCACCGTCTTGTTGAAACCACATATCATGCAAGTCAAGAACTTCCATTTCGGGCAAAAAAAAGTTTGTTATCATCGCTCGGTAGCGTTCACCATTGACAGTAACGCTGCGATTCGCATCATCTTTGAAGAAATATGGCCCAATAATGCCGCCGGCCCATAAACCGCACCAAACAGTGGCTTTTTCGGGATGCATTGGTAGCTGTTGCAATGCTTCTGGCTGATCTTCACTCCAAATGCGGCAATTGTGCTTATTTACGTACCCATTCAACCAAAAATGAGCCTCATCGCTGAACACAATTTTTCGATAAAAAAGCGGATCCTCGGCCAGCTTTCCAAGAGTCCATTCACCAAAAATTCGGCGTTGTGGTAGATCGGCTGGCTTTAGTTCTTGCACCAGCTGTATCTTAAAAGGCTTTACGCCCAAATCCTTCCGCAAAATTTTCCACGTAGTGCTGTAACAAAGGCCTAACTGCTGGGAACGGCGCCGAATCGACATTTCGCGGTCTTCTGCCAACACTAGCTGATACAGCCGCAATATTTTCTTCACTACGCACAGTACGTAAACGTGTTGGTGGTTTAATGTCCAACAAAGTAAATTTGGTGCGAAATTTGGTCACAATCTTCCGAATAGACTGCTCAGAAGGTCGAGAATGCCGACCATAAAATGGAAGCAGCGCGCGATGAACATTTCGAACCGAGCACGAATTTTGATAGTAAAATTCAATAATTTGCAAGCGTTGTTCATTTGTAAGACGATCCATGGTTAAATTGCAAACCAAACTGAAGCTGTTTGACAGTGACACAAGGTACTAAACACACGTCAGCTGTCAAAACCAGTGTTGCCAAAACCAAACCAGCTAAAAAATCACCCGTTATAATAGAAAAGTTTGCTTTTGTAGCCAGGATAACGTTTAACAGGTTATTTTTAAAACTATGATTTAATTTTTTATTTTCTTTAAATCAAAACAAATATATTTTTGATTATTTTTGTATCTTAAATTATTGAAATAAAATTATTTTTAAGCAAAAACACTACTTAATAATGCAAAATTTTGAAAAAATAATAATTTCCAATTTTGTTTGCATTTTTTTCCAAAATGTTGAGTTTAAAAATCAATTTTTAAAAAGTATTTACTAAAATAATTTTATTTAAAAACAGAATTAACGAATGGATTTCTGGCTTTTAAAAAAGATATAACATGACACTGTAAGTGTTGCTGTTGTTTTTAAATATTTTTGTTTTCTATTTCAAGTCAATTTTTTAAGAAAATTCCAAGATGGCGGTTTAAGCTCCCGTCCGATTTTCCTGAAAATACTACCCATGTGCTCCTAATAACCCCCTCTAACGAATTGTGAAAGAAAAGTGAACATATATATTTTTTCCAGGTCAAATGTTTATTCCTACTGGGCTAATACACTATTTTAAAGGCAAAAATCATGGAAACGTTTTTTGTAATAACTATTAAAAAAGCAAACTTTTAAATGAATATTGATATTATTTATTCATTATGGTCCATAGTGAATATAAAAAATCGTAAAATTAATGTTAGGATAAGAATTTTTGTTTTCTTTTGTTGAGTTGTGTTATTTGGAAAAAAATTTTAAACTTAAACGTTAAACTTTAGAACAGAATGCACTAAAAGAGCTTTAAAAATTGTAGGTGAACCATAATACAAACTTAAGCTCCTCTCGAACACCGTCATAATGTTACTTGACTCTTTTTATTTAATCGCTCCTTCTATAAAAAGTGTCCCAATGAAATAGCTAGTTCCAGTCCTCCTCTGAAACAATTTAACCGTAATACAAGCGCTTCCAGGAATGCCCATCAGTTTACCCTTGAGCCCGACTTTCTGACAGTACAGAGATTCTTTCTTTAACAGTACTACATGAATGTGGAATGTGTTACCTTACTCTAATTTTTCCTCTCATTGCCGTATTCAGAAATTTAAAATCAATGTGTGCAAACCTATCTCCTTTGCCCTGTCATATTTTTCAAACGCTCGCTTTTTATGTGGTCATAACCCCTTGAGTGTGTGTATATTATTAAAACAAAAGTCCATTTACTTATTGTATTGAACGATTCTCGTAGAAATTGGTCTTTGTGCAGCACAGCGCCCAATTTTATTGTTCAATCCGCTATCCGCTACTGTATAGTGTATTTATATGTATAATGATACTTAATTTTCTAGTATCGTTTCGAAGCCTTCACTTGAAGATTTTTTTTTTTAATAATTAAAAGATATCAAATGAATTCATTTGTATTTTTAGAAAAATTCAACAGAAGGAGTTCAGTTTTGCAAGTGACAGAAATAAAATCATCTTCCCCAGATAAAATAAATAATTGAGTTTTTTTTTTTTAGTTTTTGATAAAAACCTGAAATTAAAAAATAGATGCTCTTTATTATGCTTTCTAATTAAAGAATTTTTATACTTTGCATTCATATTAAAAATATGTACTGAAGTGATTAATTGTGTGTTTTGCTAATTAGGGGTTTTTAGAAATGTGGAAAAATGATTCTCATTATGGAGGAAGTATTCTGTTTTTGCCTGTTTTGCAATGTTTTTTTTTTTTTTTTTTTTTTAATTAAATAAATAAAACTATGTAAAACTCGTGATAGTAAAGCTTCGAATGGTTCTTTTATGAATTAAGAGAGCCCTTTGTGTAAATTTCCTTTGCCAAAAGGTCAAGTTTGGTATACTTGTTATACCTACGAGTAGTTTATTTGAAATAATAATAACCTGAATTCGAAAATGATTTTTGTTGGCATGTAGTAGCATTTTACAAAATGCTTGACTGATAGCAAGGACTGCAGATGAAAACGAACTCTTAGAAAATAGAAAACATTTCAAGAAATTTTATCTCATTCTTTCTAATGACAAAAAAAAAGGAAATGTTGGGGGTGGGAATTATTAAATAATTTTGCGCCATGTCTATTTATTGAAGGAAAGTTTCTTGACCCAAAGTCTGGAATAAGGAGTTAACATCGAAAAAATAAGAAGCGACTGAAGTGACGCCCGCCGTATCACGGAAAAAGCGGAAAGTTAAAAAAAATCTATAAAAATAAAAAAGCAGTTTTATTAACATTTTTGTGTGACCTATAAAAAGCCTTATGAAATGAGATAGCAACTAAATGAAATGAAAAGGCATAAGTCAAACCGAACATTGAACTGCAATTATGAGTAAGTGCTTGGAAAACAGAACTGATTTCATAAGAGTGCGTTCAGAATGTTTTATGTTTACCTACACTGCGCGGCTGCATTTATTTTTAGTAGTTGTTTTATTATAAATAAACTTAAATCCATTAAACCACTACAATAATCTTTTTGGTATCGATAATCGATAAAAGTTTCACTCATTGAACATTTTTTTTGTATTTTGTTAATCTTATGCATGAAACAATATATTCAATCTATAAAAGCTTTATTCAATTTTTTAAAGAACAAAAAATATACATTTTTTTTTGTGTTTTTGAATTTTAATACGTTCTTTCTCTTTTTGACAATATTTTTGTGAGCTTCTGAATCCTCTCTTATGTTTTGAAATTTTCTGCTTCTCATTTTAGTAGTTGACAGTATAGTTTGTAAGTAGTCTTTGAAATCTGGTTTCCTATAGGTTGCAGTCGTTATTTTTAAGCTTTATTTTTAAGTATTATTGCACAAATTTGTTTTTTGTCCAAAGTATTTGTACCATTCTAAATAAAAAACTGTCAAGAGATTTAGTACTATTGCGTGAAATCATTTTATTAAAGTTCGTTATAAATTATTATACTATGGTAGGGTATCATAATTTTAAATTTTTATGACTTTAAAAGAAATACAATATTCTAAAAATCAAACCAAAAAATTTAACACTAGAACCACGTCACGGTACTGACAAGTAATTTTGCTTAAGCGGAGGCATACTTACTAACAATGTGAAAAAATCAACAGAATTTCAAAAAAGTGTAACGCCGAGTAGATAAAGAGGGCGAAACGTCAGGGGAATAGACAAAATTATTGCGTTCATACTTCATGCTATGTTCTTACTGGTCTGAGGAAACAGAATACGAAGAAGATGATAAAACGGACACCAAAAAAAGAAGAAGTGTTCGTAGGCAGGGATGGCCACTACATTTTTTACATTTGCTACGTAGTTTAAGTAGTTAAACGTAGTTAAATGTAGTTAATGAAACAAATTGTAGCAAACTTTATTTCAAATATCAAATGATCTGTCAGTTTTAACTTTGAAGCTTAAAATGTTCAAATTTTTATTGAAATTTTATTATTTCTCTAAATTTACTTTGTATGTATATGAAAACGTAACAATTTGTAGAAAATAAGACGTGTAGTTTATTAAATTAACTACGCGTAGTTAATGATGTAGAAAATGTAGTGTAGTTATTTCGGCCAACCCTGTTCCTAGGCTTTCAAGAATGTGAAGAAGAGCAAATTTAAAAAAGAATTTATTCAAAGTTTTAAAATACATAAATGCTTTTTTCATTTCTAATGTACCTCAACTATGCTGGAATGGCAAATCGGGTAAATTTTTAGAATAAAAACACTTCACTGTTACACCTCAATTACGTTCATAAATTAAAATACCTATTTGGTAACATTTTTTTTCAACAAATTTCCCAATAACTTTTTTTCTTTTGTATGGATTTTTACAGCAAATTGTTAAATTTTGTGAAAACTGTTACCATTAATGTCAAATAGTGTCTCTTTCAAACGCTACTACTCAAGCGCCATCATGAATTAAAAAAAAAGATGGCAATTCAGCGGGAAATTTTTTGAATTCAAAAACAAAATGGAATCCACCAAAAAAAATTGTTTGACAAACTTGTTCGTTTTTTCTATCACCGTTGCATCCAAATTCAAAATGTATGATGCAATATACAACAGTAGATATACTGAAAGATTTGTTTTTTTCCATTAATCGAAAATGATAGAATTAATTGAATATTTTCTTTTTTTATCACATGGAGAGGGAGGTAGATATCTACCTTTTCGATTTCTGCTGTGGGTTTCTGTGGCAATTTCAATTTGAATTAAATTTTTTGAAAGGAAACAAATTCAATTATTTTCTTTCCTGTTTCTTACCGTACGATATCTTAATAAATTAAAATTCTTAAAATTTCAAATTGCGTACGCACCAATGTCTTTTAATTAAATCACTGAATTTATTATATATAGGTACATTATTGGTAACATTATAATATAATGTACATAATAACAAAAGCCTGAAGGTTTATTTAAAATTCAAAAAAAATTCTACCAACACATTTTGCATATAATTTGTACGTATAACGTGTATGCAAATTCATATATTAAATAATAAAAATGCATCATGCGCAAAATTTTAATCTCCTACAGGCTTCTGTTTAGTTATTCTCTAATGACCTAAGGACTTGAAAGCATTAAAACTTCAACTAAAATCATAGCTGCATTGCAACTTTGAAAGTTCACGGTGATAAATATGTTTGTTTTTTTGTTCTTATTTTTTTTTTCTTATTTATGCAAATGTACTTCAGGGACTGTGACTTAAAGAACTTTATCATATTAGTAACTATATAATGTATCTATGTATGGATGTTGTTCAGAATGTTCTAAAAAAATCATATTGCAGGTTGTTCCATGGCATTGATTATACCTAAGTTTAGTTTTTTTCTTTGCTAGAACATATCCTTTTCAATTCAATTATCATAATGAATACAAAAACAACGTGTACTGTGCACAGTGCACTTAAAGAGGCATATATACTATAGTTTATCCTTAATAATATTAGATTAGATGCCTGCAAAGACATGAAGAATTAAAATTTTAATTGATAACCTATTAAGATAAACTTGTCAAGAAACTCTTTGAAGGCTTATATTTTATGCTCATCAAAGCTAAAAGCTTTTTACAAAAATCAATTATGCAACTATAATGTAGTGTGTGTTTATGTGTAGGGTATTCCACTTTTGATCTATGTATAAGTGAGGGAATTCAATGCATTTCATGGAATTATTCATGAGCAAGTGAGCATCAAATATCGTCTTTTGAATAATTTTCGAACAATGCGCTTCGAAATGGATTGAATGAAATCACTTATGGTTTATAAAATATTTAATTAAATTACAATTCTGTGAAATCCTATTGGGAAGATTTGGTCATTATCTTATATAATATGCTTATGAATGCATGTATAACTATAATTATTTCAAGATATGTTTTTATGAGATAAATCTCTTGAGTATAAGAAAATAGATTTAATTCTTCCGAGCAAATTATTATGGAGTTATTTTGAAGTATCTTGTCAAATAATAAAACATATATAAAATCTTATCTTACCCCCTTACGAGGATCGATTACAATTAATAGATCTTCACACCCTTGCTAAACGTCGTGCAATCGCCGATATATTATTCATCCACCAACTAATCACGGGTGCTATTGATTCCGCACCAACTATGGTCATTTTAATCCCATTTCCCGAATGTTACGTCTGGCCAATAGTACACAGCATGTCCTTGACTTTAGCTCTAGTACTTCCTCCGTAAGAAGACACTTATTTTCCAATCTTCCTTGAGTCCCCTCCTCATAAATTTTAAGATATAAAATGTATATATTTTTTTAAAATTATTATTATTATTATTTATTATTATTATATTTTGTCATAAGTTTATACTTTTATTAAAATTGTTATTATTATTATTTATATTATTTAATTTTTATATAAATAATTGTTATTACCTTTTCTTTTGTTATTGTTTTTGCCTAGCCAGCTTGAATTAAGCGAATAAATAAATGAATAAAAGTGTCAGTGTCAAAATCATCATGAATGTGAAAAAAAGTTTAGTTCCAAATTTCCAAAAAAAAATATCAACTATAGTATTAACTTACCAGCTAGAGTTTAGCTTCTTCACAGTGCCATCTTTTGAACATTTGTTAAACTATCAAATTTCATTGTTCAGTAAGAAAACTTTATATGAATAAGGAACAAACTCAAATACAACAAAAGTTGGTCTGCCAGTAAGCGAACTTGAACAAAATTAAATAGATCAGCGTTTGGTTTAAGAGATTTTAAGTATAAAATTTCAACTTTCTAGGGATGTGAAGTAATAGTCCAGTCAATAAAGCATTTGACTCGGAAAAAATCGCCGGAAAGCTGGATTTTGGTATATAGCTTCCTCATGGTGTTCTTAAAAGTCCCCATCGATATGAGCGCCGCTAACAATTTTAGGGGGGGTTGAAGGCCCCCAAAATGGTTTTCTAGAATAAATCCTAAATGGTAAGTATGCATAAAAAAAGTGTCAAAGACTAATTTGTAGCTTGAAATATTTCCTAAAAAAAAAATTAATATACTTTTTTTCATACAAATAACGGTTTTCGAAATAAACCAATCAGAAGAGTTAGGGGTTTTACTTTTCTATGTAGTTGGGCGACTTAATTCCAAAATTGTGCATTTTTTGATAAAAGCATAAATTTTTTTTGTTGATACAGTATATGGACATTATTTTAAGATATCGGTCCACTCTATCTGTCCACCCCTTCAGGTGCAAGGGGCAAATTAAAAAAAAACAATTTCTAAAATAGAAAATGAATATAAAGACACAACGGCAACACTCAAAACATTATGTTATAGTTTATCTTAAAGTCAGAAATTTATTCTTTAAGCCAAAAAAATAAATGTCACCAATTCTAAGAAAAATAAAAAAAAAAATAAAATCACAGAAGGCTTTGCTGTAATCAAAGAAACAACAAATAAAAATAAAAATTAAAACTCGAATGTCACTTTTCCGCGGACAATTAATGGTTCGTGCAAATAATTCAGTGTGAAAAAGAGTGTAGACTTCTCCAAATAATCTGCTACAATTATCAATTTCGCTCGTTGAACAGCGTACTACAGAACAAAAATGAAAACGAAATTTTTCGTTTATGATTTCGTTGCTTCAATTTTTGTATGGAAATTTTCGTTTCGCTTCAGCTGCGTACTATGCTTTAAGCATGTTTTTGAATGAAGTTATTTTAGTGCTTAGTTTTTTGAATAAATGATTTTTAAACTCAAAATTTCAAAAATAAAATTTGAAAAAAAAAATAATAATAATTTTTGTTTGCAAAATTTTTCGTTATTAAGTACTAATTTGGGTTATAATTTCCCATACTCATATTATTTTTCAGTCGAATGTTAAAAACCAGATGGCTGTAAGTCTTTTAGTTATGAGTTTAAAAGTCAACGGTCAGTTTAATTTTTCCCAATATATTGTCGGAATTCTTCTATGTCGTTTATTACTTTGTCGTTTAAGAATATTCGCTTTGGCTGTTTTTTTTTTTAAATTTTATGTAGGTCTAAAAAAATATTTACAGGGCTATTCTGGCGTTGTAAGGGCTCACAACTCACAAGTCACAAGCCTTTGTGGGGTTGATTTCTTGTGAGGTTGTTGTGAGGTTCTCAAAAAGAGATCACAATTTCGATAGTTTTTGTGAGGCCCACAGTTGTGAGGGTACGAAAACCTCACAAAATCGATTTCACCTTTCCTTGTGAGGTTGTTGTGACTTGTGAGGTATCAGTGAGGTTTGCCAGAATAGGGCTGTTAATTTATTGTTGTATATTGTATAATTCATTATTTCATGAGATGACGCTGAAAAACCATGGAAAAACCATCATAAATCATGAGATTCGGCAACACTGGGTCTAACATTAGCCCTATAGCCCGCAAAACAAAACAAATTTTAACTTGATGTTGAATATTATATTAATTAAATCAAGTGAAAATACACATTCCTCTCTACATAGCCTTTTTTTGACATAAAGTGAAATGTCCAGTCAAGCGTATGACATCGTTCGCATTGGGCGTCTATGACAAATTGAGGCACAATTTGATAGATTTGTTTTTTTCTTTATTTGACATTTATTTTTTTATATGATTGTTTCCTTATTCAAGCAATTTAAAAATAAAATAATTTTACATAAATGGAGTATTTGTGGAATAAGACACCTTTGTGGCTTGACAGGAATGACGATATGTATACATAGTAGATATTTGGCGAGTTCAGAAAAATAAGATCTAAGAGATTTTTCTCACTTAAAAAGTGAGCAAGCGAATCCAAGATTTTTTTTCCTCAGAGTTTTGACAGCAGAGCTGAGAAATTTTGCTGATGAATCCTGTTCAGGTATCTGACATTGCTGAGATCTCCAAGATCTCATCTTCCTGAACATGTCTATTAAGGATTTTTTTATCGAGCAGTGTATTTGCAATCAACGAGTAGATTGTTCCTTAATTCTTTAAATTAGGTGTGTTTTATTCATTGCTGCAAAGCCAACGCAGCAAAATTTCCCTTAGCAAACAAAAACAATTTGATTGCTGGCGAAAAAAAAAATTAGTAAAAAAAAATGGCTTCGCTGGCGATAGAACTTTGAATTATTGAAATGAAGATGGCGAGTGAGTTAAATCGTTTATTCAGAGTTGAATGCTGCGCTGGGTATGCAGCAATGAATAAAATAAACTTATGGTATTAAAATAATAAATTATAGGTTTTTTTTACATTTAATTGTCCTTTGTGAAGTGGGATTAACTAACTCTGGTTAAACTTAGAGTTATGTGTCTGAAATTGTATATCAATTTTAAACATCTTGATGAGACTGTACATGGCATAGGCACGTGGGTGATTATTTTTTCTGTTGCGAACAAATTTTGCAAACCATTTTAAATTGGCTTCTCGAAGAGTTTGAGAGTATTGAAAGAAAAAAATGTTTTATCATCGAGTTCTGAGCTTAGTCCAAAAACGATTGCAAATTTTTCACCAAACAGACAGAAAGTGAGTTACTTAAAATATATTAAAATAATATATTTCCGTCATACATTTCCAAAGATAATAATCTACTGAAAGACTGAATATCTATTTGTTTTCTCATCAGATATAGAAACCATTTAGAATTTGTCCAAAGAAAGGTTTTGTTAAAAAAATAAAAAAAAATTGACACTTTATCCTCCTTTCTTCTGTTAACAAACACTTTCCTCAAAAGATGTTCGTTTTCCAATTTTACCTTCAAAAAATTGGTTTGCTCCCCTTAAAAAGTTTTTATTTATTTCATACAAAATGTATATAGGTATACTGAAAGCATCTGGTGTTGATTTACCCATTGTCATAGGGAAACATACCAACGTATACATGGACATACATAAATGTAGGTAAAACATCTTATCATTCAGGTGAGTCAGCATCAACAAAAAAAAATAAATTATTTATGGCTTTCATCGATAGATTGATGTATTTTTAGTTCCACAAGGTATCGAGGGTGTAATAAATTCGATTTATATTAAGAAAAAAAAAAAAATAAGAAAAAATACTTGAGGACAGGTTTCAAGTATTTAGATTCCCACGTGTGGCGTTGGCGCACTTAAGATATTATTGCAAACATTTTATCAACAAAAAAAAAAAAAAAAGAAAAAAGTTATTCAATATAAGTGAGAGGGTTCATATAACATAAAATATATGGAAGAGATGTCAGACAATTTTGAATATAAGCAGTCAATTTTTTTTGAGTGCCAATTGAGAAAGATTCTTATTAGATTCAGATCTATGAGCAGGACGCAGGTATTATAGAAAAATTATTGAAATCTAATTTATATGAATATACATATATTCAGACTGCTGCAGATTATCTCAGGCAGTTTTTTTTTTGTTGTTTTGTAATTTCATCAAAAGTTGACCTCCTTCAAAAGTTTAGGTATTGAAAAGACTGAAGGGTTATCAAATATTTTGTGAAACAAGTTTTGAGCATATTTTAAAATAAATTATATTATTACATAGTTTGCTTAACCTACTTGTTTTGACCCTTGAGGATTCCGGCTCTAATTTTCTTCATGGCTTACGGAGAATATTTATATAGGTAAAAAGATAAAACTTTTCCTGCAATCTTCTGAGAATTTCTCGAATTTTTTCCAAACAATTTTTGTTTGTATTTTTTCCATTTTCAGAAAAGGCCATGAAAAAACAAACATAATTTCTGTTCTTTTTTCTTTTAGTCCAGTCAATAAAGCATTTGACTCGGAAAAAATCGCCGGAAAGCTGGATTTTGGTACATAGTCCCCATCGATATGAGCGCCGCTAACAATTTTACGGGGGTTGAAAGCCTCCAAACATGGTTTTTCATGGTTTTTCAAAAGGCTTCGCGAGTTCAAAGGATTTTCAATTCAGGGGATTTTTGTCAAAAAACGCTTCCGACAGGTCAATATAGATAGAGGGGTTCTATGAGATTGAAGTTTAAAAAAAGATTTCTTAATGAAGACTTAAAACGCAATGCGACCAGAATTTCGGAAACTAGGTCAGAAAATATTGTAGCGTAGTTTCCATTTTGCTTTCTGTTTTCAATATTTCTGGTTTATTTTCCAAAATGTTTGTCTGTTTTTTTTTTAATTTTGAGCAAAAAAAAATTATAGCTTTTTTTCCCAAAAAATAATTTCTAGCGTAATTTCCGTGAGCCGTTTTTCATTGGTGATTTTAAAATTGTATTATTGAAGTGGTTGCCGAAAGAGAGTTCCCCGGTATGACTCTTTCTGTACCTAAAACTTCGATCGATTTCCTCGATATTGCCTCAAACAATTAATACTAAGTTTTTTTTTACTTAAGAGCTTGTAGGTAGTTTCAATAAAATATGAATGTATGAATGTAAGGCAAGACTTCATAAAAAAATTCGTTCCTTTAGGAAAAAGAAGAATAAACCAAATTAAAGTCACAGAAAATTTAACCAAAAAATGCCAAACTTCGAAAAATTCGCACAAAATTGAATTTTGGTAAAAAGCTTTATGGCTTTTTGTCATAGAAATTTCCTTAACAGTTCTCTTAATTTAAACCGAGGGTAACATTTCTAGAGGGAGGACGGGTAAAAGGGTTTGAAATTCAGTTTTATATAAATGTTTCGAATAATGTCAATTTTTTTGAAAAGTGCAATATTTGTAGAAATCCATAACTCAAGATTTCTACAAAAAATTGCAATTTCTTAATAGGAAAAATATATTTTTAGAAAAACTTGCGTAAACTTTACAATAGATGGTAGTTCTACATCAATATCTATAGGGCGTTTGCTTTACGTGGTTTATACAGTAGGACGTTGAAACCATGGAAAAACTAAATTCAGTTACTCCAAATCATTCTCTAGATGTATCCCAGTAAAATAAGTCTGTGGCTTTGCCAAAATTCAGTCAAAATTGTATTTGTGTGCAGAGCTTTATTTTTCTGTCTTAAGTACATCCCAAAAATGAACCCTTAATTTCAACCACTACTTTTGATTTCGTGGAGTGAAAGGTTAATATCTACAAAACTATTACTTTTTTTTTATTTCAGGCCAAACATTGTAGCTTATACCTAAACACTTTTTTGTAAAGGTGCATGTCCATTTGAAAGGACTACTCTCGAGAGCAAACTCGCAAGTGTACACAGGCTTGAGAGTAGCTCGCGGAGAGTTGACTTTTAAGCCTAGTACATACTTCCTCGTGAAGTAAACAACCATCAGTGGAGAAAGTGAATTTTTGACACAATTTGCTTGACTTTTGCAGCTTTTATGGTCAAATTGTCAAAGCTACACCAAAACCCAAAGAGTTCCCGTACATTTTGCGCGTGAATATGGTTCACCGCTCGTGAACGCAAACTCTCCACTTTTTGTCATGGCTTCACGAGCACGCTCACGGGTGAACAAAAATGCAAATTTGTATGAATTCACGACATGATTCACAAGTATGTACTAGCCTTTAAGGGACACATCGTCGCTGTAGATCAAATACCTTGTAGCCCAGAAAAGTTAGTTTTTCAGGAGAAACAAAAAACTTGATATAAAAGTATAGAGGACCAATAACGATGTATTGCTATTTATGCGTTTAGCCTTGAAACTATCGTTCTTAGGCTAACAAGGTGTTTTTCATTAGATCCAAAAAGTTGTTTACAATAAAAGTGCATCATTATCTAAAAAGTGAACTTTTCTGGGTTACGAGGTATTCGATAGCGACTACATGTTTTCATCACTATCGGATATTAGCTCGAAGAATTCGAAAAACTGTTCGTATTTTGCGAGCATAGCTGTCAATAGTTTACATTACGAAACTGTGGTCTTCAGAGGAAGCAACTCAATCAATAGAAAAGTAGTCTTGGTTTTATAATACATTTTACCTTAAAACCCGGTTAAAGCTAATGGATTGAAATGATCCCGGTTTTTTTTTTTAATTTTGGAACACTTATTTTTTAAATTTTGTTGGCCTTACATTTGAAACCATTTAAAAATTTTGTGGAGTAAATCTGATCGATAATTTAGCAATCATGGAACCAAAAAATGTAATGTTAACAAAATTGAGAATTTAGAGCCGTTTTTGAGCTCTAAAAGTAAACTTAAATGAGAATTTCATAACTTGAGGAAACAGGTAAGACAATAATTCCAAGGGCAAACTATGCCCCAAATTTGATAATTATCTACATGTGGCTTAACCCATAATTACTAAATTTATTTATTTCTTTAAGAACAGTGCCAAAATAAGATTTGACAACCTTTGTGTTTGAAGAATAAATGTAGCTTTTACTGCTTCCAATTTCCAACTAGCAAGAAAAAATATCAAGTGGACATGGTTATGAAAGTACCTACTCTCACGAAATGAACACTCAAAATTTCACAAGTGAACTCGTGATATTAAAATCTCGAAAAAATTACTTTCAAATACTCACCTGAGAGTAACTTTCGAAAATTTACTAGCAAAGGAACTCTCAAATGGACACGCATTTTAAACATACAAAATAAAACTCTCCACCAAAATTCTGCTTTGTAGGCTACTTTTACGACAATGATGCATTTTATTTATTTTCTCGATAATAGAGTACGAATTTTCAAATAACCAAACTTTGAAAAAATTGGACAAAACTGAATTTGGATGCAGAGTTATATAAGTTTTAGTTTTAGTTCCATTAGAAGTTCTGCCTCAAAACCTTATTGAGGTAGCTTATTCGTAGTCGAATGAAGAAAGGGAAGTGTTTCTTTAAAAGGTAAGAATCACAAAGCACAGGCATGAACACTAGGCTCATAAAAGTATCCCTAAAGCCTTTTCACCTATCCCCACGATACAAAAAAAAAATATTTAATTAATTTAATTGAAATAATATTATTACAAACATATAATTTCCTTTCTTAGATATAATACAACCCATTTCTATAGAAAAAATGCTTTTGTTTCTTATTCTGATGATATTTAAAATCGCTTAAAACCAATATAATAATTACAATCGGCCAAAATGAAATCAAATAATTTCATTTATAATCGTTAGTAACCTATTTGCCCGTCCTCTTTTTTTTTTTTTAGGTAATGAACTTCATTTTACCAAAATTATTTCTAACTTTGCAATAAATCGTGCTGAAAATTTTATCAGTAGTTTGCAGGCGAACAATGATTTATTTTTCCCACAAAAAATAATTGCAAAGTAAAAGCGTGATTGTCGTTCATAAAAATTTAACAGAAAATTGATGTCATTAAAAATGTATTTCCTCTCCTATTATATGTATGTATGTAGGTAGTAGGTACACAAAAAGTTGCGAACGTTTTGTTGTCGAAAAACCATGAATACTGATAACAATCATCATCCGTGGACTGTAGGATTTATAGTTATATATAGTTGACAGGATGGGCGCTCTAAATTGATTTTTTTTTTCGCAGAGACAGCAGTGTATGAAATTTGGGAAGGAAAAAAAAAAAAAACGATTAGAGCGAGGGAAAGACTTTAAATTATTTTACTTCCGATTTAGAATTTAAAAAAATTAGATTTGTCTATGAAGATTGATTGTACTTAAAAAAGTTACTTTAGCTGTTTGTTTTTTCATCAACAAATTCAAAAGAAATTGAAAACTGAGTCATCAAAACGGAAGTAAAGCCGGAACCACACTTATATCGTGTGGTGTTTCGTGAAGTGGTGTGTTGCTTTCTCTTCAATGTATTTCATATGCGTATGGCCATATTCGTTTCGTGTGGTGTGTTGTGTGTGGTGTGGAGTGTTGAGTTGGAATCAATCTTTTTCTGATTGTATTATACCAGGCTGTGTCGGAGACATATTTTTCTGTGGGTAAGAGAAGGCAGTGATCGGGGAAGAGAATAAGTAAATATCATAAACAAAAAAAAATTACAGTTTACAACAGAAAACTCTGATTATTGTGCAAAGTCGGCTGCACTGTCCACAACACACCACACGAGATAAATGTGGTTTTGACTTAATACAGAAAGTTAAATAAAAAATGATTTTTGAATTTGTTTGTATTGATTTTAGCACAAATATTTTACTGAATACTGATTTTGCAAGGTTATATTACTCATGTATCTATTGTTTATTTTATTTAAAAGAAAAATGAGTTATACCCTTCGGCGTAGTAATTATACGTTGGACTATGACGTAGCAAAGTTGCCTGCTAGACGTAAAAAAAAAATCAATCAAATAAACACCGTCACTTAAAGGATTGTTTGTATTTTAGTTCAGCATGAAATAATAACAACAAAGGTGCAAAATTTTTAACAACTAATTGATGTTATGGTATTAGGCTGAAACTACTTAACAATTTTCTAAAACTAACTTTAAAGCTCTTTAGTTCTTAGTTTTCATAACAAATATCAAACTTAACTTAGTTTCTTAATAAATCTTTAGCTAAACACACCTAAAACAGTGACAGTTTATGCAAAAGAAGTAAGCAAACATTCAATTTTCACACTATTGTTTATATGTCAAAGTGACATTTAGAGTTAATATTAGGTGTGTTCCTTTACTTTAAAACTCGGTGCATTTGTGTGAATGAACTTTGACAGACTTTTGTGTAGAAATTCGCAGAAATGCACAGAGTTTCAAAGTATAGGAATTAGGCTATTGTATTATATACGGACGTCTCAAATGAGAATAGGTAACAAAAACAAACTAGAATAAAAACTTACTGGAAGACAAAATAAATATTTAGTAAAACAAATGATTATTTTAAAAGTATAAAACAGTTTTTTTTTTTTAATCAATCCTAATAGGTACTCACCTCCCATGAAATGAAAAATAAAAACCTTTTAAAATGCACGTTAAAATTTAGTAATACATAATTAATTCTTCACATGAATTACATATATGAATAAATTGCAGTTTTAAATTACTAATACCTACTCACTTTAAATGAAAAAAAAAAAATATTAATTTGAATGACTGCCATCAGGTTCCTTAAAGAGTGTTTAAATACTTGATGAGAATAGAAAAGAACACCATTGAATCCGAAATAGTTTTTTTTATTTCAGAATTAATATTTTGATAAAAATAAAATTATTGAAAATGTCACAATTTTCCGCAATACCTTAGATTTTTTCCTAGTGTTCGTATAGGTTGGGAAATGAAAATTGTTGCGTGAAATTGATTTAAGAATCGGTTCATATTTCATTTTCATATTCTGGTACTCACTTCTTGCTGTGCATTACATACCAGTGAACTTGACAAATGATCGTCATTTTTTGATAAATATATTTCTATCGTCAAATATGCAATCTTCCAGATTGTACAAAATCTGTTTGATGAAAGTCATTCAATTTTCTTGCAAACTCATTTGACGTTTACGAACACGCTCTAACCAAAATGTCAAACTCATATTCGAAGATCGTCAATTTCGAATCTGCGAAAAAATATATAATAATAAATTAATAATAAATTCGCAACAATTATGGCTGAAAATTGTTGTCGGAATTTAAGTAACAATTATTTTACTTTAACAGAAAAAAGGAGGCTGGGCGCGTCCCACACTGGTAACTTCCCATTGGTGCCCTTGGAAACTGGGAACCCGATGTTATTTTGTTATAAGATAATTCCAAATTCTAAATCTTCAAAGACCTTATCAGGTGTTCAATATGGGATGAAGTAAAAACCAAAGTATTCTATTTTCAAACTTTTGTTAGTGGTATTTTTGTCAGATTTGTCAATTTAATCTGTATCAGTATAGAATAAAATTAGCCCGAAGTCAATGTCATTGTTTGGTCTCAAGATATTAGAACCGAAAAACGGTTTTCAACAAATTTAAGCATGTTTTTTTATTTAAAAAAAACTGTCTTATTTTTTTTTGTATTCTTTTGAAAATAAAACAAGCCGAAGCCAAAGACCCTTATTCCGTAAGGCGTTTTAGTAAAACGACAGAAAAACGACAGGGCTCTAGAAGCGGCAATTGGATAGTAAAACAAAAACAAAAGAAGAGAACTGTAAAGTTTAAGTTTTAGTTAAACGCGAATTATCGCCTCTGGAGCCGTGTCGTTTTACTGTCGTTTTCGTAAAAAGCCTTACGGAATCAGGGTGATTGCCATTTCTTGTTCTCGAGATATTCGATTTAAAAAAAAATTACTATAGTAAAAAAACCGCTGATTGATTTTTTTTTGAAAACCATTTCTGCACTTTATTACATTATTATCTGTAAAATAAAAACTTTTTGAAGTTGATATTCTTATTCGTTCTCGAAATACGGTGAACGAAAAAATTTATCATGAGCATACGAATGTACGAACGTACATAAACCTACGTCCCACACATACAGACATCGCTCTTAAAACGATGGATTCCTAGAGATATGTAAAAATTTGCGATTTGAAAAATCGAATCAATTACAGTAACTTCCAATGAAAGTTAATAAAAAAGAGTCGATTTTGTTAAAATTCCGAATTTCCAGCCGTGAGACTCCAATGGTGCGTTATTAAAATTTTCCTAAGAGAAATTTTTCGCACATTTTATCTAAAAACCTATTTGTTTTATGTTTAAAAAAAAAAAAAAGAAAAAGGTCATCAACTCTATTTACTATACAAAGTTACGACTTAGCACTATTTTATTTGGACTTTTTGAAACGCCAATTTTTTGTAGGATAAAGGCCGTTAAAAGCTATTTTGAATCAATAATTATTCAAAAAGTCAAAATAAAATAGCGCTAAGTCTTCTACTTGGCTGATGTATTTCAGTAGATATTCGCTGATGTATTTCAGTAGGTAGTCGAATTTTGTTTAGAACAAAACAAAATAAAAAACATTACCCCTTCGGAATTCGTATTTGGGTACCGACAGTATAACTACGAACCATCAAAACCTTAATACATATGTATATTAGGGTGGAGCGTCAAATTTTTTTTCCGATTTAGCTATTCGAATAGCACTAAAAAGTTGCGTAGTTACGTAAGCTACCCGTAAAAAATAAAAAAAAAATTAAAATTGTTTTTCTTAGCCCTCTACCACAGGTCAAAGTTTTGCAAAATTTGGAAAAAAAAGTGATAAATTTGTTTGCTTTATTCTGTATTTCCGAAAGTATAAATCCTACAAAATAATATTTGTAGCAAAAAGAAAGATAATTAAATTTCCTATAATAAATGTACAACAACTTATATTGTATGATTAGCCGTTTTCGAGATATATGTTAAAAGGCGCTACATAGATTCAAATTTTTCATATATTTGCGCTATGGAAATCTTTTTTAGCTGGATCGGAAGTCACAACCCCTTTTTTGGATAGAACTAGCGATCAGAATTTGGAAGAATTTCTAAAAAAAAAATCATTTTCGCACTTCCTTTGTCACACTCAAGCATGTTGAGCGCTGTGTGAAGATGGTGACCGAAGCTTCAATAACAGTAGCTGGTGAAAAGGCCAGAGGAATGCTAATAAAAAATAAGATGTATTCTCGAAATATATTGCCATTTTTCCACACAAAAAAAAATTACAACTTGAAAAATAAAAAGTTTAATTGGGTTAGTTTCTGAATGGCGTATTTTGAATTTTTTAATTTTTCATTTTCAAGCTTGTGTTAATTTATTTGTCTAAATAAAGTTAATATATTATAATTTGTGTTTTCTTTTTTCATGAATTATCAAATAATTTATTTCGAAATTGTGAAATAATTTTAACGTTTCCGAAAAAAAAAGACTTAATCCAAACTTTTTTTTTTAATGTCAAATTATTCGACTCACCGAAACCCAAAAAAATGGAGGTATTCGAAATTGATACAACCACTTTTATTTTTCTCCATACATCGACGCTCCACCCTAATGTATATATGTGTAGCATGGCGTGTACCATCATCTTAGCTCTTCGCGCTTTTTCCTATTCATAACCCTGTTACCTCTATAAAAAGATACAGTTTTTTAAAAGTTACAACGCAAAAACAAAAAAAGGATTGTTATCCTTTTCTTTGTGTTGTTGGTTGCTTTATATGCAAATATTAACCTTTATTTATTAAATAAACCTTTTAAAATAAAAAAATGTTTCTCTCTATAACTCGAATTTTTCCAAAACTCTCTCTAACTCGAACAAATCTTGGTATCCCGTGAAAATTCGACTTCGGGAGAGTCGACTGTAATTCATATACACACAAGCCAGACCACCGGCAATCATTTAATTTCTAAATTAAACCAAATTCCACTTAAAACCGCCTTTTTTATAATTCTTGGAATAATTTATAAAATCATGAGAATCAGTGTCACACCCATAACAATGGAAATACCAAAATGTCACACTCTACCACACTACCTTATTTTTTTTTTTGGGTTCGTGTGGTGCGAAATTAAAAAATATGGCGTGAAATTAATTATAGAATTTGGGTGCACCTTTCATAAGGCTCGTTTCTATGCAGGTACACAGAAACGAACTAAAATTTTCATTTAAAAAAATAATTTTTTTTTTTCAATCAATAAAAACTAGATTTATGAAAACTTTACTTCGCTATCAGCTACAAACTAAAATGCCATGCGAAAAATAATTTCTTGTTGAACAAAATTCGTTTGTCAATTTATATTATTCAATTATAGGACCCTAGAAATAACACACATTTCAGTTATTTTTTTCATTCATTCGAATTTCCGATATTGATTTGCAATCTGTAATATTCCATTCAAATGAAGGTAGGTAGCTAATATGTCAATAAATTAAGCAAATTAATAATATAATTAAACCTTTGGATTGTCTTCAAATTAAAATAAGTAAAAAATTCAATCACTGAACTCAATTTAATAATAATTTATTAAATAACTTATTGATTTACTTGTAATTATTTTGTTTTTAATCGCAAATTTTATTTTTAAAAATTCAGTTATTGGAACAACTTTAACTTTTTTATCAAATTAATTTTTTTTCTTTTTTATAATTTGTTTTTATTTTCACAAAAAACAATAAGTAAAAAATAAAAGAATGGTTTTATTTGAAAGAAAAAAATAAACAAATATAAAAGGTTGTATTTTAATTATTGTTCTGTTTGTATCGCATAACTTATAATACCCTTACATACTTATTCGCATTAAAATATAAACTGGGAACATGGCAAAAGAGAAAAAAAAAATCACAAAAGAAAAAGATGATAAATGTTTTCTTGCATTTCATATATAGTTAAGGTGAACTCAACAACGAAAAGTGACTTCAAAAAGTCCTTATAGTCTTCTACTTGTACTTGTAATGGCAAAAGATTTGCATAAAAGGTAGCAACCAGATTCAATTACATGGAACGTGACTATGCATAAAGAGATCCTTCACTCAAAGGATCAACAAAGGAAAAAAAAAAAAACAACAAAAAAAAGGTGACACTCAGACAATACCATAATTGACGAATAAAACACCTCTGAACTTCTTGTAATAAAATCGCTGCACCGCACCGCAACGTAGCCGTTATTTAATTAAGTCATATCAATTAATTTTTAAGTCTTAAATACACAAAGAGATAAAAAGTAAATAAAAAAAACCTTCAATATTCATATGATGCGAAAGCTTGGCACGCTAACTGCAAAGTGTGTTATCACACAAAAACTCATTATAAAAAAAAATGCATTTTAATATGATTAAAAATAAATCAATAATCTAATAACTCGTGAAGAACCGGGAATAAATATTTACTTACAACTCGTAACCTGTGTGCGTGTTATTAGTTTAAAGGAATGTATGGGACCAACCAATTTTTGCCAAATCAGAGGCTCTTTTTCATTATCAGAGATGCTCTTGGAGAATTTGTCACATAAAGGTGAACATATTTGATAAGAGTAATGTTTAAATGCAATGTACACATATCCTTGTTGGAATAAAAAATCCAGAATAATAAATAAATAATAAATAAATGAGTGAAAGAAATTTATACGACAAGTATAAATTTCTTTCACTCATTTATCGGAAGATACAAGCTATTCTCAGTTGCCAACATATGAAAAATTAATGCGTTTCTATTTCAGAACATCATAATTACAATTTGGGAGAATATAATCAAAGGAGAAAAATAATAAGGAAATATTTGGCATTTGTAAATTAATTATTCAGTTTAAAAAAAACATATGTACATTATCATAAAAGCTGTGGAGTGTATAAAGGTTTTCATAAAATGAATATTTCATTTTTACTTAGGACCTGTTTCACAACATCTAAGTAAAGTTCACAGGTTTATAAGTTCACAAGAGAAAAAATAAAAGTTATATTTTGTTATATTTATAGACAAATATTTTTTTTGAAATCTCGATCGACTTATGACCCTCTGCTCATATTAATGTGTCAAATAACGAATCTGAACTTTATTCAGACATATAGTGAAACAGGCGCCCTTAAACAGGTAAACATACTACAAGTATATGTAGCTCATATTGTTTCCTAAACTACTTAATGTAATTTCATATATTTCGAGGAAATAAATTCACACAAAATAATTCAAAAAAATTCTATAAAATAAAAAAAAATTCAATTTTATTTTATCTTAAATTTTCTTGTTAAACTCATTAATTATACATTTCTTTGAAAAATCTTTTTTAAAGTAATACATTAATTCATCACATTCTTTTTTTTGTACTTAAAACCATTAAGGGAATATTTCAAAAGGAGATAACTTTATGTTAACTTGCTTTGAGTACAAGGCAAAAACTTTTCCCAGAATAAAATGTTCACAAAAGCTTATACATGATATTAAGTTTAAATACTCGAGCATTTTTAAACTCATTAAATATCAATAATGTTTAAATTCTTTGATCAAAGCATTACTTTAGCGCATCTAGGATTCTGTTAAATGGAAAGGGGGGATAAATGCTTCCATTTGAGACATTAGTTTCTAATTATGTATTATTAAATATTTATGACCTTAGGTTGAATAATTTTATCTTATACATATATTTTATAAATATATATACGTATACGGGCCGTTATTCTGTTAAATAAAATTTTGTATGTTATATTCCAAATTTATGTAAATTCGGTTTGTGTTTAGGTTGTTACTCTGGACATGCCAATATTGTAACAGTGTCTCGGGTACTACGATATTTTCGGCTTTAAGTGTGACAATGTCAGGTATATTCTGTTTTAAGGCCGACAGAGTTATACTACGTTTTCACCTAAAGTTAAACTCGTTGAGATTTAATATATCCTATATAATGTTTTCATTGCATAAAAAGATTAAAAAGAAGATTAACTTTGACAGTTCCTTTCAAAATACAAAAGCTGTAGATTTTAGACTTTTTTTACCGTGGTAATGAAACATTGTAAACAAAACGAACACTTAACGGACTTACCGCGATTAATTATTATAATCAAAAATTATTTTCTTTTAGATTTATTGCCCGACGTTTCGGCAAGGTTGCACTTGTCGTGATCACGGTTATCGAAGCACGGCATAAAATCAATATTTAAGCCACCAGAAAAAATCCGCCAGCTTCTAAGATCTCCAAAAGATAAAATTCCTCTGCAAAATCCAGGAGTTTATTCGGTGCCCTGTAGTTGTGGCTCATCTTACATAGGAGAGACAAAACGAGCAATTTCCACAAGATTAAAGGAACATATAAAAGCCATACAAAAGAACGAAGTAACCAAATCGGCAATATGTGAGCATTTATAATAATGAGGATCACTTTATACGTTTTGATCTAGCTAAATCAATTTCCACGGAAAGATTTTATGTTCCAAGATTGGTGCGAGAGGCAATCGAAATAAAAATGCACTCAAATTTCAATCGTGATCAAAGTTTTAATCTCTCCTCGGCATGGGATCCTCTGATAAACAGATTAAAGCTGAATAATATCGAAGCTAAAAACAACAACAACAAACACAAAAATCAAAACAACCTACCAGCTGATGCTATTAGTTGGGCCTGCTCTCAAGAATATCAAAAATTACAACAACAATAATTAATGCAGTTGCAACAACATGTACCATCTCAACTGCAAGCACAGAAGCACCGGTACAATCTACGAACGAGATCAAAAGAATAAGAGAATAAACAACACCCATCCCACAAGCCATCAGTCAACCCGTGATCACGACAAGTGCAACCTTGCCGAAACGTCGGGCAATTAATCGAAAAGAAAATAATTTTTGATTATAATAATTAATCGCGGTAAGTCCGTTAAGTGTTCGTTTTGTTTAAAATGCAAAAGCTGTTTCATTTTTTCTTCTAAAGTGGAAGTGACGATGAAAAACAAAATTTGATTCTTGAAAATGTTCTCTCGATTCTCGAATATTGTACTCAGCGCAAGAGGGAATAGGTGTGTTCGATTTGTACAACTATTGGCTCTATGAAAATTTAACAAGATTAATTTGTAATCTAATAGATTTGAGGATTAAATTTGTATGTCAAATCTATGAGATTTGAAGAATATTAAGAGTAAATCTACTTAAATCTCGAATTAGCGGTTGGTGATAACGTAGTATTACAGTATAACAGAGTTGTCATGGCGGGGACTTAATTAACAAAGAATGTCAACTATTTCTTGGCAGACAAACATCCTTCGTTTTGATTTTAGTTGAGAATTTATTAAAACTTGTAAAAAAACAGTATAAAATTTGTATCAAATTTTAAAATTTGTTTGATTTCATCGGCGCACTATGGTCGGAAATGACTTTTTTTTGTTGAAAAATTATAACTTTTGAACGCATGAAGATATCGCTAAACTTTTGTTTTCTTCTTAAAGGAAATTTCCAAATAGTGATTTTTAAAAAAATTGCTAAATCCTCCACCCAGTAGGACTTAAAGTTTTGCTTTAATTCCTTTCTCATGTAAATTCCTTTTTCTAAGAAAATCTTATTTTTGATTTAAATATTAGACTCAAGTAAAATTTCTTGAGAATAAGAAAAAGAAATTACAGACAGAGAAAGGAATTAAGAAAAATCTTAAAAATATTTAAAATTTTCCAATTCTTTTTTTAAGTCTGCACCTATATAATTTTACATAGGATGTACCAAAATAAAACTTTTCACCACAGTGCATGCATTAAATTAAGGAACCATTTTTTGATGTTTTTAGCAAGAAATTTGATAGAATTTTTTTCATTTTGTTGCTCATCAACAAATCTTGTTAAGTGTTTAAGTGGCCTATTTTATGTGAAACAGTGTAGGAAGAAAGTAAACGGACCAAAATTTTAATAAATTATATTTCATATACATAATTTAAAAATGGAATACATAATACGTCTTCTTTAAATTTATTATAGATTATAATTTTCAGACAAAAAAATCATTGGTTACATCATCAAGTTCAACTATGTATATGTTTTGGGAGGTTTTTAAATACAAACAGGATTAAGGATTATAATTTACAAAAATATAATGTTCAATAAAAACAATCAGTAGTTTGTTAACAAGATTATAATTAATTTTTTTTAACAATTGCCATTTAAATAAAAAGGGGTGTGGAAGCCGGCGGATTTTTTTACGATCAAGATAGCAACAAAACGTATTCTAATTGAAATAAGAAGAAAATTTCACCTTCTCAGCTCTTTTGGGAAAGGAAATTACTCAAACAGTTCAAAAGTTGCCTTTAAGACCAAAATGTTAGCACCGGGAACATACTTTATTTTAAACAAATAACATTATCTCAAAACATTGCAAAAAGTTGCAGCTGCAAATGATTTAATAAAATAGTTTGGCTAAAATATTCGGTAAGTTTTCAGAGGGATGTGCGAGATTTTTTTGTGTATTTAAACCTCAAAAACTAAAACAAAAGTGCTTTTTTGTTTTATCTATTAAAAATATTAAAAAATTTTGTTTTATTATTTAAAAATTTAATTTACTTACAAATAAAACAACCAAGTACATTAAAAAAAATAAGATTTTCATTGAATATGCCATTCATTTTTTGTTATGTTTTTAGAACAAAATTGTCCAACTCTGAAAAGCTATAAATCAAACAATTAAAAAAAATAATTTTGTTTGCTGTTTTCGAAGTTCTGTATATATTTCAATTAGAAAAAAAAACAAAAAATAAAAAAAAAACATGGGATTTTGTATTTATGCCGCGATTTTTGGATTTTTGGACCACAGTACGGCGCGGGGTGGCGCAGCGGCGGCGACCGCTGCCTTCCACTGTTCGAGCAATACTCATCTATGGTAGCTTATAGTATTCAAAATTTGAGATGTAACGCCGCCAGGGAACAATTTTGTATTAAATGTTAATATAATTAAGAAGTCTGTTTTGCTTTTTGACGTTTATTCTACATTCTTCTTTCGATTTATTGACGTATCATCATCGTACGAAGCAATATCTTTAAAAATTCTGGGCACAATTTTTAACAATTTGAAAAAAATCCGAAACGCCATATACGATTCCGACAAAGTTTCATTATTGCATCCAGTACTAAAAATTGTCGAATTTCGATCATAACAGGTCAACTTATTCCGCTCTCTGCTATACGCTCTAACTACACTGCATCAGATAAGAACAAAGTCTAAAGTCAAATTTTCCACTGGTGAAGAAAGCCTCTTGTCCCTATCCCTATCATTTCTACACCTAGTGTCTACATCCGAAACGTGCAAAATGATCCTGTTTCATGTGCGGTTGTACATTACACATTCTTAAGGATTGTCCCGAAGTTATTTTCATAAGAATACTGGTAGAATGGAATTGTTTGATAAATTCTGCCTCAGCTCTATTAATCAAAACCGTCCTGTTTCTGATGCATATTACAATTTTCTCAAAAGTGTAGAAAGTTCTATTCTATCTGAACGATTCATCATATGAAGTATATTGAAGAAAATATAATTAATCTCTAGAAATCAATAGCTGCTTATAATTATTTCGAAAAGTCACGTCGCAAAATTTTCTTATTAGAGATATGGAATGGACCATCCACTGAAACAAAAAACAATTTAATGGGAAAAATTAATTTGCTTTCATGCAGGTCTCTCCGGGACTGAATCAATAACTGAATAAATAAAGTTGGTAAAACATTGTTGGCTCACATAATTAATTTAACATACAATTAATATAAGGTATTTTTAGCATTTTCATACATAAGCGAATTATACCCATCAATCAAAAATTTCATAATTAGCTCTTGAAAAATAAAATTAATAAGTTTAAGAGCAGATAAATAATTATGCTGTTGAAAATTAAATATTTCATTGGCACATCCCACACATGAACCATTAAAAAAAAAGATTTGTTATTATTAAAGAAAACATATACATACATATGCTTCATTTATTTATGTAATTCAAATTAAATTTATGTTTGCAGTTTCTGAGCAAACAACACATTTTCCTAAATATTGTTTATAGAGGATGTACCAAAGTACCTAGGGTTATTTTCATAGCTAAATAATTGAGTTTATGAAACTTTTATGTAAAAGGAAAATCGTTCTCAATTCTCAGAATAAGATTTAAAAATAAGACAAAACCATTGGATTGCACAATGAACATATACTTGCTTCTATATTAAAGTGGTTTAGATTTTAAAAAAAGTATTAGAGCAAAAATTTTAAAAGCAGGAAAAGCTAAAACAACTTCTAAATAAGATTAAGCTCAAAAAATGTTCCCATCTTATTTCTTTGACAAAATATGAATTCTTAAAATCATTAGATTAATTTTTACAGAAAGTAGTTTATTCAAATTTTATTATAAAATAATTTTAAATATATTTATATTTTTTGTATAAAATTAATGCACAGAAACTAACAAACTGTCAAATTTTGAAGAGCAATGAGTAAATTCTCTAATATATTCTGAAACTACGCAAAAGTACGGAAAAACTAATTCAAAGAGTTCTATATCACAGTACACAAATTTAAAGTAATATATTGGACAGGTTGTCAAAGTTGAAAGTGCCAAAAAATTAAAAATCGCTGTTCGAGTGCCCACAGGAACTCAACACACATCATTTTAAACAACAACAAAATATTGAAATTACACAAGTAAAGGGGCACTAGATCCGCCATTTTGCCACCATATATTACCTCGATTTTGACAGATGCGCAGAACTGAACAAAAATGAAAACGCTAATGATATTACCTTTAATATGTGTACTGTGGTTCTATATGTGTACTGTGATTCTACATGGCCATAATGTGAATGACACGCACGAGTTACGACACGCTGATTGGCTTTCAATAATTTACTCTCGACATTTGAGTGATCTCTTTTGTGAAAAACAGCGACATTTTGGAATACAAGAACAGATTTGGATTGAAATTCATACAAATGCATAGAAACACACGGAAATTTCAACAAAAGGACCGAAGCTATAGTTATTTTGAAAATTTCAAATTTAAATTGGCGCTAATTTTTAAAACTTTTTTCTAAAAGATTTAAAACGGAGTACCAAACGCGAAAGTCAATAGATAAAATGGTTACACAGTTCTTATTTTCTAAACACATCCCAAACGTCAGCAATGCGCATTAACTGAACAGCAAAAGCATCCAACTTTGTCTGGATGCTTTCATTTGATAATTTGAAGATTGAATGGAAAGTGAAACAAAAATATCGCTCGATGGAATTTGACAGTTGATAACTTGACACATATTTCCTTTTTCATATATTTTTTTTTTTACAAAATAATGGTTTCACATTAAGATAACATCTCATAGTTTGTGATGTCTTTAGAATTACTAGACTTTAAACTCATAAGCTTAATATCGATCCTCGAGTGAAATTTTTTTCGTACATTATGGTTTGTTATTCACCGTCATCACAGTTGTCGTTTTACTTAAACGTCATGTCGTCAGCTAACACCTCTTTCATTTTAAGCTGGATAAATTGCGTGCAGAAATGTCAAACTGACGCAAAGTAAAATGTATGCAAAGCTTTCGGGAACTAAGGCTATGTGTGCATTTTCTTTGTTGTTTGGTGGAAGAAATATGACACAAAACTTGAATCTTGAAGTTGCAAAATATTTACACTTACAAATTCCACTTTATTATTAAAAAAATAGAATTATTTTATTTTTAACCTTTATACTACTGAGACCTAGAACGACAACACTGTCCCTTAATTTCAGTTTAAAAATTGCTCGTATCGGATGCTTTGGTAGTTATATCGTCTCGGTATCGCGCGACGACATCCTTTCTCGTCTGGTTTCGAATCCTACTGACAGCTCATCTCACATAACTTGACATTCAAACAATTTGACATGAGTGTTTATACATGACAATTTTTAGAAATGATTTTTAAACCTTAAAACCTTAAAATTGAGTGTTTGAGGTAAAACTGATTTTTTCGATGCCAATGTGGTAACCAAATATGAAAATTAGTTTTTCATCAGCCGAAATTGACAGTCGCATCAAAATCTTTACCACTTCAATTTGATATGTGTTGATACGCAGTGAAATAGTGTAAAAAGGACTATATTAAAAAATAAATAGTGTGCCACTTTTAGTATATTATGTTGATTGGAAAATATGTTTTCCTTCGGCTGTTTTGGTCACAATAATTTTAGCAATGAAACAAGATTTGTTACATTTACTTTTCCCGACGTTTCGACAGGGGTTGCTGTCTTCTTCAGGGTGAACTTTATTACATATAAAATAAAAATATAGTTAATCACAATGTTATGCAACAACAATATACAGTGAAAAGTAAAACTTACACTTTAAGAGTTATAAACGTAGTTTAAATTTTACATAGTAAACTTAAATAATTTATAAAATACAATTTATGAAAACAAAACAATGAGACTTCCGATGAAGAAGTTGAGTCAATAACTGAAGAGAAAGAGGTAGATTACGCATTATTTAATTTGAAACGAGGGAGCAGTATACCGCTGAAATATTCTGTGTGTCCTGTTTTCGATTCATGTTGTTCTTGTTATTTAGAATATGAAGTGTCTCTAAAGTGTACCGCTTGGAAGTGTGGGTTTCTCTTTGGAGAACTTGGACACCGTCAAAGTCGGGAGAGTGGCCACTTTCAATTACATGGCTGGCGAGTGCAGTTTTGGCTGGATTATTGGTGTTTATGTCGGACCTATGATTTGACATTCTTTGACGAAGAAATTGTTTTGTCGTCCCAATGTAACACAAGGGGCAAGGTTCACCAGTTTTGCCTTTACAATTGATCTTATAAATTACATCCGTACATTTGTCCTTACCAGGTTTTGCCTTCAATTTGGTGAAAAGATGTCCAAGTGTTTGGTTGGACTTAAAAGCTAAACGAACATTTTTAAGATTTTTGTTGACCATCTCTTTGAAGTTCTCGGTTAAACTTTGTACATAAACAACACTTTTGAAGAAACCATCCGTAGGAAATTCGCATTGTTGGCGGGGGGTTTTGTAGTTTAGCTTTTAAGTCCAACCAAACACTTGGACATCTTTTCACCAAATTGAAGGCAAAACCTGGTAAGGACAAATGTACGGATGTAATTTATAAGATCAATTGTAAAGGCAAAACTGGTGAACCTTGCCCCTTGTGTTACATTGGGACGACAAAACAATTTCTTCGTCAAAGAATGTCAAATCATAGGTCCGACATAAACACCAATAATCCAGCCAAAACTGCACTCGCCAGCCATGTAATTGAAAGTGGCCACTCTCCCGACTTTGACGGTGTCCAAGTTCTCCAAAGAGAAACCCACACTTCCAAGCGGTACACTTTAGAGACACTTCATATTCTAAATAACAAGAACAACATGAATCGAAAACAGGACACACAGAATATTTCAGCGGTATACTGCTCCCTCGTTTCAAATTAAATAATGCGTAATCTACCTCTTTCTCTTCAGTTATTGACTCAACTTCTTCATCGGAAGTCTCATTGTTTTGTTTTCATAAATCACTTTTAGTATAGCTCTCCCTTTAACAAAACTATAGTTACTTCAAATCATTTCATTTCATTTTCATTGTTTTTCAATCAGCCCTATCAAAAATTCCATCGTAATCGAAAATGTGCTACGAATCACGAAAAATGTATTGCAGATTCCATTCGTAGTGAATTCGCAGTGGAAAATTTATTAAGAATTTCGAAATTCGGGGAATTTGCTATCACAAATTCCGATTAAAACGGAAATATAACGTTCTTTTCTACGACAACAGAATTCTTGTCGTAGCCAAGTGGAAAACGAATATGTTTCAGTAAAAAAATAGTTTTTTTTACAAATTCTAAAATTTGCAATGGTTGCAAACGTAAATTAATCAATTTTTATTTTGTTAAAAATTCTTAAACTCTTAAAATAATTGAATGCCACACCAGTAAGAAACAATTTACAAGTAAGTCGAAAAAAAACTATGCGCCTTAAAAAAAAAACCAGGAAGTAAAAGAACACATCACTATTAAGACAAGCCTGACTGAAATTAGTTCCTCAGTAAATTTGAAACCGCTTTAGTTGTATTTATGAATTTGGTTTATTTTTATGTTGATTCTATTTTCTTGAAAAAAAAGCTAAAATATTGAATAATAAACAAATATCAACAACTGTTTTTTTTTCATGATCTCAATCATTTGACAATTGTAATAGTGTTCAGGGATTATGGGATTTTGTTTTTGCGAGATTTTTCATGTCGAACGCCGAGGGTAAAATTTGTGTAGATTCCCATTTGAAAAAATGCGTGTACTAGTCAAAGGGGGAAAACTGGCTATCTCAGTATTATGCATTTTTTCTTTTGTAGGTACAAAATTTTTGACCTCTGGTGGTAAATGAAAGTCGACATGAGTGTAAAACCGGGTTTTTTTTTTTATTAAACAACTATTTGTAGCCATACTTAATACAAATGTTCTGCCTGTCAAAATTTCTAAAAATTTAATGTTTTTCTGGATCCATGAACAATTATTGTAGTGCTAAAATTGTTTTCTGTGCTTCATAAATTTAAATCTTGTTTTCCTCAGATTTTTGCCAGATTTTTTCACACATTTATGTAAACTGTTCACTTTTCAGAAATGTGAACTTAGGTTACTCAAAATAGCTTTTAACTTTAGTCCTACAAAAATTTGGCGTTTCGTCCCGGCGATCTCACTTGGGCTCATCAGTTGACTAGTGAGGGCCTTGTCAATACGCAATTTTTTCAGTTCATCATACATAGATTTCGTGACGAATATCTAGTGCGTGAACTATATCCAACGAGACTAGAATAGGTACCTAATCTGATGAAATAAATTTGGAAATCACAGATACATACCTTGATTTTTCGTATTAACTCGAAGCCAATCTTCTTGCCCTATAATTCTATAAAGAGTAAGTAAAAAAGTATCCACACAGCTTAAACAGTATTTTAAACCCTTTCAATCTCCTTACTGTCACTTATATATAAAAATATCCATCATGCAAACCAATTTAGCACATTTTGCCATATTCTTCCGTTGGATTTCCTATCCTGATGGTATATGTATATGCTGCACTTATCTCAAAAACACGACTCTAATCATAGCTTATTAAAAGTTATATCATCGCAGAAGCAATAAATATCCTTGGAACTTTTCCTGTCAACACACTGCATCACCCAGATAAAAGTTAAAAAAAAAAAATATAAATAATAATAAAAAAGAAGTGAACACTACAAACCTCTTACATCAGGGAAGAGAACTCTTTTTCTTTCATTTTTTTTTGTATAACAAAGCAAAAGGTGGGTGGGCTTTGTATGGAATTTGCCCGTAAGCTTATTGTCTGCAGTATAACCCTTTATACATACATACAAACATAGAAGCTACTCTACTCTATAACTTGCTGTGCCAAGGAAATGCTATATATACTTCGACAGTCTTTGAAAGAAAAGCACATTTTGTTATAATACAAAGCGATTAATTTACTCTGACCCGTTTTAAGGAAGTGATAATTTCTTTATGTTATATAACAACTCACGCTGTCTTAAATAAGTGCAAATGGGAATGGAGATTTACGTCTTACTTACTTTCATATTTTTTTAGTTGCTTATTTTAGCTGGCAAAAGTTATAACCGCCGCGCCCATGTAGAAGGTAAAATTAAGGTTATCAAAAAAACAACAGGAGCGGATACAGTGAGGTTAATGTAATGGATACAATTGTTCTCACATGGCCTTGATCTAGATTTTAAGTGCTTCTAAGAGTTGTTATAAATGTGTATCTTAATTCATACAAACATTATTTGATAATACATATAAACAAAATTTGTTTGCAATTAACGAAAATCTTATTGTTCTTTAAAAAAATCACAAAATTTTAGTACACTACAATTTAATAAAACTCACTACTCAAATTCAATTTTATGCCGACGGCCGAACATTTAAATTAGCCAACAGCACATTACGTCAAGATCCAATCAGTATAATAAAAACCAACCACATCCTCATAAACAATTTACTCACTCAAAATAATTATACTTATTGTGTCACCTTTATAGTTCACACTATATCGTAGCAGAAAATATAACAAGAGAACGTAAGAAATTTCAACAAATCGAAGCTTATCGCGACTTGTGATTTTCTTGTTTTCAAATTAGTAGAGCTGATAATATACAAGTTTTCAGCTTATTTCTGTAGGGTGGCTTAAACATCGATAGTTGACTGTTTCGATAGTATCGAATATCGATAATTTCCAAAAAAAAAACCTGGCCTTATCAAAACCA
This sequence comes from Epistrophe grossulariae, assembly GCA_929447395.1. Taxonomy (NCBI): domain Eukaryota; kingdom Metazoa; phylum Arthropoda; class Insecta; order Diptera; family Syrphidae; genus Epistrophe; species Epistrophe grossulariae. The sequence continues at coordinate 33,361,792 of OV839568.1, read as the reverse complement.
CAAAAAATCATATTTAAACTTCAATTACGTTGACAAAAGTTCTAACAAAACTTATCTTGATTATCGAAATGTGCCCAGATGCATTTAATCACAGTCTAAGTAAAATAATTACTAATCAAATTATTATTGTTATATTTTTTCTAAGTGATACATAAAAGTATATAACAATAATAATTTGAAATATTTTGAAAATTAAAAGGCCTTTTACGAAAAATGTTAGATTGCTTTTAGATTAGATTAGTAATTTTACTTAGACTTTTTTTTAGTCATATTCATATTTTATGTAATTTAAAAAAATCTTAGTTCCTATTTCCTAAATAGAACACAGTAATTCTTATAAGTAATATTGTATATAAGAGAAATAAAAAAAAATAACAAAAAAAAAACTCGTTTCAAAAAAACACAAAATAAGCCTTGTATTTAAAAAAAAAATTAACAAAATTTTAGTTTCAAATAAAAGGAACAAAACTAAATCCTGAAACTCATTTTGAATATAAACAACTAAAACTTAAAAACTAATATAAAAGTAAATATATTTGTATACTTCTTTTTCAAAGACATTTCACTCACTGAAATTCAACAAAATTTTAGCAACCAAATACCATATATGTATTCAGTTCATTTTTAATAATAATTACCACAAAATATTTCGAAAATCCAAAACCAAAATATAACAAATAGAAACATCACATATTAAATCAACAAAAACAAACCATAGACACAACAGAATTTGACATTTAACTTCAGATCAGAGAGACAGAGATTGAGATGTACGGCAACCGCAACGAGATCAACCACAAAGAATGCGAATCTATTGAAGTCACAACAACAAGAATACACGTATATTAGTGCATTTTGATGAATTTCTGGTGATGATTTTCATAAAAATAGAAGAGTACGAGTGTGAATGACATTTAGGCCCGCTGCACACATGCTTTCTTTTGACGCCAAATCGTTCAGTGCCGCAATCGTTCAGTGCACACATGCGGGTTTTTTTCGCAGGACTCAATCTGCAAATCGCGGTTGGCTAGCAGCAATGGAGGTTTATAAAAAGAAACGAGTAATTTTCGCGTAACTAGTGGATAACAACTATGTTCTTAAAAAGAAACGACGCTATTAGGTAGATCCTTTTGTTTATCATTGGCTAAAAAAAGGAATATTTTATACATCTTTTCTTTTGTCATCATGTTATGCCTCCGAAGCAATATTCCATATTTCTGGATACTTTTTTATCTCATCGATGACGCAGCAACATTGCACGTGTGTGTGCACTACTCAATTTATTTGTGAGTACTGTAAGACGCAAAGGCGGTACCGCTGCGTAACCGCAGCGTCAAAAAACGCATGTGTGCATCGGGCCTTAGAGCTAATAAACTTGTGAGATGAAAAACAATCGATAGTTTTTTTTAAACTATCGATGTAGGAGATAGTTTTTTTCTATCGATTAATAAATCTTCTTTAATATAAATTTACCATAACGAAAATTAAGATGACCAACCATGTTTAGAGCATATCGATTGACTATCGATGTTTAAGCAACCATATATTTAAATTTAACAATTCAAAATAGCTTCAGGTTACTTTTCTTGGTTCATTCGTGTACCAGGAAAGTATAAGCTTTTTACAAAGAACCCTAGCCACCGAAATAACCTTGGGCTGGAATTAGATTCCAACCGTTTTTATCCTTTCTTTCTTGCTTTCTTCGGGATTAACCTGGACTACGACAAGCTAACGTCAGCTTCGACAAAAAATCATCACATTCACTTACATAATGTATATCGCAAGTAAAATACTAAAATAGTTTTTTTTTTTTTCAAAACTAAACATAGTATAAGTGCGATTACATAAATTCTGTTGTAAGCCCCAGTAAATATATGAAGCACTATTCTAACAGTTTTAAAATTTTCTTTTTCACCTGTCGGAGTTCAAATAGCTTGTGTCTTATACATATGTATGTATACTTTACAGGTACACTTTATTGTTTACTCTTGCAAAGACAAACAAGAAATCCCCAAGCTTTTCACCTTCTATCAAGTTTGGTCCCCTGATAAATGATGCACTGGAGCCACTGATGCACGTTTTGCCAATCACGTTTAAAATTATTTATTTGCCAAGAAAACAACCCAACCGTGCAAGAATGTTAGAGCCAACTAATGACTTTGTACATGTAGAAGTAGTTTAGAGACGCGTCTGAGAATAAACAGGGCCATCATCAGCTATTTGAGGGCCTGAGTGCAAATTATTTTGCGCCAATTTTAGTTTCTAGAGGATGTTTTTTTTTTTAATGCAACCATCAAGGCGTAAAATATCTTAGATATTTCGGAAGCGTCTTTCTATTTTTAATATTCAAAATTCTCTTCAGATATTTGAATAAAAGTTTCTATTTTTTCTAATTGGCTTTAAAATATTACTAAGGTGATCCTCGGTTTATTATATTTCAAATATTTTTTAATGCTTTTTTATTAATTGATTTCTCTCTTAAATCAACTTTAAAGAGTTCAATCCTTGGTAAGGTGAAACTTAATTCTCTTAATTTTTTACTACTTTCGTAGCACCAAGAAAGCTTGTACTTTTTTCATTCTATCAACTAAACCAGTTCATAAAAATTAGATCTCAGACATTTAAGTTATCTCAGAAATATGACAGAATTTCTCATTTAAATTTCTCAGTTTTGTTAACGAGAAACGAACATTTTGGAATTCGCTTGCTGATTTTTTTAGCAATAATTTTGAGATATCATTTTTCTGAACTGCCCAAATAACTTATAGAAAACTTTTACAACTTAACTTGGAAAGAGTTGGAAACTTTCTCGAAAAATCGGAGAAAATGTGTCTGATTGAAATTTGTTAAAAATTATAGTACTTACTTAAGTTGTAGGTTCGAATGGATATTTTTTATTAGTTACAACGTTTTTTGTCCCATTCGATGTGACGCCTCCATGCTGTGAACGGTTTGCAACTTCTATTAATCCGCTTCTGGAAATGAAGAACCCAACTGCTGTTGTCACTATATGGCTAGGAGGTTATTAAGAACAAGCAAATATTGTTTTTCTTGTGGGTTGAATAAACATTGAACTTGTAAATTTTATTTTAAGTAAAAAACCTCGAATATATGGGTGAAAGTAAAATTCAGAAAACTTTTAATCTCCGTGGAAATGTAAATTGCTTTTGTCTGGAACAATAAGTTGAAGGAAAACGACGACAAGGTTTTTCTCTTAAAATCATATATGTTTTACATTTTCAAACTATATATGCTTTCCATAGATGTCTCTTCAAATTAAAACACTAGAGAGCTTGTTAAAAAAAACAACAAACTTTCAACTTGTTCCAAGACTCAATCAAAGAAAAGTCAAATCTCCAATGAAAGAGCAAGGGTGGTGGTCAGAGCAACAAACTTTGTTTTAGTTTGGTAAATCTTCCTAACAAAGGATGTAGGTATGTATCTCATCTTCTAAAAAAATAAGCTATAAAATGATAAAGAACATGTTAGTCTCAGGTCATATAGAAAAAAATATTTCTTTGAAGGCAAAGGGCAAACGAAAGAAGGTAGCTGTTATCGATAATTTATATTGGACGACTATAACGAAAGGCATCTATCTATTTTAACGCATACGTAATATGTATGGTCAAGTATGTGAACAATGTAGCTACAATTTATATATATACATACATATGTTCGAACATCCAAAGGGCATAAGAGGGCTTTACAACATATATGTATATACACACGACACAAGGTTACAAGAAGACATTTTCTAAAAGTAGAATTGATATTTATCTCGTTATATCATTCAACGAAACGAGCAATTTTTGAAACGTAAGAAAGAATGGTTTGTGTATCGGAGAATAACCGGTGATTGAAATTTGAGGAAACAACCTTTTGAAAACAGAAACCATAGAAATGTCAAATTTTGTTCAAGATAAAAATGTTATCTCTTCGTTGGAAAATTCGAACCACTTAAATGAAATGCACGAATATTTTATGGATCAAGACTATAAAGTTGCAAAGTAATAAATATCTAAAATATTGGCATAGTACAAAAATTCAATATGCTTGACAATAATACAAAACAAAAAAAATAAAGAATTGAAAAAAACATTGTTGTAAAATGTTGTGATGCAATATTAATTGCTTAGAAATGCCGGTTTACAAAATTTGACAAAATCATAAGAGCTACATATTATATCAATAAGATATACGAGAGGAATAAATACAAAATACAGAAATTTTTCAAAAAAAAAAAAAAAATAAAGTGAATACCTACCATATTTCCATTTATATGAGATTATTTTAGGAAAAAAGCTGATCTGAGTTCCATAAATTATGAGCCTGAATTTTATTCATTTGAAAGTCAGTCCAAATCCCTTGTGTAATGAGATGAAACATAAATCACCTATAATCGAAATCAGAACTTTTGGGAAAACCGAATTTTTGCCACCCGTGCCTCAGTGTACCCCGCCGCTGACGCATGCACGTCCAGTAATTCAAGTTGGATGACGTAGCGGTCTCAAATCTATAAAATCTCAAAATTTTAACCGATTTTAATGAAATTTTCAGACATGATGCTCACTGCCACCCCCACTTTTTAAAAGGGGTTTTTACATCTTTAAAGTTAATTAAAATGAGTGGCCTTCAGAAAAGTTGTAGATAATGTGAGTTCTAATATTTTTTCCATGCAAAACTTTTTGCCACGTTCACTTTTGGGGGAGTTTTTGTTTTTTTTTTGTTACAAAAAGATTTGTTTTATCGAACAATTTCTAAGAAAAACAAAACGCATTGTACTAATATCGCATGTTAAGAACAAAAGAGTCATACAAAATGCCACGCCCAATTTTGGGGTGTTTTTGATAAAAGTCTTACCAATTTAATCGTTTCTTAAAAAAAGACAAAGTAAAATATGTAAGTAATGCCATTTGAACTAGTTCATTAAATTTTTTTGAGGATGTATTGAAGACAATAATTTAAGTATGAGTATCTATGAAATGGTATTGTTGTAGAGTTAAAAACTTTGTTAAATTTATAATTAAATTTGTTTGCTTATTTGAATAAAATTTAATCAAATAAATAGCCGTGTATTGGTGAAAGTGTGTGGCAACTAGGGTTCCCAACATGCTTTCAAAATATAGAATTTTTCAAAGAAAATGTTAAAAAATGGCAAAAATATACATTTGCTAATTATTTATTTTCATAAAATCTCTTTTTTTGTACTTCTAGCGTCTTTTAAACATTTTTTGTTCACAATTAAAGTGTCATAATATGCTTTATTACAATCAATTTTCAGATTTATACGTTAATTATAAACATTAGGTTTTTATTAATGAGATACTCGCTCTTTTTTTTCTTCCCATTTTTTTTTTCGCCATTTTGAATTCATGATTGAAAATATACTTTCTGTGAACGTCAGATATCAGAAATAACTGTTAACGTTTATTTTCAATTAGTTTCTCTCTCTCTGAGAGTTACTACATTCCTAAAATTTCGACCGAAAAATTAAAAAATCACTAAAAAGCGAAATTGCATACTTTTAGGTGTGAGATTTTTTTTTTGGTTAAATCTTTGCGGAACTAGATTTCTACCCGTGAGGTGCAGGGAAGGGACAGTCTAGATCTAAAATGATCTCAATGTTCATTTTCTTATATTATTATGAGGTCCTTTACATCGTCTAGTAACTACAAATTATTTTTCTTTGGTTCTTATTTTAAAGAACTTACAAAAAGGATGAGATGAAACAAATAGTATATTTTAGTTCATTTTTTATAGTTCGTTCACAACACCTATCCAATAATTTCCCAAGAAGACCAATCTCAACTGGAGTCCAAATTTTATATTTAGAAAATGATTTTTTTTGAAATATATCCTTATGGCTAAACTATTACTTTATCAAACTGCAATGTCAAAAACTTAAACATTTAACTTTCGATTAAATGATTTTTGTCCACTCCCTGAATATTAATTTTAAGCTGCCCTTTTAAAGAAATATGTAAGGTTATTCCACCAGCGCATAAACTACACCAAACCGATATTTTGTCTGGATGTAATGGCAGATCCTGAAACTCTTCGGATTGCTAGTTTGCTAAACCGAATTGTTTTTAAAGTTGCTTGGTCAGAATTCTAAAAACCAAAATCCCTCAAACTGAGAAAACAAGAAAAACATTTTAAATGTAAACGATGACGATAGTAAACAAGAAGATAACCATTCTTGCTAAGCTGGTTGTTGTTTTTTTGATATGATCTAGAATTGTTATTATGCATTCAGTCTTGTTCTAATTTCATGAAGGGTGAATGAAAAGATTTCAGGTAACTAAAATTCATAACATTGCACTTAAATTTATCTTAAAATGAACTTATAATTTATTAAATTTACACAACTTGACTGCTATGTTTTCTTTACATATTGAAGTTTTTTTTTTTTGTTAAAAGTTTCGTAGAAACGACAATTTATGTTTTTGATTTACTGGATTTTCAATTTTCTGAATTTCGGGTTTTCTAAACTCTGGGTTTTCTGAATTTTTGGGTTTTTGCAAAAATTCGGTTTTTGGGTTTTCTAGATTTTCGATTTATGGGATTTTGGGTTTTCGTAGGACCCTTTTCAAAAGACAAAAGATTGTCTTTTTGGCCTTAAAAAATATATAGGAAAAATATCAAAAAAACACTAGATGCCAAGTAAATTTATATTTTAAATTTATAATTAAAATTTTCGATCATATTGTATTTTTTTATATTTTTTTACCGCTATATTTACTTTTTATCCTTTATTTTTTTGCAATTTTTTCAAAGAAATTCCGGGGTAATTTCCGGACCCAGATAGACAAACAAGGCAGAATTGCGAGAGCCACATTCATAGCAATGTTTGACGTTTGATTAAAATCTCCAATTCGATTTTTGTATATGAGTGCATAACAGAATATATAACCATGATATAGTATATATAAATCCCTAAATAGCTGTGGAATCTAAGCGTACTCCTGTACACATCAACGTTTATTTTTTTCCAATCAATGTATATACAAAATATAGACATACACAAATTGCTTTTCAAACAAAAATAGTCCTCTACTGTTATATTTTTTTTTTTCTTCTATAATCAGAAATAATTCATTTTATTCGCCAGTTTCTCAATTCAAAAGAAACTAAATTAAAATACTTTTTTCATTTAATTATTTTCAAATCAAGCTCATTAAGATTGAGTGATTGAATTCGATGGGGAAAATATTAATGAAACGACCTCTCAATTAAGCACTTTTCCTTTTTCAATTGCCCATTCATATTAGACTTAAATAAATACAAAAGCATCACTTGATGGCTTGATATTAATCTACTCGAACGCGGATAAAAAGATATAGTTAAAGGTTATACTTATAGAATATCGACAATGAAGGCCAGATTTTCTTGTGAGTGCTTTCTTTATATTTATGCAAACATTTGCTCTATATCTTTATTTTTATCTTATGGTTTTTGCCTTGAAAATTCAATTCAATATAACAACAAGAATTTTTGTTTCTTGTGACAGCGGAGCGTATGAAAAGTAATTAAAACAAAATTAATAGTTTTTTTGTCGGTGAACAGTCAAAACCTCGTATCTACACTTTTTCCTCGATTAATCCTGTTTAAAACTTAAATCCAGATGTAAATTAATATAAATTCAATGTCAACACATACGGATTTAAGTTTTAAACCGGATTAATCAAGTGAATAATATGGCGGTAAATATTAACATTCAATAACATATACATGCATTTTCAATCAGAATAAGAACAAAGTTAGAAGAAATTAATACAAATTATTTCAACTGCGTAAATTAATTTTTGTTGGCGGCTTGAGAATACTTTTGTAGTAAAAATAATACAATAGCAAAACCTGTCACATCTGATGTTTTTCTGTTATTTAGTATAGCAATTAATTCATCCCTCTTGCCTTTCCAATAAATCTTTGTTGGAGAAGACATTAACATGTAAGAGGTTATTTGTTAAGTAAATTGTTTTTGAAAGCATATGTATCCCTAGCCAAATATTTTCACAGCACCCCCACAAATGTTTTGAGTGTAGGGCAGAAATGATGGCAAAGTTTCAAAAACCAAACAATGAATTGGATTTTAATTATTGCACATTTCTCGAATACATGTTGATCTTAATGAGAAAGTTTTAATTTTATCGTTTTCATTCTGTTTATTTTGTTTTCAATTATGATTCCCTGAAATGACATTAACATTTTATGTATAAATTCCTCTGCACTTTAAGGTATTTTTATGCTTAAATTAAAGTTATATACTCGGTAAGCCGTTTAAATGTCCAAATTTCGTGGAAAAAATACTATGGAGTTCGTGTTCGCCACACGTTGAGAAGGTTTATGAATTTATTTTTGCATGATTTTATAATTTTATAGAAAATGATATCTCTAATTATAGGCCAATTGCTGAACTCTTTTTCATACGTTGTGGATTCGGTCTTATGAAGTTGACCGTCGGTATATGAAGTACTTCTGCAGAGCGATTGTCTCCAAACCTATTCATACACTGCCTGGAAAACCTCAGGTTAGCCATTTTGAACCTCTCATATTTGTTTTCAATATAAATGAAAACTTGAATTGATTTAACCTCAATCTGATTTGCAAATCAACGCTGGTGAATTTCAAAACAATGTTCATGCTCTGAATATCTGCTTTTCTTTCAAACTTAAATAAAGTACTTACTTGAGCTTAACATTAAGAAATTTCACGGCATAACTTTTTACCGAAAGCATCTTCTCCCGTCACAAAAACAATTCTCTATTTAATGATGAGCCTGTTCTTGTTGTTACCTATACTCATGACAGTGAAGATTTGTATTTTTCGCTTCACGCGAACCCTTTTCTGGGATGATCCTTTAACCTTCCTTCTTATGTAGATCGGCTTAACCTTTGAAACCTTCAAATCCTTGACTTGCGCACTAATATTTCCAATTTTGATTTTTTTTCACCATTTTATTGAATGGTTTATAATTTTAATGAAACAGGAGGCGTGTTTTTATTGCAATACCGGGGATAATTGGTTGAAAAAAACCACAACGGGGATTAACGATGCCATGAGAGAAACAAAATGGAGTTTTCATACAATATATCGATAACAAGTATATAATTCACGTCGATAACACAGTTTTTCAGCGCACTTAACTTAAGCCCCGAGAATTCTCCGGGCTTAGCTAAGCCCCCCGAGGATTAGTTGTTGTTGCATTTAACATGTACATTTTTTAGCACCGACGTCGAAATTTTCATCCAATACCCCCCGGGCTTGCAAAAAAACACTGTCCAAATTTTAAACGAGGCAGCATCTTGCTTTAAAAAAAAAATTATTAAATTTAAAATCACTTAATGCCTATTTTAACATTTTAGTATCATACTAACTTAAAATGTCAAATTGACAATTAAAAATGTGAAAATGGTATGTTTGCTTACATGTTTGCACGAACACTGATACGAGATAGGCCATTTTGTTTTGTATGCTGTCACAAATTTTCTACTGTTGCTACTTATATATTTTTCTACTACAATTGTTGTATTTCATTAAGGTATGGACTATATGATATAAAATATCTAATTTCAAATAAAAATATTTTTTAAGTTTGAAAATTGCAGCTATAAAATGAAGACACGAGGTTTTAACTGTCTGTTAGTCTTTATCATTTATTTGAAGGAATAATAATGATGATCATTTTCTGCAAAGAAAGTTTAATTCAATATAATAAAATTAATATCGGTTTAATAATTAATTATCTTCGCCTAAATACAAAATAAACTTTTACTTTATTGAAATTATTCAATTATGTACCCTAATATAGGTGGTTTTTGACAGAACAAAAATTAACGAAATTTACCAAAACAATTTTTTATTCTTTTTAATTTTTTATTCTTTTTAAGTTTAATCTGTAACCCATTATTTTTGCCTTATTTACGTATATCTCCTTAATAGCTGGGCCGATTTTTGTTTAATTTTCCAAATAGGTAACTCTGAGTAGTTCAAGATTCAAACTTCAATTATCTCAAAAAAATATTGGTATTATGCATATAAAAAAATATACACTACGGATTCGCACGAACTTTTTCTTGTGATTAACAACTGAAATGAAATTTCATATCTGTAACAAAAAATGTCAAAAAAGTCAAAAATACTAAAAAAAAAAATGGATTATTTTTTAAATAAAATAAAAAAAAAATATTAAAACAATTTTAAAATGCAATATTGTTTGAATTATTAAAAAGCAAAGATGGTAAAATTGTTACAAAATCGGTCAAGCTATTAAAAAGTTATAGGTCAGAGAATAACTCAAAAATAACTCAATAATAAAATTTACCCGATTTGCCATTCCAGCATAGTTGAGGTACATTAAAAATGAAAAAAGCATTTATGTATTTTAAAACTTTGAATAAATTCTTTTTTAAATTTGCTCTTCTTCACATTCTTGAAAGCTTAGGAACAGGGTTGGCCGAAATAACTACACTACATTTTCTACATCATTAACTACGCGTAGTTAATTTAATAAACTACACGTCTTATTTTCTACAAATTCTACAATATGAAATACATACAAAGTAAATTTAGAGAAATAATAAAATTTCAATAAAAATTTGAACATTTTAACTCAAAATTCAAGCTTCAAAGTTACAACTGACAGATCACTTGATATTTGAAACTAAGTTTGCTACTATTTGTTTCATTAACTACATTTAACTACGTTTAACTACATAAACTACGTAGCAAATATGAAAAATGTAGTTGCCATCCCTGCCTACGAACACTTCTCCTTTTTTGGTGTCCGTTCTATCATCTTCTTCGTATTCGAGTTTCCTCAGACCAGTAAGAACATAGCATGAACGCAATAATTTTGTCTATTCCCCTGACGTTTCGCCCTCTTTCTCTGCTCGGCGTTACACTTTTTTGAAATTCTGTTGATTTGTTCACATTGTTAGTAGGTATGCCTCCGCTTAAACATTTCTAATGTTAATAACCGAAATCTTTTATGACAGCTAACTCTTTTAGATGAGCTAAAAAATGTACCAGTTCTTTGGAACTCGGAAAAAAAATCAATTTTAATTTTTAATTGTTATTTTTTTATATTTTCAACAATATGTTTTAATTGTTCTTTTAAATATGTAGCTGTATTTCGAAAACTATTTAGTCTACAGAAACGCTTTAGGCTCAAATTGAAGGAAATATAGTCAGTTTTAAATCGTATGAAGTTATAATCGAAAACCAGTCCTTAAGGGTTAAAATTGTCAATAACTGAAAAATCGGGAAATTTTCGCATTTTTTTCTTGATTTTTGAACATGATGCGTTCGTTGCTCGACGTCGATAACTTGGTTTCTTCATTAGGCCAACATCATAAACAACATACCAAAACTCCCGAAATACCGGACCTAACGCAAGGTCTTCCTCCTATGAGACGACAAAGTTACTGGACTATTTAGGGAATCACATAAAATTAGTTTTGTATTAATTTTTTAGCAAATCGTTCGTTTTTGCTCTAGCTTAGATTACAGTGGATGTACAGGCCTTTACCTAGAAGAATTAAAAGCATTCGAAGTTTTATCAAATCTAAGGATAGAAATGTCAAAAAATTTGTTTTCCTTTATATGAACCTTAAATTTTGAACGGATTGTTTTTTTTTAAATACTTATAAGACGTTCAAAATGCCTTACATCTTCAAAGCTTTTCCATATGTTATAGCCATGAACAACAAAAGCATTATTTATTTTCCCACGCGAAGCGCATAATGTAGCATTGTTTTTTCTGCCTACAAAGCTAGAAACATTCGATTTACGTGATCTCAATAAAATAACATCGGTACACACATATTATAGATACATTAATAGATATTATAGGTAGATTTATTTTATTGAATTTATTTATTTAATTATACAATTATTATTTATACAAAAATCATCTCACCATGGTGTGATGTTTTCTTTGTATACTTTTTGTATAGAATATTATATTGTATGTTTAAATGAATTATTCAATCAAATTAATCCATCTATCTACAAAAAATATATCTGTATCTCAAGGTTGCTTGTTGCTTGAAGGACCCATAAGCCTGTGCGGCCACATCCACAGCACCTTTTTTGCATTAAAAAAAATTTGTATAATTACTTGTTTATTTGATAATACATTTGTCTGCGATTCCTATTTTATCCATGTTAAGGGTTTGGCACTAACATAATTATGCAGTATACACAAACCTGTTCCCAATTTTTAAATAGATTTTATTATTAATGATATGTATGTTGTTCTAGCAATGATAATAATTGAAAGTAACCCTATTTCTTGGGAAAAATAACTTTGTAACCTTAAAATCACATACAAATTCAACTTAACAGATATACATCCATTTAAATCCCTGACCGATTTGTATTAAAAAAAAACTTCACAACGATGAAATCTCTCAAGGAAACTGCATTAATTAATTTTAAACAAACTGGGATTCAATTATTATAATTCAGATCAATGGGATCTGAGAAAGCCTTGATAACTCAAGTATATATGTATTATGTAGGTTCTGCTTGAAATTGAAAGAAAAACGAAAAATTAAAGAAAGAAATCTACCCTCACACATTTCAATCTCTGATAAAAAATAAAATCAGATTAAATATTGCTTCACTGTATGTATAATTGAATAGGTAAACAGGTAAGCCCTATATCATCCTTTTTGTATCTTATTTTTAAGCTCATTGAAAAATGCTTTTAACCAAAATGAAATTGACACCAGACCTTTTTTTTTAATCTATTTCGATTTCTGATTAAGTTTGTAAGGATAGTATATTCTGTATAGAAGATAGTTTTTGATTCTTATATAATAACATCATGATACATATATATATTGTTTTTACATGTACATATGTACTTAAAATCAATTAAATTGTTTTATTGAATTAAAATTTGCTATAAAATTTAATTAGAATTAAATAATAACAGACATGTATTTCCATAAATAAATCTGATTGTATTATAAAGAAAAACTTAGTTAAGTTTATAATTCTATATTTACATTAGGGACGAAATGAGCTATACATAATTTTGCAAATTATAGAAAAAGTTTTTTCATTTCAAATTTGCTAATTTAATTGGTCAACGTATTTAATTTTGAATTTGATTTGACCATTGTTTTGTTGTTTTTAATATCTGTTTTTTTTTTGGTATACATCTATTTTCGATATTTCAATGGTTTCCACTTTAAATAGATTTTTTGTATATAGTAATGAGATAATAAAAAAACTTGGATTTCAATTTTAATTGTATAAAGAAAGAAAACCAAACAAATGGTTGTATGAAGGATACCGATAGATATCGATAGATACAATTTTTGGGTTGGCGTCATTATTCTGTAAGTGCCAAAATTCAGTTTCCAAAATTCTGTATTTCAGAATTCGGTATTTTAAAATTCTGTAAAACTGTATTCTGTAAATCTGTATTTCAAAATTCTGAAAATCTAAAATTTTGTTTTTCAAAATTCTGTAAAACCATTATTCTGTATTTCAAAATTCTGTGTTTCAAAAATTCTGTAAATTATAAAAGAAAAATTGTTTTGATAATGAAAAAAAGTGAGCATTTTGGAGTTCAGTATATACAGTATTTACAATTTTCCAGAATTTTGTATTTAAAGAATTTTGATATACAGAATTATAGATTTACAGAATTTTGATATACCGAATTCTGGATTTACAGAATTTTGGAATACAGAATAAAAGATTTACAGAATAATGAAATACAGAATTATGATCATACAGAATTTTCAATCCATGTAGAGAATTTTGGTCATACAGAATTTTGTAATACAGAATAACGACCCGTTGCCACAATTTTTTTTTTTTTCAAAAATATGGTAGATGGTACTAATATAAGCTGACATAAAAAAATTAATCAAAATCGTAGGAGTAGTTTTTGAGAAAAATGAGATTTTCTTTACCGGTTTTCAAACAAATGTATTGGAGGTACCGTTATTTTTGCTTATAGAAATAATTTGTATTTAAAATCTGCTAGATAATGTTAAAAACTGCTGGATGTCAAATTTGATAAAAATCGATCAAGTCGCTTTCAAATTATTAATTTCTCAAAAAAAAATTTTGAAACTTTTTTTATTAATCCAAAAAAAATGTTTAAAAATTTTGGAATACTAAACTTTTAAAACTTAAAAAAAAACCGAAAAATGTTTATAAATGGTTCTTTCTATAGAACAATTTTTTTAATTTTCGATTCTTTACCATAGAAAAATTTGATCAAAATCGAAAATAAAAAAAATGGTTCTATGTTACCATTTATAAACATTTTCGAATTTTTTTTTTATAAAATGGTAGCATTTTTGGAAAACTTTTTTTTAAGTTGTGGGCACGGTTTTGAGAAAAAAAAGATTTTTATTAATTGCTAAAAAAAATTTTTACCGATTGTTTTTGTTTAAAAAAAATGAAAAAAAAGTATCGGCGGAATGTCCAAAAACGAAAATTAACCCATCGGTTTAGTTTGCAGACGAACGGACAGAATTTTTAAGTTTGATTAAAATATCGAGTATGATTTTTTTACGAATCATATAACTAGCTATTATATGATCTGATTAATATACTGATGGGTTTGACTAGAAAAATTGAAAAAAAGTGTGTATTTCCTTAATTTTTTTGTGAGTAGTATATTTTAACTTCAAATGAGCTCTTGTGAAAACATTTTGATCGAAATCAATGAAGCCGTTTACGAAAAAATCGAACAAAACCGTTCTATGTTATTGTTAGGGGTATGCCATTGATCTTTTTTCCAGAAAATAAGAAAATGCTTTCACTGCACGTCCTGTTAGTTTTTACCCAAAAATAATACAAATTCAACTCTTAGGAATTTCCATTAATCACAAACTTTGAAGAAAAACTTTAGAGACTGTATTTAGTGTATAATATGTAGAGAATGTCCATTAACATGAACAGATTTTCGTATTTTCCTTCCAAATAAAAAGTTTTATTTAGTTTACCTATGCCGGAAGTTTAAAAAATTACCTAAAACAATTGGTGTTAAAAAGCTTAATCTGCCCAACACATTGCCCAATTTTAAAAATAGATTTTATTTGAAAATCTCAAATCACTTTTTTTTTGTTTGTTTCTTCTCATGTTTACATAACACCATCAAGAGCACTGTTTCAAATAGACAAGGTTCTTGAAGTCAATTCCAAATCCAAAGAGAACAGCCACTGACAATTTAAGTGGACTTTGCTATCCGAACCAACTCAATCGAAATGTTCGCGAGCCGAATATATAAGATAAATTTAAATCCATAATCTATTTCGAAAGATTAGAAACTTTATAGTAAAATTGTTTTCTGGTGTTGAATAAATATTTTGTTTAAGTTAGAAAAATAAAACAATTTTGTATTAATTTTCAGTAATTAAGAACCACATATGTTTTGGGAAAATAAATAAATACGCAAACGAATCTCCGACAGCAACAACAACAACAAAAAACAAAAAAACTGTATTTTTAATGAAGACGAAGAGTGTTTATAAAAATAAAAATAATAATAATCAAAGTGCTTTTTGAGAGTGGTGTCCGAAATGTGCGAGGAGGAAGATACTTCCGGAGGTATTTTAAATTTTGTTTATTAGTGATTTTGATAGTGTTAATTATATATCCAAACAATTTTCTCTCACTGTCTGTTTTGTATCTTTTTGCTGCATCGTTTGCTCCAGAAATTATTGCATATTATTGACGATCGCGATCATCAATTAAATTGTTAGTTATAAACAAAATTATTTCAATTGCTTTCTTTCTTCATGCAAAATTCTAAAATAGCTCACGCTATTTTTAATGAGTGCTCGTTTGAAAAAAAAAATTGTATTTATTTTTAAAGAAAACAATTAAAGAAATAATATTATTGTTGATTTAATTTTAATATTTCTGTGAAATGAAAAATTTTTGTTGTTAGTCAGTTGGGGGAGGGGTTATGTGGGTTGTGTTGAAATACGGAATATTCAAATAGTGCGCTAGCATTATAATGTTTGATTGACATAAAAGTATGGGATCTGGAGTTGTGTTTTGTGAAGAGATTTTACAAAAGTTCGATTTTTACTGAAATAAATATTCAGATTAGAATATATCGCTTTTTAAAAAAAAACACAAGAACGATTTATTTCAAAGTGTCTGTCTGCCTGTAGCACTAATGTTGTATGTTTTTTTTTCTATAAATATCTTAACTCTTCTTATTTATTGCTTTTCAAACTCAGAATAAATTATCATATATTATAAATTTTTAGAAATTTCTAGTTCTCATAAAGAATCACAAATATAATGCAATACTAAATCCTATGTACCTACCTAATTTTCAAATAAATATTTTTTTCTGATTTTTTAAAAGAAGTTTCAATATTTTCTTTTAAAGCTTAATATTTCGAAAATATCTCATTCAATTTTTAAAACTTTTACTTGAGAGTTGATACCAAGCAATTTTTTAACATTTTCTGTAGAATACAAAAAATTTTCTCCTAACCAAAAATATAATGATATCAAACATAAACCTAAACATAAACTTAAAAACCGTTACGAAAATTCTTATTGTTCTTGAAAACTTTTCTTACAATTTTGTTTAAAAATGTTCATTAGAATTTTCACAGAATTTTACATTTTTGGACCAAACATAACGGTTCCTACCTGCTGTATAATTTTATTAGAAATAAATAAACATCTGAAAAACGTGCAAAAAAATTTTTGAAATAAAAAAAAACAATTTTTTTTACCGAAAATCTATAATTTTTTTAAAAATAAATTTCTGAAACTGGTAAGGTATATTTTTTTATTTTCTCAAAAACTTTTTACAGAGTTTGATCAATTTTTTTATGGAGAATGTTTTAAAAAAGAATTGCATGTTTACCAAATTTTTTTGTTGGCACTTGGCACCGGGCAAATTTTATATGAAAATTATTTTTACAAACATCCAATAACGGTACCTACCATACAAATGTTAAAAATACAAAAAGGAAAATATCATTAATCTCAGCTAACATCAGCACGATTTTGGAAAACAAAATTTATCTATCGATAGTATTATTTTTTTGGGTTTCGACTACCTCATCATCTGTTCAACCGATTTAAATGAAGTTTTTTTTTATACAGGAGCTTCTAATAAGTTTGAATAATATTGTATATCAAAATTTAAAAAAAAAATATTAAAATTATTTTTTTTAAATTCGACAATTTTTCAGACTTAACAGCAAGTTCCATGCATTACGTGCAACGCGTTGCTATATACTGTGTATATTTATGTTCTCATATAATTATTCATTAAACTAAACTACGTTTTTAGAAGGTGACATAAAATATAGGCTTCCTCTCATAACTAATTGATTTATTTTAAAATCAGACTAATAGATCTAAATTATTCATACTGTTAAACCACAATGTGGTCGCATGGTCGTGCGACTCAATCGTGCTTTTATTTTTAACGAATCCAAAACTTGCCGTTCCCCTGTATACATTTATACATATAGCTCGTAAAAAAGGAAATTTTTGGAGTTGAGAAAAGTGATGATAGGAAATGGGGATGCTATGATTTTTTTTAATAATTAGCCATCCTAAAATAACAACAAACCCGAAATTCAAAACAACCCAACTTTTTTTTTATACAACTCTTTTCATTTACAGCGATTTTTAATAGGAGAGTTCAGGCAAATAAGTAGACCAATGAATTAATTAATTCTTTTACAATTCATTTTGTAATCAAAAAAACAAAACCGAAATAAATAAATTCAATAACTTACAATATCATACATATTTATGTATGTTAATTTGAATTTTCTGTATTTTTTTTCTTACAGAAAGCCCTTCAGGGTATACCAAACTGGCACATCAATTTTGGTTTTCTTATCCGCCACCCGGCGCTGGTGGAGGTTCTTCGAGTAAGTATAGAAAACTTTTTTTTATTTTAAATAAATAGTGCAAAACAAAATAAACTATTTTTTATAATTTTATAACGTTTCATTTAAATGTGGTTATATTTGTTGTTGTTAAATAATTGTGTTATTTTATTCATAAAGGTTTTTCTTTAACTCAAATACAAACAAAAAAGTCGTTTATCGTTGCTCATTGTTTTACATTTGTTACAGTTAAAAGTTAAATATGACATTACAGCAAGAATTTAATATAAATGTTTAAATATTTTTTTTTTCATGTTCTCAAAAAAAATATTATAAAGTTTTGGCAGTGGTGGTGTGTGAAAATAATGATTTTAAATGTTCAATGTTTGCAGTTTTGTCAAGCAATTATAAATATTTGTTTTTTTTTTCTTTTTTTTTAATCAATGTTTTATGATTTTGTGCTAAATTAAAAAAATTTTACGCTTCTAATTTTAAATGTGTTGTTTTTCATAATACTTTTTCACGCTGTTGCAATTTTATAATATTGATTTATCTGTTAAAAGAATCTGTTAGTTTTTTTTTTTAATGGAGTTTTTCATTCTTTTAAGAAGAATATTCGAAAAGTTATATGAGTATTTTAAAGTCTGGTTTATATTTTTGTGAAGACGACAGGAAAATATCGAATTAAAAATATTTAGCTTTTTATTTGGGTTTGAAATAAATGTAAATGTAAATGCAGAATTACTGCATAAATGTTTTTTTAACGTAGAATTGAAATAAAATATTTACTCATTCGTACGGGGTAAGAAACGAGATTTTTAAAAACGGTCAATCATATAAGTACCTAACCTACGTATAGGGCGTGTTAAATCCATAACAGAGTTTTTAAATATTGACCAGTCACCTAACGGCAAAAAAAAAAAAACAATGTCAAGAAAGTTTTGTTAGTGCCAAACGCTGCCAGACGCTTTCAAAAAATTGTATAAGCTGTATATTTGTACTACAACGAATTGTGAGACTATATTATTATGAAAATATAATGGGATTTTCCAAGTGTTCCTCACCTAGCAGACGTAATTGATATATCAAAAAATCGTTATAAAATTCTTAAAATGACTTTTTGAATACAAATAAACCAAAGTCAAAGCTAAAATTCACGTATGCGTATTTAATCGTATAAAAGCGGTAAAACAAAATCTGGAATACAAATATCTCGCAATTAATGAATTTCTAGTAAGCGATGAAACATTCGCTGATAGAAAAGATGTAAGGTGGATAATTTGCAGTTAATAAGTCGTAAATAAGTTTCGAATTTGCTGTTCAATGTTTTCTATGTTTTTTTATTTTTTTTAATTCGAAACACACCCTTGAAAAGGGATTAAAACTGGTTACATTCAAATGTTCATAAGCATTTATTATTCATTATTTGCAATAATACAAATTTTGCCGTGCAATGTCTTCTATGTTTTTTTTTTTTAAATTAAGATCGAAAAACATAGAAAACATTGCACAGAAAAATTGTTATTATCTCAGCTAATTGACGACTAACTAACAGAAAATTAATAAGCAATAAAAGTTTTTATTCCGTTTCGAATTGGGGCTTCGCTATTTACACATAAATTCAACAAAGAAAATAAAAAAAACATAGAAAACATTGGAACATAAAATTGAAATTAAAACAGCTTTTTAAAGTACATAAAGCTAACGGAAATTATTTTATATGAAAATATTCAATGTAATAAGTTTGTATAAGGAAGTCATTTGCTAACTTTATTTAATTTAAACAAAAAAACGTAGAAAACATTGCACGACATAATTGGAATTGTCACAACTAGTCCAGTCATAAAAGAATTTGACTCGGAAAAAATCGCCGGAAAGCTGAATTTTTGATATACATATATGTAGCTTCTTCGTGGTGTTCTTCAGAATTTGTGAAAAGTCCCCATATCGATATGAGAGCCGCTAGCAATTTTAGGGGGGTTAAAGTCCCCCAAAATGTTATGTTGTGCAAACAAAAAATGTTAGGGACTAATTCGTAGCTTAAAAAATTACCTACAAAAAACATAAATATACTTTTTGTCATAAAAATTTCCGTTTTAGAAATCTATAAAGTCTATTATTTTTCTATATGGTGTAGCGGCTTAGTTACAAAATAGTGCATTTTGTGATAAGAGGCATATAATTTTGTTCATTGTTGGTATTTGATATGAACATGATTTTAAGACATTGGGCCACTTTATATGCCCGCCCCTTAAAGTGGGAGGAGCAACTAAAAAAAAAAAAAAAATGGAAAATGAATAATGCAAAAAACACAACGACAACACTTAGGTACAATATTATATTACGGCGCAGGGACATGAAGCCTACTTGTGGGACATAAGCCCCGAAATAAAATTTTGGCTTTATGTCCCTGGGCCTTATGTCCCTGCACCTTATATTACAGCTTTTTTCAAAGCTATGAACTCATTTTTTGATTAAGTTTTTAAATGAAGTAATTTCAGTGCTTAGTTTTTGAACATATTATTTTCAAACTCAAAACTTTAAAAATAAAAATCGAAAAAAAAAATTATAAAATGTTTTTTTTTAAAGTTTTACGTTATTAAGTACTAATTTTGGTTACAATTTTCGATACTCTTACTAATATTTAATCGAATGCTAAAAAACCTTTTAGTTTTTAAGAAAATTGAGAATCACAAAAATTTCTTTTTTCAGAAACATTTTAACCGTAATTTGTTTACAAAAAAATAATGGATTCCTTGTAGGAGATAAAAAAAAAACAAATTTCCAAAACCACGCCCCCCGCTTTTATAATTGTTTAGTCATTAGTGATATGAAAATTGTTTGAATGTTACTGAGAAAAAAGTAGTTTTTGTTTGTTTTTTTCTCAGACCGTCAAAACAATTTAAATCCATTAATTAAAGATTTAAAAAATACATATTCTGTCACTTCCCTCAGTTTAAGGATTTGAACTTGATAGTCCAGTTTACAGAAATGAAATATAGATTTCTAATGCAAAAAATCATATCGCCTTTAAATTACAAACTAAACCCGCGCACATGGACCACCGTCCAATATTCCCTTGATTTTTTTTAAGATTTTGGACTTCTCTTGGAATTAAGTTCCTCTGATTTCAAAAGTACTTCCAATTTTTTATAGATTTGTAAAATGATGTTTAGAGGGCCGAAAAATGAATATTAAAAGAGTACGGAAATGCTCACACAAGAGCTTCTCGTGACTGTGCAAGCTCTCTCGATTTAATGCCATGATAGCATTTTTTTTTTGCGCACATCCACGAGTGCTCGATTTATAATAAAATCTCACTCAGTGAGCACTCTCATAAAGCTCGATAACGATACTACTCGCCTCATAAGCGCAAGACGATTAAACACACACACAATAGGCGTGTAAGAAATTCCTAAAAAAAACCATCGGCAGTATAGTGTGTTTTTTGTATTTCACATTTTGGTACCTAACCTACTATTGAAAAACTATTACTACTCCATGAACACATCCGTCAAGATACAATTCAATTTCACGTCATAATTACAAAAAAAATTTTTCCGGAAAAATAAGTATATTTTCTGTAGATATTCGACATCCTGCCCTAGTTTTTGAGATATGACATATGGATACTTCTATAGAATAAAACCTGCCATACGGCGAATAAAAATCAAATTATTCTTTAAAAGCAACCAGAAATGATGTTTTCCATGAAAGTTGGTCGTTTGGCAGATGGTACATTAGAATAAATCCATTTATTGCGGTTTTTTGGTATGACCATTGTTTTTTTTTTTTTTTTATTTATAAAAATTGAAATTTATTTAAATCAAAAATTGAAAATATTATGTACAAAATATAGGTATTTATTGGTTAAAAAGACCAGTTTTTTTTAAGTTGCAGGAAGTGTCTTAATGCGATAAAATGTTATGAAAACAGTTATAAATTAGCATTTCTCTTGTCTAGTCCTCTTGAAAAACCGACAGATGTTTATATTTTTCAAAAATATGTACTGAAAAATTCCTTTTCTTGTATGAAATTGATGATCTAAATACCAGTTTCAACATGTTAACAAAATTTTGTAATATTTTTGTGGACAAGAGGAATTTAATTCCAAAAGAAACCCAAAATCAAAAAAAAAAATTATTTCTTGTATCACTATTGACAAAGGTGTTTGACAAAATTATAAGACATTTATTTAATAAAACTTCACAAAAACATTTTACCAAAAAATGATTATAACTTTTCGAATAATTTTTCTACAAAAGAATAATAATTAAAAAGATTGTATGTGTGGTTCTATATAGTTACCCAGTTTCCAAATTTGATTTTATTGAACGAACAAAAACAAAAAAGAATAATAAAATTTTCAAATTAAAATAAAAAAAAAAAAACAAAAAACAATCTGGGTCCTTTCTAATATTGCAGTTTAGTGAGTTTTTTATTCGTAGGATAAAACAATACAAAGTTGTGTTAAGCGGTTTCCATTCACAGAGAGATGCATATTCTCATAGTGCGGATGTAGTTTGCTTGGAGGTAAGGCACGCATTCAAAAAAGTATAGGATGTTACTTTTAGGGATGAACAAATATTTCCTATAATGAGTTTTTAAAATGCGCTTTTTCAACTATTTTCATGTTTTTTTTTTTTGAATATTTATTTTTTTATTATTATTTTTATTTTGCATATTAGTACACACGTTCCTTTTATAACAAAACACTTTTCAGCGCACTCTGTATACGGCTTGTAATATTTTTTTAATGAATACGTCTTATTATTATTATTATTTAAATGCACCATGGCAAAAATTCTGTGTTTAATGTTTTGTTGATTTCTATGTGTAGGTAATTAAAAATTATAATTAAGAAAATAATTTCGAAAACAAAATGGAAATTGAATAGAAAATAAGTCTCCATAATTTAATAAATGATTTTTTATTCAAAAGGTGTTAAAATATAAGAATTTGATTCTGATAAGTTTTTTTTTAAAACCCAAATCCGAATTTTTAGAAACAACTAGTTGATCCGCCCAGCTTCGCACGGAATTTTTCATCAATTTTAGCATTTTAATAAGTGAAATATAAAATTTAAAGGATCTTTAAACAAACCTTTACAAATAATTTTTTTGCACGCTCCAATATTTTTTATGCAGAAATGTTGCAGTCTGTGAGAGTAACGCCATCTGTTGGCGATCCCATTTTCGTGAGGAATACAAATTAGTCAATTGCCAATCCCATTAAGCAAACGGTCAACGTAAATGGCCAATGCTTTGACTCCTTGACGTCGCCAAAAATATCATCATTTAACTGTTAAGATAGACCGTTTCAATGTATGAAACGTTAACGTTTACACGTGTGACAGCAGTCGGTCAATGTTGTCCCAAAATGCTTTGACGTGTTATTTGTGTCAATGCATTTTTTATACTTTGGTGTCAACGTCAACGCGTTAAACTATAAAGATCAAACGACTTGACCACATTCGAAAACTTTAAGCGTTGATGCCGAGTTGACAAGAGCGAAAATCAACCATTTTACGCATTGACGATAACACGACGCGACGCAACGTTAAAATGTTAAATCAGTTAAACTATAAACTTCAGATGAAGAACGCATATGTGATGTTGATAGATTACCTCTACAAAATTTGAAATTTTAAGATTAAATTTTTTGCTCCGGAAAAAAGGCTTTTAAATGATGGAGATATTCAATATGCGTCAAAATATAGGTAGTTTGTTGCCTAACTTTCAAGCAATAATTCTTCCAATTCCATAGAAGAATAGCCACGATGTTGATGGATTAAATAACCTCTACATCAGAAATTTTTGAAATTGAGATGGAGGTCAACAACCCTGGTATACAAATTCTGCTGTGTCAACTTTGAAATGTAGTCAACGCGCAGACGAGCTTTCAAGGCAATGTGTCCCTATTGCGTAGGCAGGGCTATTACACGGTCACACAAAATAGTCAATGCGTTGAACGCGAGTGTCAACGCAGCCGTCAATGCATTGACTGTGTTCACGCCTTGACATCTTTTGAACAAAATTTGATGTCATTTTGACGTCAAAGAATCAACGCGTTGACCATTTCCGTTGACCGTCTAATCGGAGCTTTAGTGTTTGTCATTCCTTAGAATCAATATTTTCCTTCCTTTCCATATAAAATGGAATTTAAAAAGAATGGCCACCCCTGAAAGTATGCAATTTCAGATTTTCTGACTTTTCGGGTCCGTTAGTTCTTACCTGGTTCCATGGACGTATATATAATACGTCCATGCCTGGTTCAAAACGAATCCAACATGCATATCGAATGATGTTCAGCTGAGTTATACGCGCACCAATAAACGAATCCATTTTTATATATTTATACATACATACATACATACATACAATGGGCGTTTTTCTTTTTTAGTTCAGAGTAGAGCTCTGAACAGAGTCTGAACACTCCGAACATATTCTGAGCGATCTCTGAACTGAGCGTGCTTTGCTCTGAGAGTTCAGATTTATTTAAAAAAACACGCTTCACCAGCTGTCACTTTTTTAATTGTTCACAGTAATTGTCATTTTCTTTGTGTTCAGCTATTCAATTCCGTCTGCCCTACCAATCTATTCTGAGCTCATAGATCGCGCTCTGAACATGCTTAGAGTGAAAAAAGAAACACACAATTGGAGCTCTGAATGCTCTGAGATAAAAAAGAAATACGATTTTTTTTGACAGTTCAGGCTCTACTCTGTACTAAAAACAAAAAAGAAGAAAAACACCTAATATAGATTTAAATGGATACTGCGTTCATTTTCGTCTCGTTCAATATAAATGAAATCAACTTTACAAATTCTCAAAAATTCATATATCAATGCAATCATTTATGAATGCACTCGTCCGAGTTGATAAGATTTCGAAGGGTGATAAAGTTCTATTTTGCTGTTAGAGAAATATTACATTTCTCTTCACATTGAGAGCAGGTTTAATAAAGGTTATAGATATTCATCAAATGAAGAAATATAATAAAACCCAAAGCCACCCTTACCAACAACAACCTATAATATAGTAGGTATGTGAAAACGTTAGGACATTGCCGACCATAATGTTTCCCTCTTACATGCATAAGTAAATTTTTAAGAATTTTGTGGTTTCCTATCTACATATCATCGCACTTATATAAATAGTTTTGACTTATTATAATAGTTTTTGAAATGAAATGTCAAACAGCTTTCAATTAATTTCATCACTCCCTACACGAGTTATAGACCTACAACTTTGAAACTGAAAATCCCAATTCAAGGAGACTCGTGTCACTTTTCTCTACCAAACCCCAGAATGCTCATATAAACGAGTATATTTAAGGGCTGGTTTTGTAAATAAAATTGATTTCCTACAATTTTCTTTCTATAGAAAGAATGAAAAAAAAAAAACATTATTGGAAAACGTATTATAAGCTTTTAAGCAGATTGTGTTGCCTTTTTTTTATGCTGTGTTGATAGGGCTTTTTCCATATACCTACATACATATACATACGCATATAACCATTTTATTTTCGTCTGTGGTAAGTAAACCTATTGGACTATTGGTTGTTCGTTTTTTTTTATGTCTTGATCGAATGTTTACCCTGAAACAACCACTTTGAAATGGGGGGAAATATTTTTGTTTTATATTTTTTTTGTTCAGTTATTTCTTCCCTTAGATTCATTTAGTTTTTGATTTGATTTGATTTAAGTTGAATTCAAATAGTTTCTGTTTTGAATAAATTAACCTAAAATATGTAATTTCACCTGCCTCTTCAAATAAAAAAAAAAAAAAACAAAAAAAAATGCCAAGACCAAAGCTTACAAAATATTTAATGGTTGTGCGAGTTGCCAATCGGCTCCAAAAGGGTGGGTGAGTGTGAATGTGTTTGCGGTTGACCTTTGACACTGTTTGTATTTATAATATTTTTTGTAAATCATAATTAAAACACAAAAATCTTATTAAATTTGATATACAAAAGGGTGAAATAAAAAAGTGAAACATTTTATGAAAATCTATATACCTATATACAGTGCGCGTCAATCAATTAAGACAACCCTTCTTAGTGAAAATAATTAGGTACTTGATTGAATTTTTCACACCGTGAAATGGTTAATAGCTATGACGGTGTGGAGCCTCTGAAATTAATTTTCTCAAGCATAGAAAATAATTAAGAATGTTTAGCTTCGGTGTTTGATGAGTGAGGTTGTTTGATTATAAAAATGAACAGTATTAGAATGTGATATAATGACAATTTATTTATGTAATGTTATTCAACTTATGGGCGTCTCGGCTAGGTTGGGGGTAAAAGGGGACAGCACAATGCGTGAACTCAGCGCTGAGTTATCCATTTCTAACAACGACGAAGAATTCAGATATAATCGTGTTTTAGTAGCGCTATACAAAGTCGAAGAAGTATATGTCAGATTTATTGAGCTTATACAGGTTCTAAGAATCTGATATTTGTTTCAGTCAATACCATTGAAGATATTTTGACGGATCTAAGTCCTATGACATGCTTGTGGACAGCATATGGGTGATTCTCTGCCAACTGTGTTTTTTAAATTAAAATTTTGCTAAAATTAAAAGTCATTGAAAATTAATTTTTTTTATTTTATTTGTCTTTAAATAGACATGGTATTAAATCTGGAAGAGCATTTTACTACAACTTTTAAGGAACAAAAAATATCGTAAAAAGAACTAAATCTCGAAGGCATGATGCTGGCACTGATTTTTTATTTTTGAGTTTTTAAACGTTTTTATTCATTTTGACAATATTTTTGGTGAGTTTCTTAATTCCCTCTTACGTTTTGACGTTTTCAACTTCAAAATTAAATGTTTTTAGCTTTTGAAATTTGTTTTTTGAGGTTGGAGTCTTAATTTTTATGCTAGGTTAAATAAATAAAACCCAAGTTATTTTTAAATAATAAAATCTTAACTAAATATATTCCACACATTAATTATCTGTATTGTTGTTTTCCCCCTTGTCTGGGAAGTTATTTCAAATTTAACTACCCATATTTTAACGTCTTCTTTTTGTTTTGTTTTAAAAATTAAATAAAAGAATTCTCTTCTTGGGCTCGTCCGGGATTTTAACACGGGACCTCCCACACCCTAAGCGGAAATCATATATAACTCAAGATTTATTGCACGGATTTGTTTTTATATGTTTTGTCCGAAGTACTGGTACCATTCTTAATAAAAAAAATAACAAGATTTTTAGCAAAATTGCTTGAAATCATTTAATTTAAGTTCATTATAAATACATGTACCACGGCACTGACACCCACGGTACTGACATTTAGGCTTTAATATAACCTCATATTTCAAAGTTTCTGAGAAAAATAAAAAAAAAAAATAATTTTAACTTATATGACTTTGAAAGAAATACAATATTCTAAAATTCATCCCAACAAATTTCATAACACGCTTGGAAAACACTACCACGGTACTGACAGGTAATTTTGTGACACACGATTTTAGAATAAAAACACTTCACTCTTACAGCAAAATTACGTAAGTAAAATAAATTGACTTTTATAAACAATAAATAAATAGTGCCTCTTTCAAACGGTACCACACAAATGCCTTCAAACTAAAAACAAAATGGCGGTTCAGCTGGAAATCTTTCGAATTCAAAAATAAAATGAAATCCAGGGACACCATTCCATTATTATTATTTAATTCGAGAGCAAATATTTTGACCTGATATTGTCAAAATTTAATCAAGCAACTATTGTACTTCTCTGAGGACAATATTTTAATTCAATGATCTATTTTAATAGAAAATAGTAGATTTAATTGGAAAAACAAGGATGGGACATGCCACGGTACTGCCATTTTGCGTATAATTTTACATGCCAAGGGGAAAGGGTAGCAAATTTTTAAACAATATGTAATGTAAATTGTAGTACAAACTTATTTCCACAATTCAAACCAGAAATTTATAAGAAAATTTTATATTAAGTTACAAATAAAGCCCTGGACACAAAGAATCACAGTTGGCAGAGAATCGCCCATATACCTGTCAGGAGTGAAAAAATGGAGTGTGTTAAAAATGGAGTTTAGAAGCTTGAGAGAAGGTTTTGTTACTTCTTAGATCAAAGAAGCAGCGATTGGCATTCATAGTATCAGTTTCTGAGTAAGTATAGAGGAACCTAGGTGGACAAAGTCCCTATAAATACTCCAAAATTATAGGTGTCTATTGTCCAAGCTGTCGGTATTGGGTAAATTTTGTTTGATGGCAGCATGTGCTCATTGATCTTCAAACCCATCTTCAATGTTTTAATATCAATATTCTTAAATCCGCCATTAGAAGTGTTCTTCTAATTATATCAACTTCGTAAGCTCTCGTTTGGCTCTCTTTTCTTTTTGATAGTGTCATGCTTTACATAACTTTTTGGTCAAATATTCAAAGCATTTTTCTTAGATCTATACTAATATACTAATATAGACATAGGGCTATGCTGGCAGTTTTTTGTTACAAAATTTGAACAATATAATATATCTCCTTGTATAGCGAACAGATATCATAACCTATTTAAATAATTTAAAATAAAATGCACGACTGGTCGTACGAACTTGCTCTTAAAATGTATAGGTCTGATTTTAAAAGAATTAAATTAGTTATGGGAGCCTATAATTTATACTACCTACTAAAAACGTATTATAGTATAAGGTAGTATTATATGAGAATACAAAAATTAATAATATACACTACGGTGCACATACATATGTACATATGCATGCATTTACAGTTTAAACTGAAAAATTGATACAAAATTAATACATATTATGTAAATATTTAGGAATAAATTAATTAAACAAAATCTGAAATTGTTTTGACATCAACACAATGTACACTATATGATTTCTTAAAGAAATCTCTATTTATGAGAACAAAATTTAGAAAATCGTTGGAGCAATTTAAAAAAAAAAAATATTTTTTTATATAAAGAATTTTGTAAACATTTTTAAGAAAAAAAAATTACCACGCAATATTTATGCATTTATTAATGGGGAGGTAAAAAAATCATCAACCCATTTTCGAAATATCGAATTTAAAAAAAAAAATACATAATAAATTTTTTTTTTATCTAAAATTAGATTTTTTGAAAATTTTCATAGGCAGTTGAAACTTAATAGAAGCTCTCGTGTAAAAAATTTCATTAAAATAGGTTCAACAGGTTATGAGATACTCGAAAAAAAAGTTCTATAAGTGACACTATTTTAAATCGATATTTTATATAAATCTTTTGTCCAATAATATCGTACTGATATTAGCTCCCATAAAATTTGTAATCAAATTCGTACAAATTCGTAGGAGTCGTTTTTGAGAAAAATGAGATTTTCCTTACCGATTTTTAAATACTTGAATGGGAGGTATCGTTATTTTTGAATATAAGAATAATTTTTATTTAAAATCTGATAGACAATATTTAAAAAAAACTGCTGGGTGCAAAGTTTAATAAACATCGATTAAGCCGTTTTCGAATTATTAAGTTTTCAAAAAAAAAAAAAAAATTGAAACTTTTTTAAAATTCAAAAAAAAATTTTTTTTGAAAATTTTGGTATACAACACTTTTCAAACTTTTTGAAACCCTGTGTCGAAATTCGACATTTTTCTTTTTTAATTTATTTTTTTTCAATATGCAAATTGCTCGACAGTGCAAAAACAAAAATGACCCACAGTGTGTAAATGCGTGTCTCAAGTATATTCTGCACATCTCCGCAATTGTGGCTTTCTAATCATATAAAATTTATCGAAATCGGTCAAATACTTTTTGAGAAAATGGTACCACACAATTTATTTTAGGCTATTTATATATAGATTCTCCGCAAAAAATTGCTAAAAATCAGTTGAAGAGTTGTCGAGAAAATCGAAAATAAAAAAAATTGGTTCTATGGGAGGTTCCATTATTTATAACCATTTTCGCAATTTTTTTTATAAAATGGTTTTGTAAAAAAAATTCAAATTTTTTTTATTTTGAATTGTGGGCACGTTTTTCAGAAAAACAAGGTTTTCATTTTTTGCTAAAAAAAATTGCACGACAGCTATGTATCCTATCTACTATTATTTTTGGACCAAAAAAAAATGAAAAAAAAACGTGTCCGAAAATAGGATATGTACCATGTTTAAAGAAAATCGACCCACTAATTATTTTTTTTCTTGAAAATTTTACATTATTAAGTACTATATTTTTAATAATCGATATACTTTTATCACTTGTTTTAAGTCAAACACGAAAACCTGGAACATTTAAATATAATAAAGAACCATAAAATTATAGTTTTTTAAGAAAAACCTAAATTTTTAAAGAAAATAAAAGACTTAAATATGATATAGTTTTACCCGTCTTTTAAGAGATAAGCACAAAAAACCGGTATTTTTTTACTATGAATTTTTTAAATAATGAAATCCTTGAAATTATAGCTACTAAAAAATATCTTAATGATTTCTTATAAAGGGTCAAAAAATCTACAAATTTTGTAAAAGAAGTTCGATTAAATTTACCCATTAAGAGTCGTATTCAAAAAAATGTATTTTCGATACTTCGAATTTTTGAGAGGGCAATATTTTGTAACTGTTTGCTTGTATCGAAAAAGTTGTCAAAACATTTTGTATATACTATAATCTTTAAAATTAGCGTAGGTACATTATTTTTCGAATTTAAGTGCGTAAAGATCGAAAAACCAGTATTTTTGACTTTTTATTGATTTTGTAATGTAATGATTTCTCCTAAATGTTAGGAAAAAATGGTGATGCTTTATTTTAGAACGTTACATAACAGCCGTTTTTATTACCAGAATTGATCTATGTGGATCATCAAATAACATAAATAACAACAACACATGAATCTGCTCTTTATCGGGTTCACGTTTCATGATCCGAAAACAGGCTGGTGATTCTCGCCACTGTGAGGTTGTTTTATAATCCATATGGATCATTGGTCATAATAAAAACGACTAATGTAGATACACAATTTGTATGTACATATTTAAAGCCCTTCCACACTATCCCACTGAGTATTAACACATGTCAAAAAAGTGGAAAACATGTAAAAAAGTGTGGAAACAAAATATGACAGCCCATCTTACACAGCATGATATTCCAGCCTACATCGATTTGACATGTGTTAATACATAAGAATTTTTAGAAATGGTTCTAATTCTATCACACATTTCAACACATTTTTATTGAGGTTAAATTAAACTGTTGTGTGTGGTAAAAAAATGAAAATGTATTTCTCTCCCACAAATTTGGCAGTAGCATGGAATTCTTTCTTACTTTCAATTTGACATGTATTAATACTCAGTGGGATAGTGTGGAAGGGCTTTTATAGGAATTAGGAGTTCGGTATATATGCGAAAAGCCGACATTATCGACCAACGGTTAGTCGGACAAAAAAAATGTGAGAAAATTTAACATTTTTACCTCATTTTTTTTTTTTTTTGAAAAGGTAAAATATAATTTTGAAAAAAATGCTTCTCTTATGTTCACCATCAAGAATGTTGCAGTTTCTGTGTGATGAAATACAAATAACAATTTACATAATACATACCTTATTGTTTAATTTGGGCGTTCAATTAAATAAAAAATAAATCAGAACGTTCATATAATATTAAAACACAACAATCAAGTGACATGTAGTGTTAATATCTGGTTAAGCAGAAAAGATGTCGCCATTATAAATTGTATCCTTCAGTTGTTGGTTTAAAATGAAATTTCATGCGATAAAGGATAATTTGCAATTAAAAGTTGAAAATGAAGGCTTCACGAAAATGTAATTAAAGTGACATGATTGGCTTTTAATTAAATTAAATTTGTGTCAAAAATTTTCATTTATTACCTACACAAAAAAAAATTAATTCACAATGTCAAGCTAGAGTGGTATCATATTGCTAACACTTTTTTATTTGCATAAAATTTAATAAAAGAGGGTTAAAAAAGACCCATTAGTTATGTATATTATAATACATATAATAACGTGCCTAATGATAGCGATTAATACGTGCTACATGGACATTTAATTAAAGTGAAATAAATGCGGTAGTTCTTTTTTTTTTTGTTGTATAAAATGCTATATGTTGTGGTTTATCAATGATGAGAATATAAATATTAATATGACATTTAACTATACAGGAAAAAACTGCTTGTATAAAGAAGGTCCATTTGAAGGATTTTTTTGATTGAAACAAAAACATAATAAATATAAGAAAAAAAATCGAGGCGTATATGAATTTGTGCAACGCTATCAATTTTTATCAAAAAATTCCCCGGAGCCACTTGTTCGATAAATACTTGCAAAATATTTTTTTTTAAGCTTGTTTGTTGTGATTGATGGTGAATGTATTTCGGGACACCTTTAAAACTAATGAATGACACGGTCGTGTGTACAAATAGAATTTCACCAATTTGGACTCGTGTGTATATGTACATATATGTGACTGTATATGTACATATATGTGACTATATTTCACATGAGCTTAATTTTGCTCGCACATGATGTGTCATTAAAATAAATTTAAAATCGAATTACTTGATGATGAATAAATTAAAAAAAGGCTCCTACCGACTCTCCTGTTGTAATCAGCCATGAAATATGTAAAACATTTTTGAAGAAGGGAGTTGGGTCGACAATATTGTAAGATATTGTCAATATTGCAAGATATATTGTTTTTTAAAATTCTGAATTCAACTTTATAGTTTAGAATAGTGTTTTTCTGAAAAATTAACTAAACACCTCTATCGGATCTTCTGATTGATGTATTCTCATTAACTACATACTAACATTATTGCAGAGGAGGATTGAGGCAATAATTTCGAATAACTTATTTGTTTTTCAATTTTTTGAAGGTTTTCATAAACTTTTGAATTTTAGAATGCCAAGAATCGAAATCAAAACGTTTTTACAATGGAAAAGGCTAACCCTCTCCAAAAGTGTTTATTCCTAAAATTTTATCTTTGTTTAAAGACCTTTATGTTGAAGATTTCATCATTAAAACGAAAGATAGAATTATTTAAAGAAAAGTTTTTAACTTTGAAAATGTCGAATATTTAGTAACTACCGGGATTGAATTTCTGAACACAATAGAGTGCTGCAATTCAATTGGAGTTGTAATATGTAGTTGGTTACATGTCCAAAATACATCTTTAAGCTTTTTGTATATTTTAAAGAAAAGAAAAACAAGTACGAGATTAGAATTCACATTTTTTATTTCCGATATTTTTTCTTTTAATTTATAATTTTTTCGCGACACAAATGAGCACTGAGAGCTACAAAATTAACCTTTGTTCATTTACTTCCCAAACCAAACCATTTCTATAATTTTTAGCCCGAAAGACTGTTAATAACTTCACAAATTTTTCTATGGGTTTGAAAGTACATTATGAAATAAAAGGCATTTTGTGTTCGGTGAGTTAGAAAGCTCCGTTAGTTAGTGGTAATTTTTAGTTCTATTATCTCTGAAAATGTCAGCCACTTGTAGTGATTCATTAAAAATAATAAATATCACAAAGAAGTCACCCGAACATTTTGAGGACGTGCGTCCATTTGATGTACGGAAAAAGTCGGTCGTGTGTCAGTAGCCTAAGGTTATCATTAGTGATGGAAAATTAAGCGGTAAAAATATTTTTGGGTATATACCGTTTTTTTTTTGCAAATTTTATAATTTCTAGTTACGTTAAAAATCAAAAACCAGTTTTTTTTAAATTTATGTTTGTCCGTAAGATCCCATGTTGTTTGGTACATTCCATGACATTTGGTATTCCCGGCAGCTTATTTGATTGAATTAAATGTATTTATAAAGAGAGACGGTCGTATGTTTCGTAAAAAATTTCAATGGAAAATTGACAAGTTCTATCATGAATGGGCCTAGTGTGACCGAAGATTCGTTGAAAATCTCTACGAACCTTGCGACAGTCTTTACACTCAAAGTGAATGGACCCCTGAATGAACTTATGAATACTTAAAGTAAAAAAACGTCCTGTTTAGCTAAATTTTTTTGTATCTCAAGTCAAATTCAAGTTAAACAAATTTTTAAGAACTCACAGTTGTACCGAATCAATTCATAAAAAGGAAATTCGAAGATATTAAGAAGTTATTTAAATATCGCTTTTTTTAAGTCCCACTTTTTATAATCCCGTCTCTTAGGTGCCAGGATTGTCAATTGATTCATTAACAATTGATAAAAAAGCGTTCACTTCAGCAAAAACTTTGGTTTTTGACAACGATGATACCGATTCATTAATTTTGTTGATAAATATCTTAACATCGTATTAATAATTGACAACTGTAATAGTCGTGTTAATTTTCATTTTTATTTAAAAAAAAAGTTGAAATATTATCTCTCTCTTATTGTGAATTCACATGAGGAAATTGAAAATGAGCCCGGACTTTCAAAATTCTCGTCTTGTCTTGTGATTATCTCTAGTTATTACTACTGCTTTTTTTGTTATTTATATTTTTATGTTTTTATCTATTAATTTTTGAGCCAAGTTTTAGGAAAAGATAAAATAATTACGAGTAGGGTAGGTAGGTATGTTTGTTTAAAATTATCAACAAATCCATAATTGTCCCCAGAAAAGTATTTACAGCCCTAATTCCTCTAGTTTAAGATATTACTATTAAATGAACTAAGCAGACTTACAAATAATTTATTCTACAATTAATTATGACACAATGATAAACGTTTTCAAAGAACAATTCTAATTCAAACGCATTAGAATGCCCAAAGCCGTCATGACAGAGGTAAGTTTAATAGCACTCCCTTGTTCCCAACCATATTTAGAATAGAAGGTTATTTTCAGGTAACTCCATATACATACATATGTCAACTCTTTCAAAAACCTTCATTTAATAACATTTGTGTTATACTTCCACTCAACATTCGTACATTGTATAACACCAAATTACTCTGCATGGTTGGTTAACTGCTGTATGATGGCTTAATTTTTTATTAATCTACAAATGGGAATGACATTGCTGGTAATATTTTATGAACCCTTCAATTATTTTGATTAATTATTTAAACAACTGTTTATATTATTACGTTTGGTTTGGTCCTAGATAATTTTTTTATATAAAACAAAAAAATGTTTGCAATTGCACATAATTTGTTTGATGTTTATTCTTTAACCCTTCCTATGAACTTGAATGCCCCCGCCCTTCAATTTTCTAAGGTTTACATAAAAGAAATGAATTTCGAAATTTCCCTATAGAAGATAGAAAATATAGAAAACACAAATACATAATGCTTTTCAATATTTTTTGTTTTTGTCACAAATGCAAATGATTAATTGAGTTCCGTTTTCAGACAGCAAAACATCGCAAACGGACGAAGAAAAACAACGTGACCGGCAACGAAGTGAGCGTGAACAGAAAAAGGAAGAACAGGACGCCATCAATTATAAAGTATGATATTTTGAATTTTATCTTTTGCAACGGAAATAGACTGTAAATTTGTTTTTGTTTTGCTTTTCTATTGTTTAGCGAGATAAAGACGCTCGCGAAGCCCGCCTCTTAGATTTAGAAATCCGACGACAACAAGAACGCGAACAGAAAAAACGTGATCAAGGACATAAGCAGCAAACACCAACGCAAGGACAACCGGGTCAGGGAGGTTCCTCGCAGCAGCACGTACATAGTGAAAGGAATACACCAACATCGGGTGATACTAAGTCGCCACGCGACAGAACCTGTCCACCAGCTTTTCGAAGTCGATCCATTGAACGAGACAGTACTCACGAGAAAAAACGTCTTTCGGAGACTGAAGATATAAAAGTAAGAATTTTTTTTCGAAGCTGAACAGTCTGGGAAATAGCGTTGCAAATTATATTAGAGGATTTATTTATATTTTTCTTGAAAATCTGAACGTCAAAATACGTATAGAAAATTTAAACACCTTATTCTGTATGTGGTAAAATTTGGTACTTTGCACATTTTTTGTTTTAATTTTGAAATGAGGAACTTATATCCACAAATTTGCATTCCGAAATTTGAAAGGAAACTCAGAGAAAATTGTGAGAAAATTCTGTACAAATTTTTAAATTTTTTACGCAAAGTAAAATATAGAAATTTTTCCATATAAGAATGATTTTAAAATATTTTATTCACATTTTTGAAAAAAAAAAATTAAACCCATCAATTGGAAGGAAGATAAAACAAGGGTGAAGCCCAAACATTTTACATAAGGTTTTGAAAAAAAGTATTTTCAATTTACTTACTCATGTCTATGTACAGAATTTTGCAATTAAAAATAACAACTCTTTCGTTTTGTCGGAATTCGTGGGCCAGATATTATATTGTGATTCAAAATTGTGTAGAACTAGAATTCTAAACGAACTTAATTTTGTATCCTGAAATTCTGTCTACCTCTTTATTTTCATTATTTAATATTCCAGAATTAACCTTAGAAACTGTATATAACTCTAAAAAAAATATTTTAGACAATTTATAATTTATATTTTTATCCAGATTAATGTCCAAATATTAATCACATTAAATGGATTTCAACTTCAAACAATACCTACTTAAATATTTTGTACTTAAATTTGGAACACAGAATTTTGACACACACAGAATTTATAATTTTGACTAGAAAAAAAAAATTTTCTGTTAAATCAGTTTTCTGTTTTATTTGAAAAATTTTCAAGTCCACAACAATTTTTTTAAATAATTACCTTTCGCAATATCTACAATAAAGGTTGACACAAATTTCCAAAAAAAAATCTTTAATGAACAAAAATTAATATTCAACGATATTTCCCAGACTATTATACTAACATAAACTGAATAAAAAAAAAACTAACCAAATTTCATCTAGGAGCAAGTAAGCACGACACCATCACCGCAAACTATTTCTGGCCCACCTCCATCACATTCGGTGGTGGCGGGGCCTCCGGCAACAGCAGCGGCTGCTACAGCTGCCATAATCCCAATACTACCACTTGGAGTCGCCGGCCTTCGCGATGATTCCACTGAAAGTGATCAATCTTTGACATGCTCCCAGGCCCAGCCAGATGCATTTAATCGTGCTATGTAAGTCAAATCTTATAGTTCCTAAAAGTTAATAGTACTCGTGTAGTTGTCAACAGCTAATTTAGAGAGAGAAAAAAAGAGAAAGGTGGGAAGGAGTAATATAAGGTTTGAAATCCGTACCGTACCGTCACACCTACTTATCGATCAGAAATAATGGTTCATTCTATTTCGCTGGAGTAATATAGCTTTTTGTTTTGTCTCCTATAGGAAAGCTTATGCTATATTTAAAAAAGAAAATGTAGCTAAGTAAAAGTTGTAAAAGTTCTACAAAGAGAAAAATAAACAATTTTCTGCGCCGAATCGTTAAATTTGTTACCGAAAATGAATTTTAGGAACTTTTTACTCTTCGATTCTTGAATTGCTTCTTTTTTTTTAAAAGAGCAAATGAATATTTTTGAGAAGTTCTTACTTGAAGAGAAATTATTTAAATTTATTTTTTGGGATGAATTTGAAAAGTTATTTTCTTAAGCTGCAAGCAAATGTTGTTTTAAAAAATTAAATAAATGCAAGCAGCATAGATTTCAGCTTTTACTTTAAAATAAAACTTGAATTGGCCATACCATATATATCAAAATAATTTTGTAAAAAGAAGCCAAGATAGTTCAAAAAGTAGTTTTGTTTGCCATACAGGAATTATAGACCAAATTATGAATTTGTAAAATTGGATATTAAAAGCAAACCTGACGAAAACTGTGGGACCCGCACAAACTTGGCAAATTAAAGCTATAATAAATTAAAGAAGAAATTTGACTTGGGGGTTTTAATTTTTTTTTAATAAATTTTTTACTTTTTTTTCCACGTTTATTTATTTCGCTTGAACACTATTACAATTTTTAGTCTTAAAAAACTTAAGATAATTAATAAACTTATTATTTTGATCAGTTTCTCAATTTCATTTGCATTATATAAACCTTACTGAAAACAAACGTTTTAATAAAATAGAATACTTGATTAAGTCGCACGACTATTTTCTTTGTAGTTCAAAAGGCTTACACCCATATTATTCAGTCGATACATCCAGATTGAAACTTTGATCTTTAAATAATACATCCGTATTTACATTGAATTTGTATACTTTACATCTGGATTAAAGTTTTAATCTGGAAATGAAAAATTAAAAAAAAACTAAAAAAAAAAAAAACGTTTCATTTAAATAGATGCTTTTATCCTATTTTAACCTTTAGTGGTAAAATTTGTTAGCACACAGAATTATTTTTTTTCAAATTCATTGCAGCCGTTTTCGAAAAAAAAACAATTAAATTTGGTACTTTCTTAAAGATTTTGCATACAAATATTTAACAAAATCATTTTAAGCCTTTTCCAGAAAGTACAAAAAATGTTTTCGAAAAAAATACAAATAAGTGGGTCTCCCAATACTGACCGTCTACTTGTCTGTCTGTTCAGCTACAGCTGAACATACCCCCAATTTATTTTAATTGATTTTAGGATCAAATCTAGCGACACTTGCTATATCAAATTTTGCAGGCGTTGATGAAAATTTAAATTTTCACAAAGCGACGCAATAGATTTAAAAACGATAAATTAATATGTCTTGAAATGAAAACAAAAACAGTTTTTCCAAACAAATTTTAATACATGTCAAAGTTTTCAAATTTCCAAAACATTGTTAATTTTTTTTTTTTTTTCAATTTCAAGTCTTATGAGTTATGAGTAACAAAGGGCACGGAAGTGCCCAGACAAGTTGTGTCACTACACCCTTTTTACAGGAACAAACTCAGGAGATTTTCGACCACTTCTAACTTCAATACCAATTAAGTCAGAAACCTCAAATTCGGAATATTTTCTCAGGCGTCGCACCATTTCAACATCTTAGCAGTAGTTTCTAAGATATAAAATAAATAAATTCAAAGTAGTTTTTGAGATATAAAAATAAATAAATTCGGTAGGGTGACAGCTCGCAACTCTCAATCATTCCTGTGTGCGTGATATTGGTAGGAATGGAGGGGACCTATATTTTTCTGCCGAATTCGAACGGTCAAGGTGAGAAGCATTTTTTATGACAAAAAATACTCTTGCAGGATTTATCAATTCCTCACAATAGACAGTGACCCGTGAAAAACATTTCTGTTTTTTAAGGTAGAGTAGGCTGGAAATTGAACCCAAGTCCTTCAGCTAACAATCTTACGCATTTACCATTACGCCACGAGTTTCTGTGATATAGGCCTTCAAAATCGCTAGAAACGATAACTGACTGACTCAATCCTCACTCACTCACTCACTCACTGATAGATCATCAAAATTTTGGAGCACTTTCGGACACCGAAGAATCTTATGATTTCGCACAGTGTTAGGTCTCGTGATGCATACAAAGCAAAAAATAGAAAATTTGCGGTTTTCCATTTAGGGGCGTGGTAACCATACACTTTCCCAGAATTATTATCAATTATTAGATTGATGTAGAATGATACTGAGATTAGACCAAAAACATAAATGTTAAAAAAAGAGCCAAGTTCTTCTATACGAAAACCTATTTGTAACAAATCTACCGTCAAAAGTAGTGAGATCTTAAAGTAAGCTAAGTTAAAAAGGTTTAGGGCTTGTTTCACAATGTCTGAGTAAAGTTCTGATTAGTTACTTGACACATAAATATCGAAACATAAGTCCACAAACCAAATAAAATTACTTTTCGATGGCCCCGTTCAAAACAATACTAAGTTTATTTTTTTATTTGTCAGGAGAGACGTTTAAAGTTTGTTTTTGTTTGGGATAAATGTCGAAATAACGCATTATACTAAGCCTTATTTGACCTCCGTTTTCAAGGCATTCTTGTTAGATTCGCAGGAAAAGTATTAAAATAAAGGGCTTTCAATAGTATAACGGTAACTCAAAACTATACTATGTGCACTTAGTTTTGCACGAGGCCATCGATTTATAACCTAGTCGTTAAAAGACAATTTGTTAGTTTTTTTCTTGTGAAATTATGACCCTGTGTTAATATTAAATGTGTCGAATAACTAATCAGACATTTTGAAACAGGCCCTTAATATCAATTAATTAAAGTAGAGTAATATTAAAACAAGAAATTATGAGAGATATTTATTATTCAATGATTACTGACAAAAATTTTGTAAGTCGGGAAAATTTTTCTTTTTATTACTCAAAATTCATAACTTGGCCAGATTAATGTAGTCTTGTATATTATATGGAAATTAAACAAAAAATTATTTGGATTTAAAAAGATACAAATTTATTTTTGAAAGTGTATATTTTGACTTAGTCAATTTTTATTAAAACTGAGTAGCGTTGTGATTTTTGAACACAATCGCAAAAATTAAAAAAAAAATCTTAAAACCAAAAATAACGGTACTTTAGTTAAAATAACAAACGAAAATAATCTTGCAAATGGCTTCTACGATTTTCATTAATATTATTTTTGTGCTGAAATAATTTCGATATTTCTTCTAAAAGAAATTCATTTTACCTTAAGTTTTAATTTTTTTTAAATCCCTACAACGATTTTAAAACTTTTTTTTTTTCATAAATAAAAATTTACAGTTGGGGTTAGTGTCAAAATGATTTAAGAAGATCTTTAATTTAAATTTTTAATTATTTTGATTTTTAACAACTTTTCAGTTTAAACATTCAGTTCAGACTAATACGATTGTGCATAAGAACAAGTACATAATATATTCGATCCAGGGGCCCTACTATGTAACTTGCTTCTACTTTCGAATCCATTCGAAAGTTGTTTTCATTGCTTATTTTAAGTGGTAATATGTATGAAAGTGGGATACAATTTTGGTGCTTTCGACTTTTTACCACAGAATCTTCAACTAGCGCTGTTCTATTTCCGTTTATATGCGTTTGCTAAAGAATTAGCGAGCTGAGATTTTGCGAATTCGAACACTTTTATTGTAGAATCGAGTTACATAGTTGGGCCCCAGTACTCTGGGAGAAATTGTCACAGGAGACATTTTTAGCATGACAGTCCAACGGACCTACCATTCTGCCAAGAAACATTATACCTACTTATTACTACAAATTAAAAAAATATTTACTTATTTTAAGAACTAATAATTAATTAATTTTTTCTCAGAAACCAGGAACTTTAGGATTTCACTTCGGAAAAAGTCCAACCAATCTAAATTTTGTTAAACACTTAGTTTTTAGCTCTTTAAATAAAGTGTGAAAAATCAGCTTGGTTCGAGTTATTCCGAAGATGAGCCCATTTTTTTGCCAAAAGTTCCTGGATTTTAACCTCAGGCCCAAATACATATCACATAAGTAATTAAGACAACTATCAGTGCCATAAGTAGGTACCTATGTATAATCCACATAACCTGCAAAACCCGTCAATAAACATTAAAAAGGCAATCTACACAAAGAATAAATGTAAATAAAAAAAAAAAAGGATTGATCCCAAAACCGAAACCTGTGGAACTCCAAAATGTATTGACTTTATTTCACTCTTATTATCACCAAATCTATCTCTTTGGGTTCTATCTTTAAAATGTGGATTGAACATTTTTTTGAACTTTTAATTTTACTTAGCAATATTTCGTGGTTAGCCATGTTGAAGGCTTTTTATTATGTTTTAATTTTTGAAGCGGAAGTATTCTTTTTTTTATCAACACTAACCATTATTGTTTGAGAACAAAAATGTATCAAAGCGTCGGTTGACTGAATACCACTGTAAAAACTGGTTCTAGTTCAAAAAAAAAAACTCCCTGTTCTTTTTTCAAAGACCTTGCTAATTGAGACTAAACGTAAGGTCTGCCTGTTAACTAACTTACTAAATGGACCATTTTTGGAAAGGTAGAAAATATTTGCATCCGAGAATAAAAGTTAACACCATTCACCTCTGATGCGAAATTTCCACAAAAAATAATTTCGCAGAAGCTCACAATTTGGTAAACTAAACAACATACCGTTCAACAATTATTTTTCTATCTATAATCTAAACGGGTGTACCAAAAGTGATGAACAAGTTACCGTTCACGATGGGAAAGAGATATGGTGGCTAATCGGTTATTCTTAAAAAATAAAGCAGTTCGTGAGAAGCTGTGTGCAGCAAATCAAGTCAGTTCCTGGTAGCAGCTCCACTCATCTATTTTGTACTGATTAATTATATAGTGGTCACTTCTATTAGAACCGCTTTAAAAAGTTCATTTAATAAAACTAAAACTCAATAATGCCTTATGTATCCACTTACACTTTTGTGGAACATACCTAAAACGAATAAATAGCATATTTTTTGAGTAAACAATTAGAAAAGCTATCAATATCTAAAAGAAAACATTTTCAATACCTAAAGAACTGGAATGTCGTAAATTGCCTTTTATTTGAAGAAGTTCAAAAATTAGTATAAGCTCTTATATATTTGTTATTAGACCTACCATTTATAAACAAAAAAAAAACGATGGAATTTCATCCACTTTATCCACTAAAATACTACACATTGCTTAAAGAATAAAAAAAATGTTTCCTTAAAAATATACCCCAAACCAATATGTGACCTTAATTTAAGTTCACAATAAATTCAGCTAGTAGTGACATCTACAATTTTAAAGTTATAAAACTTTAAGTTTTTGAATTCAATGCGCGAGAAATTGAATCTTCGAAAGTTTCCACACCAAGAGCTTTTCTCACATCCAGATGCTGTGGTGTTTTTTGTCATACAAATTCACCATCATTACAAATCCTTCGAAGAAAGTTGTGCAGTATTTAGAAGAAGTGTGTTGTATATTCCTCTTCCTGATAAGTTGTACTTGAAAAATTGTTTACATTTCAAAAAAAAAGTTTGCCCGAAGACGTGAACAAGTTTTGCAAAGACCAATCCTGTCATCATAACATGTATTTTGTCCTTATTGGCAACTATAATAATAAAATTGTATCCAGCAAAAGTGTCTCTCGATTTCTGTCGGAGGTGGGTGTTTTGATGTTTACATTGAATTCGTTAATCATTGAGGTGTGAAAATAATAATGTTTAATTTTATTTATAGGATCAAATCTTTTAAGTGCATCACTTCAGTTGCAGCACTGACCGAAGTGCGTTTTGAGTACCTACCACCACTTCGTGCATATAACACTTGTGATTGTTGTAAGTCTTATAAGTTAGCTAGAAAATTGTCAAGTTTATTTACTTAAGTGTCAAGGGTAGCAACAAAGTGAAATTTTATAATAAATTCTTAGAAAGATTTATTACAATGGC
This sequence comes from Epistrophe grossulariae, assembly GCA_929447395.1. Taxonomy (NCBI): domain Eukaryota; kingdom Metazoa; phylum Arthropoda; class Insecta; order Diptera; family Syrphidae; genus Epistrophe; species Epistrophe grossulariae. The sequence goes on along the minus strand of OV839568.1, from coordinate 33,318,737 downwards.
TACTGAATTACCATGAACTATTGCCAAATCAAAAGTTCGTAACATACTTTCTTCTTACCGCGTTAAGGGTGAGTTATTTCATTGATAAAATGTGATGTGTGCCAAAAATGTCTAATAAATCTCATAAAAAGGAGGTCATTCAGATACATCTAGTGGCTTGTATCATTTAAATATCATTATTTGTTTGATTATTATATAACCGGTCGTGTTTTTTTTTTTGTACACAACAACACTGCTGTTATTAAACTTTTAAGTGCCATCCAATGTAATCCTATACGATTGTTGTAGTCATCTCTTAAAGGGTATCAAATCAAATAAAAAAAATAATACATTTCAAGTTGATAGTATGTAGATACTCATAGTTTGCTGAAACATCTAAGAACTTTTGAAAGTACCTAGCGTAAGTGTTTGTTGTTTGAAAAACTATACTGTTATGGAAAACTTCTTCGTGAACTTATTTTGGGTTTGAAAAGTTTTAAAATTCAAAGAAAATTTTTGTCTTCTTCAGATTATAACCAAGTTATTGAGAGAATGAGAGAGAGAGGAAGTAGTTTTTTGTATTAATTTGATTTAAAATCCAAATTGATTCGATAAATCGGAAATAGTTTTCGATGGAGTGAATAAAATTCTTTGTTTTTTTTTTTTAATTGTAGATTGTATTTTTTGCTTTTCAAATTAAATATACATACATATTATTAAATTTATGTACATATTTAATCTTGAAATTACAGTTTCATTTCTTATACAGGGTGGCACACCAATTGTGCTACAATAAGAAATTCAAATAACTTCTTTTTTAATCGATGTATTTCATTTATTTTTTTTTTTTATTGGTTAGAAAACTAAATTTTATTTTAAATAGTTAGTTGTTTTTAAAGATTATAGACCGCAAATGACCTCCACGCTGTCCCACGCATATGCGGCACCTGGTCAAAAAATTATTCATTGCGGCCTGAAGAGTTGAAGTTGGGATCGCCTCAATTATTGTCGTTATGGACTGCTTTAATTCAGTTAAATTCCTGGGCTTCGTTTTATACACCTCTTGCTTGACATAACCCCATAAAAAGAAGTCTGGTGCAGTCAGGTCAGGTGACCTTGGGGGCCAGCGAAGAGTGGAGTTCCTAGAAATTAATTTGTTTGCGAATTTTTTGTTTAGCTCCGCCATAACTGGTCTGGCTATATGTGCAGTTGCTCCATCTTGCTGAAACCAAACGCTGTTGAATGGTATACGTCTTCGGGGTAAAAAAACTCCTTCAACATCTTTAAATAACGGTCCCCATTGACAGTAACGGTTACACCGTTTTCTTCAAAGAAGTACGGCCCGACAATACACCTTGATGAAACTGCGCACCACACAGTGACTCGTTCTGGGTGCAGTTCCGTCTCATGGAGCATTTCTTGATTAGACTCATTCCATATACGGCAATTTTGCTTGTTTACATTGCCGTTAAGATCAAAATGGGCCTCATCAGACATGAACAAACAATTGATCAATGTGTTGTCTTCTTCGGCCATTGATATCATTTTTTGGCAAAATTCCAGGCGAACAGGCAAATCCTGAGGGTTTAACTTGCTAGTAATTTGGACTTTGTACGGAAAAAAGTTTAAATCGTCATTAAGTATCCGTTGTAATGACCGTCTACTAATTCCAATTTGCCCCGATAAGTTTCGGGTCGAAACGTTCGGATTGGCCTGTATTGCAGATGCTACTGCTGCGATTGTATCCTGAACCCGAACATTGGCATCTCGATGGTACGGCCTTCGTGCGATGCTTCCAGATTCGGCAAACATGTTTACAAACCTCATAATGGTCCATCTACTCGGGGGATTACCGCCAAACTCCCGCCTAAATTCCCTTTGGACGGAAATGACGGACTGCAAAGCATGGTACCGTTGCACTATCCAAATTCTTTTCTCCGTATCCCAAGCATCCATTTTTATAAATCTAAATAGTAACCTACAAAATAAAAAAAAAAATAAGCCGATTACTCACACAGAAAAAAAGTTATTACGTTTTATATTTGTAGCACGATTCGTGCGCCACCCTGTACAATAAAATGTTTTTTAACTTCTGCTAAGTGTGGTTTTAACAAAACTTCATTCATTTAAACGTACTCATAAAAGAAACCTAACTTACAACTCTACAAACTGATTGTTTTTTTAATCAAATACTTTCGCAATATTTATAGAATCGATGAGACAGTTTTCATTAAGTATCTAAAGGGTGATTTTTTAGCTGGTTTGGTTTTGGCAACACTGGTTTTGACAGCTGACGTGTGTTTAGTACCTTGTGTCACTGTCAAACATCTTCAGTTTGGTTTGCAATTTAACCATGGATCGTCTTACAAATGAACAACGCTTGCAAATTATTGAATTTTACTATCAAAATTCGTGCTCGGTTCGAAATGTTCGAAAATGAAAAATTGTGTTCAGCGATGAGGCTCATTTTTGGTTGAATGGGTACGTAAATAAGCACAATTGCCGCATTTGGAGTGAAGATCAGCCAGAAGCATTGCAACAGCTACCAATGCATCCCGAAAAAGCCACTGTTTGGTGCGGTTTATGGGCCGGCGGCATTATTGGGCCATATTTCTTCAAAGATGATGCGAATCGCAGCGTTACTGTCAATGGTGAACGCTACCGAGCGATGATAACAAACTTTTTTTTTGCCCGAAATGGAAGTTCTTGACTTGCATGATATGTGGTTTCAACAAGACGGTGCCACATGCCACACAGCACGCGAAACAATGGCGCAATTGCGAGGCGAGTTTGGTGAACAGTTAATTTCACGTTTCGGGCCGGTCAATTGGCCGCCTAGATCGTGCGATTTGACACCATTAGACTATTTTTTGTGGGGGTATGTCAAGGCTAATGTCTATAGGGACAAGCCCGCTTCGATTGACGCACTGGAAGCCAACATCCATGCATTCATGCCAAAATTGGACTCAGCGGATGGGCTACCTGAGACGCAGCCGCGGTCAACATTTGCATGAAATTATCTTTAAACATTAAATTGCAAGGTTCAAACTATCGATTCAAATAAATATTTCATTCATTTTTTCGAATTTTTTGTGTTTTTTTTTTTAAAAAAGTTCTAAACCTCTTAAAAAATCACCCGTTACATACATAGCTCTATAAAAGAAGCCATTTTGACTTAGCCTTAGGGAGCGCAATAGAGCATAAATATCAAATAAGGACATTATCTATGACCTGGCGATGTGTACACAAAAATCAATCAATGGATACTCTTTAACAAATCACTTCAGAATTCATTCAATACACAATAACCGTTTATTATAAAAGATTAACGTTCTTATTTTGATTGCTTGGATTGTTATAAGTAAATCTTTCCGTACCCGAGGATTGTTGTTGCTTTGCAACTAGATAGCTTTACGTGGCTGAGACATCACCCCAATGGTACGACCGCAAAACTGGAGGACCTTGTCCTCCTTCAATAAAACTCTTAGAATGGGGTGTCGGATAAACCGCTTCTTGTAGGCCTTACCTCCGTATATATATTTTAGTTGTAACAAGGTATTCATTTATAGTATGCCAGCCTGACGAAAACAAAACCAAGCATGATATTTGTCTTACCGATTAAAAAATACAAAGCAGAGTAAAAATGAGTTGTCCCTCAAGACTCAAGATCACTAAAAGGTCCATATGACACGATCCCAGCACCCAGTTTACCGGTACCGGTTTCACTTAAATTACAGTTTACCAAGCACCTGATTGTGGAAATCGTTTGGAATTCCATCTGCTATGACGATAGCTATATGGGACTGTAGTTACCTCAGAAACAATAGTTTGCATCGTTTTTTTCAATCAAATTTGAAATTAAGTTCTAATAATTCTGCATCCGAGTCTAATATTTCTGCTACAACTCATTTGAATTTCTCTAACATTTCTCTTTCTGAAGACGAGCTCTTTTCGGAATAAGGTAGTTTGAAAAACAGTTTGATTATTTATGCCTCTTGATAACATTCCCTTTTAATATGTCTCTAAATACGGTATTCTTCTTGAATACTGGGAAGAGTTCATACATAACTCCAATTCATAAATCAGGAACAAAACAATGTGTTGAAACCTATAGGGCTTTTGCAAATTCAAAAAGTTTTTGAATTTCTTGTTAAGAAAGGCTGAAAAATATATACATATCAATACGGGTTTGTCAGAGGCAAGTCAACAGCAACTAATCTCATCTTATTTACAAACTTAGCCTCAGCCTCAGCCTCAGCCTCAGCCTCAGCCTCAGCCTCAGCCTCAGCCTCAGCCTCAGCCTCTACCTCACTTAGCACTTGGGTTACGTTCCTAAAAAAATTAATTGTTAAACGAAATTGTGTTAAACAATATCCAGTGTAAAAAGGGGGTTACTTTCCAAGATTTCAAAAAACATCAAAAAATATTTTTATTTTTTTTTTATCACCTTTAAAAATAAATTAAAATAATATTCTACCAATGCGTAAAGAAAATAACAAAATCTCGATACAAAACTGCTTTTTCTTCAATATGAGGAATTTCATGAGATAATTATATTAAATTAAATAAATAAATAAATTATTTAGTTAGTATTTACTTGGTTGTTTGAAAGTTTTTTTTGTAGGTTTCATGTAACATAATATGTACATTTTTGAGTTCTCTTTTAAATTTTAATCGCCTTTCAGTAGAAGGATCGCTGGTGAATAAAAATGTTTACTCTCTTCATCATTACTGCTGCTAACAAATTTTATTTGTTTCCGATATCGTGTTAAGCTAAGTACAGACGATTGTCAGATCTGTCAGTGAAAAAACTGTTCCAAATGTCTTACAATCGTCTGAACACACAATTTTGTCTGACAATATTGTCAGAACCGTCATTGTCAGGCGACAATCTGACAAAAAATTGTCAGGTATCTTAAAATCGTCTGAACACACAATTTGTATCATTGTGAGTCGATTAGGACACTGTCAGATGTTTTCATTGAAAACATCTTACAATTGCTGACAATTTCTTCATTGTTCGAAATGTCAATGAGTTGGTTAAAGAGAGATAAAAAAAATAGCTGACAATCAAATTGGGAAGAAATCTACCAACCGTGTGAACGGACAATTTTTCATTGCAAGATATATGTCAATTGTCAGCTACTTGTTAGCTATTGTCAGACCATTGACAGTTCTGACAATATTGTAGAATCTGACAATCGTCTGTACTTAGCTTTAGAACGAAAATATGTACCAAAAAGTGAAGCGTGTTAAAACGAAACAGTGGTATAAATACGTGTTAAGTGAGGTTCTACCTGAACTATTGAAAAAATGAAATCAGGTAGATGTAATTTATACATTGAAGATTTTTCGAAGGCATTTCATAGAAAAAATTTTGTTCAAAAAGCTTGAATCTTTAAGCTTTCGTGGTCAATTATTGAACTGGTTAAAGAGCTTTCTAACTAACCGTTGTCAATTAGTATAAATCGATCCTGAAAAATCTGAAAAATTTTTCAACCTTTTAGGTGTACCTCAAGGCAGTCATCTTAGCTCAACCTCAAGACAGTAATATTGGCTCACTTTTGTTATTGTTATTTAATAATGATTGGCCGCGTTCGAGTGATAGGCCAATATGGTATCTAAGGTCAGAAACTAAAAATCCCGCATGTTTTTAATCCATTGCCACAGAAAGTGAGACTAGACAGCTAACACGTATTTCAGATGTCAGCTGTTTTTCACAAAAATCCGAACAAATTTTAGGATAACTTTCAGATTTATTGTGGAAACAGCTGATTTGTTTATCAGCTGTTTTTTTCTATAAGATACCAACAACACAAACCAATCCGGATTTCTTTTAAATTTTACTCGAACGCGACCATTTACTTATTAAAACTTATAAAACAATAAAATCTCTTGCAGACTGCTATCAACTTTAAGAGTATTTAGATAAATTGCTTAAATATAAATAAAGCTTGATATGTTTTGATTTACTTAAAAAGTCTTGAATCTTATAGAAAAGTTAAATTTTTGATCTACATTGCCCGTGATGTTATAACTGGTCATATTGAATGTCCTCCTTTACAGTTACTGTTTATCGCGAAGCCATTTTTTTTATTTCTCTGATAGATCATTTCGCCGTTTAGTTGTGTTGATAGTTTGTACGAGTACATTCATAAGCATCGGGTTTTTTTTAGATATACATACGGCGCCTAACCTGCCTGTAGGCAAAACAGGAAATTGCATAGGGCGACACTTGACTAAGGCGGCAAAATCAGAACAATAATTTCAAATCCTAAAAGGGTAACACAATATCAGTCTACTTCGATAACTACTTCCCTTTACATACCTGTATTCGTTGAAGCAGTTGGCCATTCTTCAAAAACATGATAAATATTCTAACCCAATTGTTTTGAAAAATTTATCAGATATCCGATGTTCAAGCAGAGCAAAAGCGACTTCGTGGCTCACAGAAAATGTATCAGAAACTTTTGATTTTCATTGAAATTGCTCGGAATTCATGTTTTTAAGCAACTCAACTTGGTAAACGCGTACATAAATTCAAGTTTGTGTTGTCAACAGTAATTTGGAACGAGTTTTAATGCAAATTAATATCCTTTCGAAAGCGCTTCAAAATCAAAATCAATGGACTTTTTAACCTGTTTAGATTATACACTCCGACAGTACTTTGAGATTAACCGTTTTAAAGAATCTTTGCTTGAAACATTATACAAGAACGCTGTAGACATTCTTTCGAAAATGAACATTCGAGTGCCTTTGTAGCCGCCGTTATCAAGCCTAGTACGCTGCTGATGCGAAACGAAATTTTTCTGTGATCTCCAAACAGACAACGAAACGCTTGCGAAAACACAACGGAAAATATCCTTGGAGAGTTTAACTAATTCCAAAAACGAAATTAAACGTAAACGCAAAAAATCAGAGAAACCCATGATGTAAGAAAATGATAAACAAAAAAAAAACACAAATGTCATCTTTCCGCACACAATAAAAAGTCTGTATAATTAATTCAGTGCGAAAAAGGAGCGGAGATTTCTCCAAATAATCTGCTACAATTATAAATTTAACTCTTCAAACAGCGTACTGCAAAACGAAAAGCAAAACGAAATTTTCCGTTTCTGATTTCGCTGTGTCATTTTTGTATGGGATTTTTCGTTTCGCATCAGCAGCGTACTAGGCTTCAATCTGAACAATCTCTTGAAACAATCGATTCAAAATTTAAATTTAAATCTATTTTCTTTTTTATGTTATCGATGTTACGCTATCTTCTCTCGATGAGCGCTTTGTGCAGTCTCAATTTCTCAGCCAACATTTTGGATTTCCTTGCAATATTTTAAAAAGAAGTTCGTAGCAATATTAACAGCAACAATTGACAACGAAGTTCAAAGGGATATTATAGCTAAATATCTTTTGAATGCAGTATAATATATTTAACCAAACTTCTGCTGTTGTTAATTTCAAAACTTTATCAATTTTAAACTATTTAGCTTCACACTTCTTACTTGAACTGTATCCAAATTTATTAACGGCATTTAAAAAAGGGACTATCAACGTTTCCTGAAAGTGTTGCATCAGGTGAAGCTAGCTTCTTCCTGAAGATTGAAGATTTTAAGCTTATAAAAACCTATCTTAGATCAACAAAAACCATATGTAAATGCTAATGTTGTCGTTATCTTCTTTTTTTTATTTGAGGCGGCAAAATAACAATTTGCCTAGGGCGGCAAAATTTCCAGGTGCGGCGCGGCGCCGTGTACATATGTACCTTTATTCTGAGCTTACTCTATTCATTGTGCTTGGTAATATTATTTTAGTTGTTTGGTCATTTTGCGCATTATTTTTTATTCACTATTATCCATCTTTTTTATTATGTATTTAGCATTCAATTGCTTGCAATTTTTTGGCTTCCATCAAATTTCATGTCTTAAAATATCGAGCGAAGTAATGAATGTATAAAAACTTTCGAAACAACAAAATGCCAAATATAAAAAACGAAATATAAAAATATGCTCGACTAGATCAAACGAACTTCCTCTTGTGTATAACAACTATATAATGGAGCTATATTTTAACGATTTTTTTAAAGTGAAAAATACTAAAATAACTGGATTTATTTTAAATTTTTGTTTAAAAAAAAATGCAATATTTTTTAAACTATTACGGTGACAATAAAAATCTATCAGAGAAAAATTCAAATATTATAGAAAAAATAAAAATAAAACCACGAAACCTTTTAATAACTTTTTGCGCCCTATTGTTAGCTTAAAAAATGTAAAAAACCACTTGTTATAGTCAATAATATTTAATAGTTTCGTTTCAAATAAAAAAAAAAATCCACTTTATTGCCTAAGATTAAAAATTGGAGTGAAGTTAAAATATACTTATTGCCTCATGATAGAAGAATAAATTCTTATAGGTACCTACATTATAATTTTATACATTTCAATCCTTTACCAACAATACCCCATTAAGTTTTTCGTGGAGTGAAAGAATGTACATTTTTAATAATGCAATTCAGCCATTTTGAAAATTGTTAGAATGCATTGCATAATATAATAATTTAAGTAAGCAAAACAAGGACCAAAGTCAAATATATCAAACTCTTATTCAAGTTTTGACATTTGACAAGTTTTCGTTTATCCTCCACCGGTAAAGAACGTTCCTCAGTGTTTTTTTAATTTTAGGTACTTTAAATTGTTTCCATTTTTTTTTAATTATTAACAAATATTAATGCAAAAAATTTAACTGAAATAAAACAAAACAAATAATAATATGTTTAATTATGTTGTGAAGGATTTATCTTTTTAGCAATTTTCTCGTTTTTGTATTAACAAATTTTGAATTCTAGACAACAAAGTTAAAAGCCTACTTTTATTTCTGCTTGTAGATGACATATAATTATTTGGTGTCCTTTTAAAATTTCCCGAAAACGTCTGTAACGATTTTTATTTAACATCGCGGTACCTGTAATTTTGAAAGCAATTTCAATAATCCTGCATATCAGGTTTTTGTCAAAAAAAAATTCGCACACCTTATTTGTGAATTTATATCTAAATATCACGATATTGGGTTGAATGATTTTTATATAAGTCCGTTGCTTCAGTGAGTTGTGAGTATTTCAAGTTACATTGCATTTAAAAATTTGTATAAATCATTATTTTTGTATGACCAAAAGAAATTGCTCATTTTTTTTTACATTTCTGTGTTAACAATATTAAAGCTATATTGAACCAATATTATACCAATTACCATTATATGTATCTTCATTATTAAGCGACACGAACAAAAAGAGCAAGTTTGTGTGATCCTGTCGCACATTTTATTTAATTAGTTGTTTTTATCTTACTTGTTTTTTCATACCTTACAAGATAAGTCCTAAAAAAAAATTTCAATTTATTATATTGATCCAAAGAAACATACAAAGTAAAAAATAATTTTTGAATACTTTTTACGAAATGAGAAAAAAACTGACAAAATTATAACTTTGTCTAAATGGCCTTATTAATCATCTGATGCTATAATTAATACCCAATATAATATAACAAAATAATTTTTTTTAATTTATTTGTAAGTCGGAGGTACCTAAAAATAAAATAAAGCTAAAAATAAGTTATGAGAAAAAAAAAATTAAAATCGCAAAAAATCGCTTGAAACTTGAATGTTTGTTTAAAAATATTAACGAATAATATAACAAAATGACTTCCGCATACAAATACAAAAAAACAAGAATTTTTATCGCATACATCATTACATTTCACAGATCAATAGCCCAATTAATTTACATATATCATAAAAATAGTCGACTTTTTTAATGCATTTTTTAATTGCTGCTGTCGCTTACATATTTTTTTAATTATGTAAATTCAAAAAAACTCAAAAACATATAAAAAAAAGCTGATTGTTTGGCGATAACTGCTTTCAATGAGAGATTCCCGTTATCTATTTTTAAAATCTTCAAAAACAATTGATATGTTTACTGTATATTAGTTCTGTTTTGAAGCTTGTAATGTTGGGATCTATCTAAGGTTTAAATCAAATACAAATATTAGGCTTAGCTAATTATTGGGTGTGGTATTTAAAAAAAATCAATTTGATTTTCGCTATTCTATTTTAAATTTCAGAGTTTTGAAAAACAAGTTGTTGCTCCAACCATTCTCTGTGGGTCTGTGCATCTGCTGTTAGTTGAACTAGAGCTTAAACGGCTTGAACGATTTGCTTCAAATTTGGATCAGAGCATTTGTATGTTATTCCCTAAAGGGAGAATTCGATTATTTCTTTTAACTCATCTAGAACGTGTAGTTGTCATATACCTACGACAGCATCTAACTGATGAGCCCAACTGTCGTACCTGGGCAAAACGCAATCTTTGGAGTTGAGTTCAGTCGAACTTATAAATTTAATTATAGGTATTCAATTGCTCCTTTTAAACAGAAGTAATTTTCTTCATTTACGTTAGTATATACCTACCTACCAATTTCGTTCATTGTTTAGTTTTCTTGAAAAGAGTTCTAACGATTTTCATTAAAATACTTTTTTTCCCATCCAAATTCGTAATTGTTTATTATTTGACTGCTTACACATTAAGACATACCTACATTTCTTGTTTACATACACAGAAAATGTAAGCTCTTCCTACCGGAATGTTGAGGTAAAATCCATTTTAATAACATACCTATCTACTTGTCATTTTATATAGCTGACCTATTTTATTTATTTATTTCAAATTAATTTAACGATTATTTGAGAAATTCTCAAATGTGACACACTTAACTGAAGGTTATTAAATTAATAATATATGTATGTACTATAGGTAGGTACCTACATATTATCTTTGGTGTTTAGGAGAAACACAATAACTTCAAAAACAAATAGCGTCTTCACCTACTCTGCTGTTCATCCTTAGAACCTTTACTGGTGGACCGATTTGCTTCATATTTGATACATGAATGTTAGCATATGAATATAAATAAATATTATTCCATTATTTCTCAAAGATTTTTTACAACGTCTTAATAAACATTGAAATGCATTAACTAGAAAAAGTAAATCATATTTCTTGCAAAAACCATAGATAGCTATGTATATAGATATTAAACAAAATATTTGCTAACCATTTTCTAATCTAATTTAAAGTTTTTGATTAATTTATTTAAACTTTAGTATGTATTTTGAAATCCTTTGATATTTTCTTTCTTGAATTTAGAGGAGGGGATTAAGCTTTTGAAAAGTATGCCCCTATACTTTCAATTGCACTCAGATATGATATTCTTTTCGTCGCGTTTCACTTTCCTTAATTTTGTACCTATTATAATATTGTTCACTCTAATTCTCAGTCATCAGTTTTAATAATTTCAATTGTGTTAATTAAAACATCATAAAACGAAAGAAACAACAAAAGGAAAAGAAATAGTGTACCTATATCTATTTCAAAAATTAAGCTTAGCATCGTATATCCATTTGTATCTTATATCTTTATATGTGTTATTTCTACCTTATATATACACCATATAACACTGACCTAGAGCTTCAAAATCTTGGTTAATAAACCTTTACCCTTTTACTTAGCAAAAAACTTAGCCAAAAATGCAACAGCATTTCTTAATAATTTTACCATTTTACCGCAACGCAGTCTTTTATTTTTATTACCCTAGCCGCCGCAGCCATGTGCTTTATACGCATAATAAAATGTATAAATTTTGTTACCACGTGACTCAACAAAAAAAAAAGTTCCCTTATAAACATAATTTTTAAAAGAAGAAGAAATAGAAAAAAAATAACAACTTTAAACACATACATAACTTTATCTTAATACAATTCTTATCCAGGAAGTACTCTACTTTCTCGTGAGTAAAAGCTTCTCCTCAAAAGCACCACAATTTTCCCCTGTGCTTCCATATAATCAGCCCCTTCACTTTTCCACCTCAATTCTATGAGTACAGTTAAGTCAGATTGTGTGTGAGTGTGTGTGATTGTTGTGTGAATAAAACCGCTACTTTCAACTTTTCTCTCTCTCTCTTTATCTCTCACAATCTCTTACCACAAATCCATGAACTTTTATTTACATTTATTATCCGCACACAAAAGCCTATACCGTTTTCACGGTGCCACTGGGACGCACAGATAAAAAAAAAAAAAAAAAAAATAATTCTTATTAGGTCGATACCAATTTTCCCCGATTCTTCAGTGCTTTTTAGCGTGGAAACAATCTACCATTTTGAAAATGAAAACACACCGTTCATATTGTATATATTGGCCTGGCTTTAAAGAAATCCAGTTATTCACCTCCCTAACATTAAAAAAAAGGGTAGTTTTTTCTTGTGTGTGCCAGTTGTGTAGTACCATAGTGCCATGGTGAATGTGTGTTTTTTTTTTAACTTTGGTGGACTAACTTTGCTTCGAACACTATACCATTGCTTCATTGCGGTGTTACGTGTATCTTGTGTCAGACACACACAAGACTCGGTTTCCATTGTTGTTGTTGTTGTTTTATTGTTGTTTGTACTCATTGTTACCTGAATAGTTTATGTGTGAAATATTTTTCTTCTTTGATTACAATTTAACCGTGAATTTTTGTTTGTTTCTGTGCTTCACAGAACATTGTTAGATGTTTTTTTTTTTTGTTTTATGTATGTAAATTAGAAAATAGGATTGCCGCTTAAATTTATAAAATTTGACAAAAAAAAAGAAGCAAATTCTCGTACCTTTGAATCACATATCGAATAAAAGAAGCTTGCTTAATAAATAATAAAAAATAATAAAAAAAGATTTATATATATATATATATGCTTAGCACACAACCATATTTTTCTATTCAACCTCGAACTCAAACTAACAAAAAAAAAAAATAAAATAAAATAAAATAAAATAAAATAAAATAAAAGAACTCTTGTGATTCATCTTCTTCTAAAGTCCTTAACAATTCCAATATATAGGAATGCAAACTACCAACTAACGTTTGACTTAAATTAAGTGTAGAGAGTAGGGTACCTACGAAATCGCGTGAAGCAGGACACTTAGAACACACAATTAAAATATTGTACATATTCGTTATTATGTAGAAAAAAAAAAATAACTATTCTTCCTTAAATACAAATTATTTTTCTTTATATAAAATTTTATTCGGTTGTCGTACGTATGGACAGTTATCGTCGTCCTCGTCGTCGTCATTGTCGTGCAAATGTGAGTGATATAATACGTTCTATTCTGTGTGTGAGTGTGTGTATATTCGTGTGATGTCCTTGTGATGTACTGTGCTGCCACTCACTCTACTGTCTCTGCTAGCATTGCAATGATTTTTAATAATTAATAATGAAAAGACAGAGGGGGAGAGCAAAAAAATATAAATTATAAATAAGAAATTGAGAGCCAATAATACTAACTTCTACACAATGGAGCACAACCGTTAAATAAATTAAATTGATTTTTCTTTTTGTCAACAATTAAAATTTTAATCAACGTTATAAGTAATTTCCTAAAGTGGCTTAAAGTGCGATAATATTTTAAAAATAAATATAAACCGATAATCAAAGTGCATGTAAATAATATAAAAAAACAAAAAAGAAAACAAAGCAGAAAAAAACGAATTAAAATAATTATGGTAAATCCTTACATAACCCAATAAGTGGAACAAAAATTTAAATAAAATTATGTAACTGCTACTGCTGCTGGTGTTGGGTCCACATAGAAAGGAAGAAAGGAAAAAACGCTCAACGGCGGGATTTTTTTCTGATTACAATTTCTTTGCTGCCACTGCCACCGTTGTGCTGTGCTTCTGCAGATTTACTTTTTCTTATTCTTCTTCTGCTGGTATAGTTCTGGTCCTCATTTGTAGGGCATAACACTTGATTCTCTATTGGATCAATATTGAGCAAAGACCAACTAACCAACCAACAACCACTTTTATAACACAAAAAAAAAAAAAAAAAACAACAACAGCAAAATGCTGAGTAAAAAAAAAAAAAAGAAGAAAGCAATCAAACACCAACCAAGATGTTTATCTGAAATGTGACTTGTGTGAGGAGGGGGCAAATTCTTATATTTTTTTGTTGTTGTTTTGCATAAAGAAGGGTCACTATGGCGTATACGTAACCTTAATGAGTTTTTTTTTTCGAACACAATTTTTGTTCTTGCATTTTTCTTCTTCTTCTTATAATACATAAATATTTTTTTTTATAATTTTGGATATTTTTGTAAGCCAATATGATTTATTTGGCTCTATATAAGGAAGCGAAAATATTTTATAGATGAGTATGATGGTAGGTAGAATGGATAGAATCAAAGCATAAGGAATACAAATGCCGCAAAATCATGTTGTGTATTTGTTGAGTAAGAAAAAGAGAAATGTATAAATTTCTTTTTACATATATAGTCATTGTTGTGTTTGTTTTCTGTTATTTTTTTTTTTTTTTTTAAGAAAAAGAGGAAGAAAATCAGTTTGAAAGAAAGGTTTTTATTGCTTCGGTTTTATTACTCCCGCGGGAAAAATTTCCAACCATTATGGCAGTGGAAACATATTGAAGCAGTTTGATTGTATTTTTTTGTTTTTGGGTAATAATGAAGAAGATATTGGTCGATAGCGATGGTAAATGATTGGATGACACATTGACATTAATTATACCTTATATGTTTTATTTATATTTTATTGTTTTTTTTTTATTTGTGTTATTTTAGAATTAATTATTTCAGTTAGATAATTATTGTCTTTTGGAAAATGGTCTTACTAAAAATTTATTTATGTATGATGTTTTGCAATGGTTAATTAACAAAACACTATGATTGTGAAATACTTACAAATTTGTTAATACTTCCACAGTAAATTCAATAAATAATTAGTAAATAATAAATTCTTAAATAATATAAGGATTTAAAGTGGAATTTTAAATTTTGAACAAAATACATACAAAGAAGAAGTTTTTTCAAATTTGTATAAAACGAAGCAATAATAATATTGTAAGGTTGATGAGCATTTAGGAGATTCACAACACTCCAGTATTTTGATGAAATTTCTTCCGATATTTTTTTTAAGTTGTCGAATCAAGGCTTATTTACATATTATCATGTATATATGACTTTTATCAAGTTTCTTATAATTCACAACGGTCTGCATCATTCTTGACGATCAGAACTTTTTTCTATTGGATTATTTAATATCGAATTTCAATATTTATCAATTACCAATTGATAGTTGATGATCCTAATAGGGGAGGTGTAAGAATGGTTTCAATTGAATTATTTTCTGTTAATGATGGGGAGTTAAATGATGTTTTTTTTTGTTGAAAAATCGAGAAAGGAGTTTGAGAGATGAGTCCAACGCTTTGAAATTGAAAAACCTAATGTAAGAGGAAGTTTTGTTTTTCAGATTAATATTAAATAGTCTATATCTACTCTGTTTCGAATCTAGTTTTTCCGAAAAAATCCGATTATCAAATGAAAGGATTTTTTTTACCTTTTAGAAAAAACAGACAATTCAGTGTGTTGCCTTGCTTGCTAAAACTTTTGAACAGCACCGAATAGTGTTTCAAACTTAAGGCACTGTTAAGTTTCTGTGAAAAGGAAGACTATAACCAGTTAAGTTTTGAAAATGACTTCAATCTAGATTTTTTCCCAATCAATCGCATCGCTTCCGTCTTGTCTTTACTTCACTTTTAGTCTTTAATGTCAAACAAAAACATGGGTTTCAGTATTTTATTCTTAGCTCTCCTAATGTGCAAAATTGATTTGTGTTGCTTTATACTATTTGAGTTCTTTGGAAATAACATAATAAAAAAAATCATCACCTAAAAAAAACACTCTTTTTTTAATTAGCACCAACTCGTCGAACAAAAATTTACGATTGCCAAAAAAAGTGTACATATGGCAATAAAGTCGATGGCAATTGATGTTAATAATAGGTACCTATACTTATTTATGTTTTTTCAAAAATTAAAATAAAATGCGGAATTTTTTTTATTATAATTATTTAATTCTTTTAATTTTCACTTTTTTTTTATTTTAAATTTTAAGGCTAAGCATTTCGGATGTCGTTCATCCATCTTTGGGCTTTATTTATTGATTTATTTTTTTCTTTTTAAAAAATTGACCGTCATGTGTAAACAGGGGTAAATAGATCGCCCTCGCAAACGATTCTTTCTTATTTCGACCCAACCTATACAATAACCTTGTGTCGCATCTTATATGCAAAACAACCTGGTTAAATTTATTTCACTTAAAATATCAATTTAAATTACTCGAATAAAGATTAAAGAGACACTTTATCATATTATGCAACGCAAGATGTTATGTTCAGATTTGAATAAGTATAAATTAAAGCAAATGCTTTTCAAAATTTGTCTTCCTTTTCCTAGTTCGTTATAATGTATACAAACTGAAAAGTTTCATAGCCTTCAACATAATTTTGTTCCTCTTATCCTATTCACTCTTCAGCTTTACTTCAAAATTTTAATATTTTTTCTCGTCCACAAGTTATGCTTGCAAATAAAAATCCTTCACTATACTCATCCATGTTTGAAGATGTAATTATCTCTTTAGTCCTGCTTATGACATTTTGAAAAAAAAAAAAAAAAAATAAATAAAAAATACTGTATATGCACCACATGCTCGCAGTAACCTAGTTTAAATGTAATTGCTTAGCTCGTGCCATACTGACAGTGACAGGAACAAATTACACCATATGTATATACGACCTTGTATTATGTCCCACAAGCATAAAAAATTCAGGACTAGAAAAATGCATTCATATAATTTTATCCTTAACACATACATGCATAAAAAGAACCTTAATTGGTTTAACACGGTTTTGAGGTTTTTAAAATAGTTTTTTCCTTGATTGGATATCAAGCATGGATTGTCTGAGCAGCTTAAAGAGGACAACAAAAAAAAATATTGTCGTGTTTGACAATTCAGCTTTATTGCAAAGTGCTGTGAGAAAAATTTATTTCACTCTTCAAGTGCCTTTACATATTTTTCCTGATGTCTCAACGATTTTGGGAAATAGGGCATCTTATCTTTTGATATGTATAATACCTTCTGCCAAACAATTAGCAAATAATTCATTTTACAGTCATAAAATTTGAAAAAATTTTCAGAATTTTTAGACTGCATGGCAGACTTTTATGAAGCTTTGGAAATTGGATATATTCCTGCATCTACTTGAAGTTTATTTTTTATATTTTTTTCTTCTAAAAAACCTTTGTAACAATATTTGCTTCTTGTGCACTCAAACAAAAATTTCTTTTATTTATTATTTCTGAAACTTGAGTTTTAAGAGCTCCATATTGAAATATTAAGATCTCATGAAAACTTTTCAAATTTGTTTGCTAATTATTAAAAAAAAATAATAATTTTATAAAACTTACAAAAATACACAGTAATTGTTGAAAATTAAGTCTACTAACACTGTTTTGTTCCATCGCATCGTGTATTTGTGTTAGAAATCTTTCATGTATTAATGTACCTACATAGTATTACATTTTCAATGTACTTTTTTTTTCTTTAACATAACTTTTTTCTATTTGCCTGCTCTTCTAGCAGTTGCAATCTCGTTTTACAAGCTGTAGGACATTTAAGTCAAGAATTCGATTCAATAAATCAAAGAAATATTATCGTACTTTTTTAAAAAGTTTATTACCTCTTTTTTTTTACAGTAATATCTGTGTTTACTACTCAACTGAACTGAAATCGTAGCTGCGACCCATCTGGAAAATGTACTTTAGTCGTATATTTTCATTCCATAGAAATATTTTCTCCTTCAACAAATTCAAATTTAAATAAATCTTTTAAATAGTAATTGTATAGTTTTACAAAAATCTTCTAAATTCTTAGAAGATACAAGCATCATCAGAATGTTACAATTTAATTAACAATCCAAAGCATGACCAGAGAATTATTACAAAAATAAAACAAACTCGCTGACGAGAAAGATATTCACTATTCAATTTTGATTAAAATTACAGTTCTCTGGTAAAATGTTCGTTTAAAGTGGAATTTAAGAAATTCAATACGATTTCTCAGAGTTTCCTTACATCAGGGTATTTCTCAGTCAAGAGATCCATATAGATATCTATATATTTTTTAACACCCCATGGCATGTGCTTTGTGCTTTACAATAACAATCCCATGAATGTAAAATGAGAAACTTATTAGAGTAGATTGCATGTGAAGCGATATATTTCCTTTGATAATATTTTAGAAAATGGCTGCAAACTGAGATGTTACATTCGTGGAAGGAAATTTAAAACATTTGGACATATATTCTTTTTTTTGCAGTTATTTTTAGAATATTCACATATCGAGAGGTCAAATTACATAATTTAGATACATTTGTATTTGTACAGTTTAGAATAGACGAATGTGTATTCGATTTTGTTAGTATAAATATGTCATTTTTAAGATACATCTTGCTAACTTTTACGGACCTTTGAAAATGGTCCATTCTTTGTTTTTTATACTAGTTATGTATATGGTAATTTAAAATGTATCGGGCAGTCTTATAAGCCCCCACAGTTAATATCCCTCAATATAAAAGTTCTAAAATATAAAATCAACAATGGAGTACAAGTATAACCAGTCTAATGTTTAGGTACCTAGTCACTCTTTTGTGAAGGTCAACTTTCAATTAATAATTGATATTAGGCGTTTTAGTAAGATTTTACATACATTACAAATACAACGCCACTAGTTCTACGACCGATAAATAGGTAAAGTAGAATCCTACCGTGGATAGTTTGACGTTTATTCGAGTTTCGAGTTGGATTTTGTTAGATTTCTTCTTAGATGTTTGTACGTTTAATTATAAATTGAATTGCATCTCGGTAGATGTGTTCATGGAAGAATTATAATTGTCTAGGGCCAGTTTTTTAGTTCAGAGTTAACTCTGAGTTATCTAATCCTGAAAATAATTTAATCATGAGTTAACTCAGGAACAGTTTTTCAGTTGAGGATTAACTTTATCTTTCAGTTGTCAAAAATCTATTGTCATCGATGTGCGACACTATGGATATCATCAAAATAGAGATGGCGCACAGTGGGCCCAAATGGAGTTTGGCGTCTCAAAAATCTGTAACTTTTTTGTCTCTTGAAATAGTTAGGTCAAATTTCGAACATATTACCTATGAGATATATTGAATCATTAAATACACTTATTTTCAAAATCCATATTGGTTTTAAAATGTATAGTTTATTCAAAGTTAAAAAATTATAATTTTGGCTACTAAAAATATGGATTTTCAATATAAATTTTCAACTATCGCAAAAACTAGAAGACATTTAAGGTTTCCCCACACCAATGCGAATTTTCGGTGGCGATGACGATAACAATAATAACAACGTGTTGTTTTCATTAACAACCACGTGTTGTTATTGTTGTATTCGTCGTCGCCACCGAAAATTCGCGTTGATGTGGGGGAGCCTTTAAGCATCTGGCTTTTAGTGATTGACTGAAAATTGATCAGAGCCGTTCAACCGAAATTCTATTTAAGGAGTAAAATTTTGTAAAAAATAGTTTGAAAATTTGTTTTAAAATTTTTTTTTTCAAAATTTTGGTTTTGAAAAGTTATTGTTCCAAAACTATTTACTGAAATAATTTAATTTAAAAACAGAACTATTAGATGGATTTTTGGCTTTAAAAGAAGGTATAACATGACACTGCAAGTGTTGCCGTTGATTTTAAATAATTTTTTTTATAATTCTGGTCGATTTTTGAGAAAATTGCCCTTTCTGCCTAAACGGGGGGAAATAGGTCCCACCTCTTGAACGAGTTTTTGCTTGTGTTGACCTAACCTACATCCTCTACCTTTTATGGCATCTTATGAAAAACACCCTGAATACATATACCGGATTCAGCTGTTTAAAATGTATTTTCATGCGATTTTTCAATCTAATTGCCTTTATTCGTGGTTATTTACCTGTTAAATTGGTAACTGTTATGTCTATAGTTTTTGAGTTCTTATAAATCTTTTCCGTTGTTTATTTAAATAATTACTAAAAACGGATTTTGAAAGCACAAATTCACCTATATTTTTACTTTTTTGCAACTATTTTTTTTTTCTAGTTTTCATGCATTGAGGCATTGTCGGCGGTAGTTTTTTGTTGAATGGGGGTTTAAAAAAAAATATTTAAAATAAGGAAATACTGGGAGATATTGCATATTCAAGATATCAAACCATGAGCTTGAATATAGAAAAATAACAACAGAAAAGTCGTATAAGTTGCAAATTTCTAGTAAAAACTTGAAAACATATGGTAGAGTTATATGATCTCGAGCCATAGGATTAGCATAGAATACGTTCCATCCAAAAAAAAGCAATAACCGAATAGTGATTAGTAACCATCAAAAACAAAACAAAAATATTGAAAATATGTGATTAGTAAAAAAGGGCACCAGTCCCCCTTTTGCTTCATCTACGTAACTGGTTACTTGAAGACGATCTAGTGCGCAATATGCGAATCTATACTGTCATATTTTGTTCGTACTTTTATCTCTTACGGTTTATGAATTGTAACACTTCGTCCATAAGATGTGAACCCTATTTGTAATCGGAAAAGAAACATTTAAATTGTTCTCCTGAAAACTTGCAAAAAGTGACTTATGCTGATTTCCTTTTTGTCACAGATATTTAACGGAATCTATCGATTGGGAGTGTAAAAACAGAGTTTAGAAAAAAAAAAAAATAAAGCTTAGGTGAGTTTTTTTCTCGTATTTTATGGAACAATTATATTGCCATTGCTCAAAAAGGGCACAATTCGAGCAAATTTTTGTTGCTGCGCCTTGTTACTAATTTTATAAAACACTTGACTCTATTAAAAGCGTTCTTCATTTTGCCATTTGTGTGTGGCGACCACTTTTGGTAGCCACATCATTAAATAATGCAACTTAATTCGTTAAATTTTGATTGCAATATAAAATTTGACCTTTCCCTGATTTTTTTGTATACAAATTTAAGCTCCCATAATGATTTCGAAAAAAGCATTTCACTATCAAAATCGAGGTGGCGCCACAACTGAAAAAGCCGTCCATTTGGTCCCTGAGTTAACTCGGAGTTAACTTAGGATTTCAATTGACTGAAAAACAAGCTTATGGAGTTAACTCAGGTTTAACCCCGAGACGAGGATTATCTCGCACTGAAAAACTGGATCTTGAAACAAAAATTTGAATTAAGAGAAAATTTAAACTTACAAAAAAAAAAGATTTATTAGAAATTGATACGGAATTAATTTATAAACCGGAAACAAATATTTTGCTCCTTAGTTTTCAAAAAACGGGATTTTTATAAAATTTAAAACTAAAGCTGGAAATTTGTCGTAAAATATCAAGTTTAAATTCAAACTTTTTTATTCCTTACAATTTCGTTTTGTAGTTATAGGAAATGTTTTTCAAGCTCATAAAACCTAATTTGTAATTTTTCCATTCGAATACTTTCAATATCTACATATATGTATGTATAGTATCGTATCCAAGTTTATAAGTATGTATTGGCAAAAAGCCTACAAACCTACATACTTACCCCAATCACAAAAACTGTACAAAAACAAAAAAACAACCTTTTTTTTTTGCTATATTCTTGTTTTAAATATTAAAATTTTACTTTCCACATCATCTGCTGTTCAATCAAGTAAATTGTTCCCTCAAACATATCTATTGCGAAAAACACCCCTTTTGACATTCTATTTTCTTTGTAATGGTGAGGATTTTTGTTTTCTTATATGGTGGAGGCCTATATAATATCGAAATGCTATAAATTTCATAAAAGATTTACCTGCAAATAAATTGGCACACAAACATTTATAACCTTCAGTTTAAGTGCTAAACGCAAGTGGGGTTTATATAAATATATATGTATCTCGTTTGTGTCTGCTGCTATTTAGCATTGCTTTGCCAACAATCAATATAATAAAGGCGACACGTCGCGTCGGCAACGTGTCGTACGCTATCGTCACCGCCGCCTGTCGTTGGCCATTAGTTTCTTTGTTTACGACATTTCCTTAATTCAGAATTTGTGGCATTATACGTACATATATTGTGACTTGACTCCAGTTCTGGGGCAATGTGCATGGTACCGGTGGCTTTTTATGTCTCCAGCACAAAATGTCGATAATATCTGCAACCTGGTAGGTATAATGTTATTCTGGTATTATTTTTTTTTCTCGATATATGTATGTAGTTATCTGATTTATTTTTGAACAGATTCGCTTCGCACTCTCAATATACAAGTGATTCCTTTCAAGTATTTAACTTATATATGTATATTTCATTGGATTGTTTTTATGTGTGTGTCTATTTGTGTTATGCAAAATGCCATTTACTGTGATTGAATGTCATATAACGTAGATTATCAAGCAGGGTTATTATGGCATTTAAACGATTTCGTGACTTTTGTACTCACATACACATTATTATTTAATTTTGAAAGGATGTAATGTACACTCGGGCGTATACGTAACAAAAAAATAGTAATTTTTTAGTTGATGGAATTTTCGTTCCGAACTATTCCTTCTATAACAAAAAAAGAAATTAAATACTTAAATTTATTTCATTGCATCTAAGTTCTTAATATGAAAGTTCTGAACGACTTTGTTCCGAATGACAAAGCTCTGAAAAAAAAAGTTCAATTGAATTTTGGCAAGGTTCAAATGCTATTATTTTGATTCAATGAATATCTAATTTTTGTTTTTCTATAATTTTGTCTTTTCAGAATGTTGTCATTTAAAAAAATTGTATTCAGAACATCGTTACTAGTTATTTTTTTTTGAAAAATGCTTAACTCATAAAAATAAAGCTCTCTACCACTTCACATTTGTCGAATTTTTTTTAAAGTGAAAGTCAAATTTTCTTGGGCTATAATGTCCAGTGATTTTTTCTTGTAAAATTGCCATATTTTTAAGTTATTCCAGTAGTTCTCGTTAAAGGTTTGACCGATTTTGTTCCAATTAATATTTAGGTGAAATAAAACAGGGTGCAAAATTTTCATATGGAATAAGAGGAATTTTAAGTAAACATTTATATCTCAATTTATGGAATAATATTATGAAATAAACCATAAGCATTCCAATATCATGATTAAATTGAAACCTCTCTTCTAACGCTTTCTACTTTTTTTTTTCATCATCAGTCAAATTAGCAAAACCATTATTCTGACAGTTGAACGAAACAACAAAAAAAAAATAAAACTAAAATCAAGCATCCTTTTCGACAGAGATAAATAAAAATATTCAATGAGAATCCTTTTTATTTTATTTTTATTTTAATTTTTTTATTTTTTTTAAACTGTAATAACCATTCATCCTTGTCAACATTTTTCCACACAAGATTGCTTGAACCATATGAACATAAAGAGTGGCATAACACACGAATCCTCTGTCGCTGTCAAGTGCAAACACTTTGACAAGCATATGCTTTCAAGTGTGTTTTTATTTTATTTTATTTTTCACTCAACTTCTACCTTCCAACTTGCTCTACTTTTAAAAATTCTTTGCAGAAATCTCTCTATAGAGTGTGTGCAAATGTGAATGTGTGTGTTTTTTTTTTTATAAATTGCACTTGATACACTTTTTCTTAGCAAAAAAACTTTTTTAAGAAAAAAATAAAAAAAAAAAATATGTACCTACATAAAAAGAAAACTTACGTAAATGTACTCAAAATATAATGACCATCTTGTGGAATATCTGTCACTTTCGCCATCTTTTGTTCTCAACAATAATAATAATAAAAAAATGATGTGTGTACGAGTGTGCATAATATTCGTACATAAAAGTTGATTTAAGTATTAAAATATGAGTACCAACAAAAATAAATAATAAACATTTTTAACAAATTTTGTCGCAATGAAGTGAAATGTTCTGAACAGATGCCAAAAAAGGAAAATTTTAAAATTCACACATTTTAACACATACGGTGACCAGCATTTGAAATTAATTTATTTTGTGGAAAATATTAATGCTTAGTTTTCGATCAGAAGCAAACTTAAAACAAAGTATTCTTATGTTAATTAGTAAACCAGTGCTTTTAAACTTTACCATCGCAAGTAATTTACTTACTCTGAAGCACTTAGTTAATTTTATTATTCGGCTTTTTTCAGTTTCAGTTCCTTACTGACCCATTGAAAGTTATTACGTAATTTTTTTCTTTTCTACGTTCATGACAATTATGATTTTTCCTTAACAATATTATTTTGTATAGGTTACAGTAGTTGAGGAATACAATAACCTTCGCTTCGCTTACAAAAAATAAAACAAGGTCTCAAGTTTTAAGTTTCTAAAACTATTAATTTTTAATTAAAGTATTTTTTTTTTGTGGAAGCATCATATGGATATGGATCATAAATTGCATAGTTGAATGAATGAACGAATGAAAGTTTAGGGGTTTTAAAAACCTAAAGATCCATTGTGCCACCATTTACAGATAGATGAGGTTTCTCATTAACAGCTCTCCCTTCAGATTTGTTCCTTTAAGGAACCTCAATATTTGAGGTATTTTTTTAGAGGATAATTCGCTTCCTTCTATCTGGTGTCGTCCCAGACATCTGTACAAGTCCTTAGGAACTACCTAAAATATGGTCCAGTGTCTCCACCTGAACGTTGCAGGATCTGTAAGTGCACCAGTTCATTTAATCTCCCACGCACTCCCATACCAGTTAAGAATTTATGGTGTATGACTTTAGGGCTTTGAGTGCGGCTTGGCTGTCTGACATGATGACAATGTTTTGGTTTCTGTAATTTCTTTCGAGATTTTGTTCCGCACATTTTCCTATGGCTTTTCCTTCCGTCTGGAAAATGCTGGCAAACAGTCACATCTGTAAGGAATTTTTGGTTCTAGGCTTAGATACCTGTCCCAGTATCTACCCTCAGTTCTTCTCGATCCATCAGTGTACAACTTGATGGCTTTTGCTTTAAGAGTGTGGTTCACAGATTCGCTTACCTACTGTTTCTTTCCATCTCAACAAAAAGAATACATAGTTTTAATTTTTTTTCGCGAATGGGATTTCGTTCAGCAACCTTCGCTTGAATACAACATAAACAGAAAAATATGTTTCGTTGTACTTCTAGTCATTTTAAGACTATTTCTAAACAAACAAGAACTTTATTTGAATTTTCTGAAGAAAACTACGAAAATAAAAAAAAGACAATTGGCCACACTGATTCACTTGAAGGAACTTATACAGCATTTTCTATTCAAAAAAAAAAAAACAAACAAACAAGTAGAGAACTGTTGTGTCATTTTGACTATTGTTTTCTTCATTAGGATTATTCCACCATCATAACTTTATCTACTCATTTTGTAAATCTATTTGCAGAGAAACAATTCTATAATTGGATTGGGAATCCATTACAAAGCGGTTGCTTATGACCTTCCTGAGCTTTAACACTATCTATAAGCATTGCTAAAGTTTACCGTTGTGCGTTTCGTTGGGCGCCATTCAGTTGCAGTGATTATGCGAAATAAAGATTACAATTTGTGTTTGCTTTTAGTTTATGAGGTCAACTATAACACTTGGGGTGGGTATTATAATATAGGAAACAACAACAACCAGCGACACCCTCTTGTAGTTAGGTTAAATGGCATTGGCATCAGACAGCTTCCGGATGGATGTGTTTCTGTAGTGTGTAGGTAGTAGGTATAGGTCAAAATGGAGAATGTGATAATGTGGCCTTTTGTGTGGGTAAAGGTATTTCATTCCACTTGATGTATCACATAATTTACATCGAAAAACGACAACACTAGAGAAACAAGGGGTTTGCAATATTGGAAAACATTTTTTTCCAGAAATTGTGATATCATGTAAATGTAGGTAGGTAAAAGTGACAAATATTCAAATTTATAATACAGCTGTGTTTTAAATGAACATAAATGTATATTTATTGAAGCACAACTTAATAGCGGCGGGATATAATTTTTGTTCAGTTTGTCATAAATTGCAACGGATGTTACATTCACAGTAAGAATTATGAGTTGTTTTAATAATAATTTTTTGTATGTAATTTCGCTTAAGGCAGACAAGTATATCTTTTTCGTCCTGGTATTTCATTTTAATACAAAATATTTCCATACGGAAGTATGATAAGCTTCACAATATTTTCTCACGTAGCATATGGGAGAAAATGTGAAAAGATATTATGGATTCGACGACCCGTATATTAATTCCCGGAAAGATATTTTCATCAATATCGTCACTGTATGCAACTATCTGCTATCTTAATTTTAAACAAACAATTCCTTGGTATTGCAGTTGCAGAGAAATTACTTTTTTACTTTTTTTCCACAAGATGGACCTGAAAGGACAAACAAAAATTTGCTGAAAATGATGACCCAGATTTTAAGTATCCTACTTATTAAATTATTGGCTGTATCATTTAAATTTAATTGTATGTTTTCAAGTTTGATAAAATTAAGCTGCTTTCAAATTTAATTGAAGAGAAAATTTTAAGGTAAGCTCAAAGAAAAACATCTGGTGTCGTTGAATCAGGCGAAAGCGATGACCAACTGATCACCAAAAATTTCCCTCAAGAGAGCCATAGGTACTTTGACTTCAACTATAGTGAAAGAATATTGCATCTTATTGCGAAAAAGGTGTAACCGCCCTAATTCCTGAGAACATCACCATTTGGAAGTTTCGGGGTTTTCATCAATACTTGCTCGCAATCGAGCAATGTGTACCTCATTTCGAATCACACGAGTTCTTTAGGCTTACAGAAGATCACAGACAGCCCCTTGTTGCTGAAAACGCTGAAGAGATCAAGAAATTATTGAATAATTAGGTCCATTTCAAACACTAAAGTAATTACTAGATGATCTATGTGCCAGAATTCTAGCAATCGAATGCTGCCTTTTTAAAAATAAAATTGAATAATTTGTCTGCATCATAAATTTACTATGTTTTTCAAAGCCAATTCCGAAAAAAATGTGATGGCTTCTAAGCAAGTATTAGTTTGACTCTTTGTTCAGTAGTGCTGTCACATCCAGTCCAGTTCTCGATCCCCAACGGGATCGGAAGATTGCTGAGCTTCATCGTCAGTCTTTTGGCAGCACTGTTCATATATTTGTCCAGGGGTGTTATTCCGGATCGCTTGAAGAGTCGCTTGTTACTGAAATGCTGTCGTCGCCGTTCGTTGGTCAAAGTGGAATCCCGCAGGATTTTCCTCTCAAGCCATCAAAGTAATGTCATACTGGGCAGGCAGGAAAACAGAGTGTATTCATCTTGCTGAGTCCACTACTTTTCCGCTTTAGGTCGTGGATGCGGTGGAAAGTGAAATGAGCTTCTTCGGAGTACCTGTTACGTGCAGGTTGAAACGTAACCTCCCCTTGAAGTTGATGCCCAGGTATGTCACCGTCAGTTGCGATCCGTCGCAGTCAGACAGATTGTGGATTATTCTGCGGCAGCTTCTTGTTAAAGGTGTATTTGAATCGGTGATTGTTAAAACAACATAAGTAACACATTTTTCGAAATCACTTTTATTATAGTTTTGCACTGCTTAGGGGTAGAGCTATAGGTTGAGAGCAAAACTAACATAAATTTATACCTGAAACACACAGAAATTCAAGCGCGAAATCAGCATTATCAATGCGGCCGCGTGGTAAAAATATAAGGTTTTTTGTCTCTCCTGTAAAAAAAAAAATGCCGATTCATTTTAAAGTCTCGCAGGTCTTCTAAATCCAGTTTGGATTTAGCTGACTTCGACTCTTCGGGATTCAATGACTGGTGAAATGCATCAGGCATATGTTAGAAAATCGTCCACAAAGAGCAAATTCATAGCATAGTTGGGTCGAGGTTAATCTGCCGAACGCGACGTGAAGATGTTGTAGAGGTAAGGTCCCAGTTTTGATCCTTGGGCAAGATCTGCTCTGATACTTTTAGTAGTTGACTGATTGTTTTTAATTTGGACGAAGAACGATCTGGAATTGAGAATACTTTAAATTATATTGATTAACTAAACTTGAAAATTAAAAATGGTGAGCTTGTGTATTAACTCTCATTTCCAGATGCTTTCGAATTGTTTCCTTATACCCAGAAAACTTCCAACAGCAACCTGACAGTGCTATTGAGGGTGCTAATAACTTCATTGTGGATCCTCAAGAGTTGATGTAAAGTTTCTCACAAAATCCAAACTACATATCCGGGATGTTGTTGTTAGTGGTGGTGGTGCAGAACGCTTACCCTTACCTTCAAAGAATAAGTCCTTCAAGGATTTAACTGGTGTTCCTAAGGATAGATATTGGACTTTATCCATAAATGGCATCCTATCCAATCTCGTTTCTTCGTTATCGGCGCTATTTTCGATCTCTTCTGAAAATAGAAATTGTTGACGCAGTTGTTGAAGAGGATCGTTCGTTAGGTATAGCACCATGACTTAGGGAAAATTCCCTATGATGTAGTGGAAATCATGTTTAGTCCGGAAGATTTCTTAGCTCGTGCACTACAGATAAACTCTGGTACGAGCATTCCTTGGGGTTGTTGAAGCTTCCAGTCATTTCAGGATCACTGTCTGGATTATCATTCTAAAAATGGTAATTTTAGTGTTTGTCTGCTTCTACTCTAAGTATTGTTAACTAGACTTCCTCTATGAAAATAGGACTTCGCTGGTTGAGTTTGGTACAAATTTTTCTTCGAAATACTCGAAAAATTCTTCCTTTTTTATCCTGAGCAGTCATGACTTCCCTTGTCTGGCTCTTAAGTCTTCTAGCTTTGTTGTATATTGCAAATAAACCTATTGATTTCCTTCAATGTATCCCTTGATGGCTCGCAGCCTTTTTTGGAACTGTTTCGTGTTGAAATGTTGAAAAGCGTTCGTTAATATAATTTTCCTAGTTTGAAGTTCACCCTTCACCATTTCGTAGTTGCTATTACTCCTGTTCCAATCTCTTTGTTAGATCCTACCATTGCAGTTGATTTTGCAATCGCTGTCGATAATCATAATATATTTAATGTTTGGGGCACTTAAAAATCGAAATCAGTGATTATTTTAATGCCAATATAAAGCTGATGACTCAATATTATTTCTAGCCAAAAAATAAAATTTATTTCGGCCCAACCTTCAACATAGAATGAGTTTTATTATTTCCATTTTATTATTTAAATGAATTTGATCACTAAAAAAAGGTTGTGCCAAAACTATTTTTATTGGCAAGAATTTGGGTCATCAGCTTTTTATTGGCATCAAAATAATCACTGATTTTGATTTTAAAGTTTCTCAAAATAAGAAATTTAAATTTTCAATAATGAGTTTCAACGAAAGCTATATAACTGACGCCTTACGGTCTTATAAAAACTTTATTCCATAAAAAATTCAACAAAATATAGCAACGACTGAATTTTCATTATTATAGATATCCCTAAGCAAACACTATATTAGAATAACTTTTCAAGTTTAACCTAGCGAGCGAACAACCTTAAACCTACGTTAAAAAAAAAAATCAGGCATTGGTTGAGTAGAGAGTACCTACCTAAGAATAGTTTCAAAATAAGCCTATAGCATCATTTTCCATTAAAAACTCTTAAAACATACAACAGAACTATGAATATGAAATAATCTCTGCATTGCCGACATGAAAAGCATCTCAGCTTAAATATAAATTGCCTCTGTATAATCACAATAAAGCGCACACCAGTGAATTCATGCGTTCCTTTTTCTTCTTTTGACTTCATACTATACTATATGTGTGTAGGTATAGGGTAAGTTTTAATAGCTCTGAGGTTAGGTTAACAACTTTAAAGTACGACTTCACGGTCGTGTCCTCGTAAAGTCATCTCTTCAATATATCATCATCGTCGTATATATACTATAGTCCTTGTCGTCGTCGTCATCGTCGCTGATGATATTCCTTGAAATTCTTATTCATATATCCTCCCACATGTATGTACTTATATTGAAGCCATCATCATACTCTTCTATACTCAAGCATAATTGAAGCATATCAACCTGGTGGTGTGCTTCTTTTATTTATTCTACCGACCACTTCTTTCACTTTCATTTCCCGCACACAGCTTCTCATTGCCAAAACCCCCTCATCATATGATGGTACTCCTTTGAAAGGATATACAAACATATAAGTGTATTTATATGGAAAGAAGAAAACCCATTACAGCCTCACACAAAAACAAAAGGCTATCCTTTGTATGCATCAGCAGGATATGAAAATTCTTCGATCAGAATGTCATTTATTATTATGGTAGTAGTTGCACGGATGCACTAGTATTCACGAAAACCTCCTCATTGCTCGTCGTGACGCATTTGGCTGAAAACCGGCACAGTATGGTGAAAAGCTTTAATCTGGTTCAGGATATATATGTATGCATGTTGATGTATGTACATAATAGTGAGAAAACCCAAGCCTGCGCTTTTGCATTTGACACACATTTTGATTATCCTGCTATTGTTGCTGGCTTCGGCTTGTTTGTACATAATAGGACAATGGGCTAGTGTGTTATGTTTTTTTTTTTTCTCTCGATGAGACTACTTATTCGCCTCTTTTATTTCCCTATATTGTTTGGAACATTTCATCGTTCTATTGCTGGTTGTGAAAGGTAAATCTATGTACATAGATACAAATTTTGAATGACGGTAGTTAAGAGAAAAATCAGTTAAAAAAAAAAATAATAATGTATCCCAATGGGGTTCCACGTACTTGCTGATTTGTAAATTTTTTTCTTCAAAATTTAAAATAATGAAAAATCAATTTAAATTCTTATACAAAATTTGTTTATTTTCAATACGAATGCTCAGACTAGGTTATAAGTCCTAACATAACTATAATAAGCTACGATTA
Source organism: Epistrophe grossulariae (assembly GCA_929447395.1). Lineage (NCBI taxonomy): Eukaryota > Metazoa > Arthropoda > Insecta > Diptera > Syrphidae > Epistrophe > Epistrophe grossulariae. Next base: position 33,288,010 of record OV839568.1, on the reverse strand, counting down.
GACGGTCAAAGTAAATGGCCAAGGCGTTGACTCCTAGACGATGCCAAAAATATCATCAAAAGTCAACGTAGATTATAATGTCAACGCATGAAACGTTGATAATCATACGAATGACGCCAGTCGGTTAGTGATGTCCCAATATGCGTTGACGTCTGTCTGTGGGAACGCGGTTTTTACCCTTTGATGTCAACGCGTACCTAAGTTAAGGGACCGACCCGTAGAATTCGTCGCTTACGTTGCGTCGACGCATTCAACTGACAGCTCGAATAAATAAACACGTTCTTATGAGAAGCGACCCAGAGGTAGCGCATGTGCCGGACGCAACGCACAAATTAGCTCAACTTTTAACTTTTCTCTCCGGCAGGTCCGTTGACATCAGTTGTCAATAATAGGCTTGTTTAGTTGGGTGTACTATTGTGCTCTGAACTCTTTCTGATGTGTTTTATGTGCCTCTTTGTTCACCATAGTTTACTTGCAATCACTTTAGTTTCAAATGAAAACATTTAATGGTAGGTACTCTGCGAATTTGTATGTCAAAAAGACAAATAAATAAGTAGTAAACCCAGTTATTTGAAATTTGTCAACGTATCCGCTGCCGCAACATTTTTTTTATTTAAATAATAGTGCTTTTCAATACAAATGTTTGTGCTGTAACGAATTTTTTTTTTATTTGTTGCCAGTTTACAGTATATTTTTGTTGCAATACAATTAGGCGTGTTTTTTTGGAAGCCCGGGGGGAATTGGATGATCCCTTGCGGGCTTAGTTAATCCCAGAAAATTATCGGGACTTAACTTAAGCGCACAGAAAAACTGTGTTACCGGCATGAATTACATACATGTTATCGATAGTTTGTATGAAAACTCCATGTTTTTTTTTCTGATGGCGTCGCTAATCCCCTTTGTCGTTTTTTTCAACCAATTGCCGGCGGGATTCCAAAAAAACACACCTATTATTTGACTTAGTATAAATCTAGATAGATATTAAAAATTAATTTTGTCATATATTTCAAAGTTTTGTGACAAAAAATTGACAATTTTGTTAGTCGTAGATTTAAGATTTTTTAAAATGCTATGGTTTAAAATGGTAAAACAAAATTTTTATAAATCATGGCGACTTGCTTAATTTACAAAAAAGAGAACGATTTTTTCCCTCGCGTGTGAGTTTAATTTTAAATTATCAATTAAAAGTAAAATACAAACAAGGGAATTTTTTTATCCTTAGTAGGAGTTTTATTTCGTTCATGTGTAGTCGAAGCACACTTTTTTCACAAAACTTCTAAAAAAAAAAAATTCGGAATGAAAAATTTCAAAATGACGCGACGTCTAGATAAATGTCACTTTACTATGGTGTGTGTGCAAGTTCGTGTTTTTTGTAGGTGTAAATCTCTCTTGAAATCGGAATCAGAGATTTTGATCCCAAATCATGGAGGGATCGATTTTTTTGGTTGAAAGGAATTCGAAATTAAACAGCCTGATGTTATGATATAAGAATGGTACTTCTTAACAATTTACTAACTTTAAAGCTCTCTACTAAAATGTTCGTAGTTTAAAATTTTTTTTAGCTTTTATCATACTAAACCTATTTTCTTAATAAACGTCAGCTCAACACGCCGAAAAAAAGTGACAGTTCGTGCAAACAAGTAAGCAAACATACCACTTTCACATTTTTAACTGTCAAAGTGACATTAGCTGAATTTTATTATCCACATGATCTGATCAGGATCAAATTTGTACACGTCAATACAAAAACAACATGTAATCCAGCTTTTTTCTGGATCTATTTCATGCTCCAAAATGTAGTACTTTTTTATTATTACTATGGTAAGGTAGTGTAAGCTTTAGTGCAAAGAAAAAAGCCAATAAAAACATGAAAAATATACAAACACAGTGGAAAAAGAGACGGATATATACCCTGGATGTCACTGTGATCCTGTTTGTTTTATTATGGGGATATGATCCAGATGAGATCGTGTGGATAATAAAATGCAGGGGTGACATTCTGTATGGAGAAAGCGATCAAACGTTTTCGTTTGTGCAAAGATTTGCTTAAAATCTTTATGCAAGTCTTTCGCAAAAACGAAAACGTTTGATCGCTTTTTAGATACAGAATTTCACCCCAGCTATTATGATACTAAAATGTATAAAAAAGGTATTTGGTGATTTTAACTCTGAAAAATGTTTGAAAGACGGTAGGTACGATGTTAACTCGTTTAAAATTTGGAAAATCCTGTTATTCCATCATACTAAAAATGCTTTAACAACGAACTTAATGGTCTAAATTTTTGCCTCAATGTGTTTTTTTTTTTTATTAAAATAGGCTTCATTAAATTTCTGTAGCTATTGCATCTCAATGGACAATTTTAATTCAGTAAGACTGAACAACAATTTTATTCGCGGAGAGCTAAAGATTTGTAACTAAAATTATAAAAAAAAAATACCTACAAAATTTCAAGACAGCCAGATCGCGCACTAGGTATCATCGACCTATAATTTGTCGTCTTAAGTGTCATCGTTATTGCATACATTTCAAATGTTATAAACATTTTAGATCGAAATTTTTTTTCTGTAAATCAATTACTTGCCCTTAAAGTATCCACCACAGAGCAAGTAAAAATTATGTCAAATGTAAAAAAGAAGGAAGAAAAAAAAAATAAAAACAACAAATCTATAGAAATATATAGTATAGGATGGTCTGCATCAGGATATAAAATTAAATCCACTGGGAAAAACGGTAGAGATAAATGGCTTTAGAAGGTTTTAAATTATTCGTCCAAATAGTCTATCTACATATATAAATAGAACAAGAGATAACCTGCAGTTGGCAAATATAAGCTTTTCTAATCCAAGTGAGCATTGATGGCACAAATAATACAGCGAAATTTTATGAAACAAACTAAACTGATGGTAAACTGGTCATTTTAAGAAAAAACTCAAATAAAATTTATTGGGGGTCTGCCAACATTGTGGGAACATTTTTCAGAATGCTCGTATTTTGTTAAAGGAAATAAGAAATAATATTCTGCCTTTTTAAACAAACAACCAGCGACAGTTAAAGTAATGTCCTACCTGCGAGGCCTTGAAACATGAACTTATTTTAGGACATTGATAACAGGTTATATTCCTCGGTATCTATATAAATTACTCAGCAGTTCGAATTTACCATGTAAATAATATTTTTGAACAATCATTTTTTTTTGCTCCGTTGACGTTGAACTAAATATGTATATGTAAAGGTTTTAAATTTATAGAGTTTGATCCTTCTTTTCCTTTTTGTATGTCATTTAATATTAACAATTTGCTCCCAACTTTAAGCAAGTCTTTGCTCTCAACTTTTAGCAACTCTATGAAAATAATTTAAGAAAAAAGGTCCTTACGCTAAAATATTCAGAATGAACATTAAATTAAAAAAAAATAAACAACCCCAAGAAAAGTAAGGTTTTATGTAAATTTCATTAAATTTCCACATTCAAGAAATATATAATTTGTTTTTTTTTTTTTTCATTTATTTCTTAAAGAAGTTAACCCTGTAAAGATTTAGATTTTATCAAATTTCAAAAAGTTTTCAAAGTCGCCAGCAGAACATTTTCAGATCCTTTTATAATATGCTGCATGTTTACTTTAACCTTATTGTTATGGTAAATGGTTTTGAAATTATTCCCATTCATCTGACCACACAATAGCTAAGGACGTTAGGAGAAAAATATAACAACAGCAACAACAAAAAATCATTTACGTTTTTTATTCTGTTTGAATTTAAAATACTATAAGATACATAAAGATATAAAGAGATGTTGTATTTTTTTTAAAGGAATGAGGCAACTAAGCATTTATTAAAATTTTCAATAATTTAACTTAATTTTAGGAGATTCATTTTCATTTACTTTACTGTGTTTTTTTCTTCAAGTCCATATGGATTTGTTGAAAAAAACGACATCGGAACTAAGAGTTTTGCACGTAATTACAACAACAACTTAAGCAAATATGGACTCAGCTCCATAAGTCCAAGATAATTTTCGGGACTTAACTTAAGTCCCGATAAAAACTGTATTATCGGCGGTAATTATCATTTTGGTATCGATAGTTTGTATGGTAACGTCATTTTATCCGAGTTATCAAATGAAACAATTTTTTTATGAAACTAAAAAAATGGCGATCTTTCTCTGGAATTTAATATCTATGTTTTTATTTAATTTTAATTTTTTTGATTTATGAAGGGACATACTTTTCAATAAGAGTTTTCTTTTACTTTAATGTGGCGTGGCTGATAAATTTTTATTTTGTATGCTTACCATAAAGCTGAAAGGGTAGTGATGACATTTTGTAACATTGATGGGCTTGTTTGTTGTGATGACTTTGGTAAGTTCCTCCAGCCAGACATTTGTATTGAAATGCGTCTGGCGTTTTTTTCAAAAAAAAATTCTGTCGTTATTTTCGGGAGCCTGTGTGAAAACTTTGTAGTTTTTCCCAAAAGAGAACGCTCACGAGAGAAAAAAAAAATGTCCCTATTTGTGGTTTTCTGTACGGAAAATTTCTTTGGACAGAAATTCACACTTCAACTAAATGTCAGTATGAGAGTAAATGAATAAAAGCCAAACAAACATCGTGTTATGCGAATCCTTCATTCACATGAAGCAGTAAGAAATGATTTTTTGTGAGTCTTCGTTCATTTTGAGCAATTTCAGAACTTTTAACAGAATTTCATCATTGCTTCAAAATTTTGACAGTTTGTGAGTTTTTGTGCACAAAGTAAAGGATTGGCAATATTTTGCTAGGGGAAACATTTAGTTATTTAAACTTCAACTCATTGCAAGATCTTATCGCAGGCTTAAGAGGCACGTCGAGAAATTTTTTGCAAATTTTGAACACTTGGATCAATTTTTGAGTGATATGATTTCGGGCATGGAGCTGGCACGTACATGGAGTAACCTAGACTCTAGAGGTCTAATTTTCACTACTCTTCACAGTAAATGAGGCTGTATTTCGGTAATAACCCTTCAAATATTGGCTTCCAAGTGCTCAATTGTTTCCGGTTTATCGGACTATGGCTATTGTGGATTATAATCGCTCTGTGTATTGAAATAGCCATTTAACCAAAAGTGTGCTTTATGCTCTAAACAAAATTTTCAAATGAATTGCTCGATGAGTTTCTAGAAGAACTGAATTGTCTTTTTTAAAATAAATTTGAATTATTTGCAAACGTTGCTCTGGCGAGAATCTGTGTATAATAAATTAACAAACCAAACTAACCTCAAAACAAACGAGAACTGTCAAATCGGCTGTCACAGAAAACAATGTTGCCAATTTAAAGTTTTCCGTCCCTAACAAAAAAAAAAACACCATTTAGAGAATAAATAACACAAAATCATATCATAAAATATGTATTTATGTACATACATATACTCGTATATGATATGTTAACCTCAAACAAATATTCTTTTTTTTATAAAATCTTGGTGTTTTATATCAAAATTTAACACTGATTTGACACTTAAGCGAAAGCCCTTAACAAATATGCCAAAACAAATGCCAACTTGTCTTTTCTGTAACAATGAAAATTACAAAAACCATCAACGCTCAACTGAATGAAATGAAATCATTGAAGTGACATAACGTCGGCTTTCTCCATACATACATATATGAATGCATATCATGTTATTTTTCAGCTTTTACTCTTTTAATCTTTTTGGTACGTTGTTGTTTTATTTGGGCAAGAGCCTTTCAATTGTTATGACTTCTCATTCGTGTGTGTAAAAATTTGTGTTTGGTTTTTATCGAGTGGTTTTAAAATGGATTTTGATTATTCTCTTTTGTTATAATTTCAATTTTAATTAAATTTCCATACAAACGCTTTGGGACATTGAAAAATGATGAAAAAAAAAAACAATATCTATTCTTTTTTTGTTTAATTTCTCAAGAGAATGTGCAAGCAAACAAAATATCAATTAATTTTTTTGAAAATAATTTCACTTATTGTTTTTGATATTGAACGGAAAACACCCCCGTTGTTGCAGTTATGTCAGTATGTGGACCCAAACCATTATTGTGGTGTGGAACTAATTAAAATAGAAAAAAAAATGTTACCTCTTGTATTTTTTTTAACTTTTGCAGCGACCTACTATTTCGCCTTAACTTTAAAAATTCTTAGCAAAATATAAAAATCTATTACAAAAAAAATAAAATAATTCTTTAACCAAAAAAAAAAACATCCGTCACATAGTTAATACAAATATTTAAAAACTAAGCATTTTCTACAAAACGCGTTTTTCAACTAAAATAATTTTCGATACTTCTACACAACGCTATATAAAAAAAAAACCAAAACAAAAAAAAATCAATTTTAAAAATATACATAAATTTAACAAAAATAAATAAAATAACAAAATTTTATACAAAAATAAATAAACAATAACAAAACGGTTCAACGTAAATACAAAAACCCAGCTTACTGCCTGCTTGGATGTATAGTTGGCCTAAAAAGCAAAATGTCCTTGGTGTTGTACAATATTGGAGGAATAGCGGCCGGTAGTACGACGACAGTATCGACACCTACAACTGCAACCGCATCTACGATAGCAATAGCAGCTGCAGGTGTTGTCAATAATGACAATAACAATAATATGGATAACACCAGTGAGGAATCGAATCCTGTCACTATTTACAGGTAACATTATTTTTTCAAATTGAATTAACCTTATAATTGTATATGTGTATTTACGTTTACATCGAACAAGCGATTGTACAAGTGTCCTGACAATTAAGTCCTATATTACACGATGATTCTTTGCGTCGACTTTTTTTTCGAATTTCTCTTTGAAAATCATCAAAATAAAGTTATATAAAAAGAAACGTCAAAAAGAGTCTCGGAAAACTTGGCCCACGAGTCACGACTCACAGGGCAACTGGTCTTCCGTCTCATCTTTTAACATTAGAAATGTTTAAGCGGAGGCATACCTTCTAAACAATGTGAAAAAATCAACAGAATTTCAAAAAAGTGTAACGCCGAGTAGGAAAAGAGGGCGAAACGTCAGGGAAATAGACAAAATTATTGTGTTCATGCTATGTTCTTACTGGTCTGAGGAAACAGAATACGAAGAAGATGATAAAACGGACACCAAAAAAAGAAGAAGTGTTCGTAGGCAGGGATGGCCACTACGTTTTTCACATTTGCTACGTAGTTTATGTAGTTAAACGTAGTTAAATGTAGTTTGAAACAAATTGTAGCAAACTTAGTTTCAAATATCAAATGATCTGTCAGTTGTAACTTTGGAGCTTGAATTTTGAGTTAAAATGTTCAATTTTTTATTGAAATTTTATTATTTCTCTAAATTTACTTTGTATGTATGTGAAAACGTAACAATTTGTAGAAAATAAGACGTGTAGTTTATTAAATTAACTACGCGTATTTAATGATGTAGAAAATGTAGTGTAGTTAATTCAGCCAACCCTGTTCGTAGGCTTTCCAGATTTGTATGTGAAGAAGAGCAAATTTAGTTTAGTTTAGTTAAAAAAGAATTTATTCAAAGTTTTAAAATACATATGTAAATGCTTTTTTCATTTCTAATGTACCTCAACTATGCTGGAATGGCAAATCGGGTAAATTTTTTCTCTTTCGCACTCATTATGTTCGAAAAGAGTCAGATGCAAAGAATCATACTGTAATAGGGAACTAAGATGGTCAAGTCGTGTGATGGTTGCGTTAACACTGAAGTTGACACGAATTTTGATTATTTTGTGTGACATAGACGTTGTTCATATTGGACTGCCTCCGCCAACTTTTTTTGACGTTTCTGTACTTTTTCTTACTCCGACTTCATGGCTAGAAAGAAATGCCTTTCTTGGTCACCTCTTTCTGGTCATGAAGTGAAATAAGTATACAGAAACGTCAAAAAAAGTAGGAGGAGAAAATCCAATGTGAACACCGTCATAGACACATTGCTCATCAGTGCGTTAACTGTATCCCTACGTTGACACAGCAGAATTTTTCGCCATTTCAACGTAGCTTGCGTTGACCTTTTTATGGAGGCTATTTAATGGCGTTTTTTGTTGGTAATCTGGAAGAGAAATGCAAATGGGAAAAAATTGATCGGATGGCGTGAATGTTTCATGCATTGACACAGTGTTATACGTTGAGAGTAGATTGATTATATAATCATAATTATAATTATTTTTTTGGTGACGTCAAGTAGTTAACGCTTTGACAATTTCGTCGACCATCTAATCGTAGCTTTAGCAATATAATTATTGAGCAAGAAATTTTCCGGATAACCGATTCCCGTTAAAACAAATGACGAATAATCGAGTCCACTTTAAATGTGGTAACAAACAATTTCAAATATTCCTATGATTGTGTTGTTATAGTTATAAGTGCCTTTAAATTACCATGCGAGAGCTTTCGCACTTTACTATAAAAGGCCAGATGAAAATTCATTTAAAACTTGCATTTCATTTCAAAATTATTATAAAAAGACATCGACAAAACACATAAATAAATTATTTATTAAATAAAGTTTCTGATCATACTATACCTACCCCATTAATATAATATTCAATAAAGTATATAAGACTGATTTATGCAAATTAATATTTACAAAAATAAAGACTTAATTGAAAAATTCGATTTAAATGCAAATTGGACAAAATTAGTCCCATATATATGTACATTAAACCGCATCACATTTCTGACGTATTTTGTGGGAAAGGATAACATCAACACCTCATTATACATATACTTTACTTTTACTGCCAGAGTAGACCCAACAACTCTTTCAGACAATTTACATTTTAAATTGTTCACACTGATGGTGCTCACAGGACCAGCATAGTAATAGGTTTTTATTTCTCAAAGGAAATGAGATTTTTTTTTTAAATTTAATGCATAACACATCATGGTGATAAAGTGAAAAAATGATGAACAAGTAAATTAAATTAATCAATCCTGTTATAAGGTACATATATCCACACATAAATTTACTGAACAATTTTTTATGTAAGGTATGAATGGTATCAATCTTTAGTCACACGTTAAGAAGTTGACGATGATTCACTAGCTGATGGTATTTTTAATATTATTTCCAGTGTTGGTTTAACATTTAAGTATTTCGGTATCGAATGGATAGTATCGATGTTATTCTATCTATAGTTGTTGTTTTCCATTATATCAGCTTGTATAAAATATTCATTAAAATGAGTCATTCTTATCAACCAAAGTATTCAATATTCATTACTTTAAATATCTGTGGCAATAAGACAGAGTATAACTTATGTCGACATAAGCGATTTTTCGGTTTTTTGATAATTATTTGTAGTTCACAGTTTGAGAGCTACTTTTCTGTCCAATCCCCATTTTGAAATCATTACCCGTTATAAAGCTATCTTATAATTCCTAAAAAAAAAATTTACATTAGTTACTATAACAGATTGTAGACAAAGAAGCGATTTTCTCCAGAACTCTTTTTTTAACATAAGCTACTCTGTCTTACTGCCACAGGCATGTACTTCGAATGGTTTAGGCCTAGATCGCCCTAAATTTTAGCTCCAATTTTTGTCATTAGCTATAACCGTAAATTAATTTTGACAAAGGGCATTGTAGAGAATATGTCATAGAAAGCATCTGTTTTCTGAGAAGAAATTATATTCAAATTCAACGATTTCGAAAATTTTGTTTTTAATTTTTCAAGTAAATGAAATCAAATTAAATTGTTTCTTTTCTTTGGCTGAGATAAATCGTTTGTTCCCAAATATTCCTCCATTTCAATTTTTATTCAATTTAAATTTTATCAGTTAACTTAATTCATAATATAATCAAGAATTACAGAATCTTTTAATAAATATGATTTAAAATCACGAAAATATAAACCAGCATAAAAGTGTTCATATATGCGTTTCGCCCCGATGTAATGGTTGGGCTCATCAGAAGATGACCATTACATCTTGTCTTGACGCATATTTTCCCGAATAAATCGAGATTCCATATAATCCGAGCTACATAGAGCAACTTTTAAAATTTAGCTTCAGAACCATCACTTTTAAATGACGCTAATCAACCAAAATCAGCTGATTAGCGATTTACATGATTAACAACTTAGATGGCGGATTTCTTGATAAACATTTTGGTACCTATACACATTCGATGATTTACTACAGTTGCAATAATCCTGGATTAAAGATAATCAGCTGTGAACAAACTGACACTTAATGTGCCGACAAATTATTTCGTGCATTAAATTTTGACAGATAAGTGATGTACAGCAAAAAACAAACATTTGATTTTTTTAGTTGAAGCTGCTCGACTAAAAACTTTGCAAAATTGAAGCTTGGATAAATTTTGGAAAGAATTTTCTGTGAAAGCTAAAACTAAGTGCGATCTGCGGACTAGGCTTAACCATTTCACGAACGGACATAAGTTTTACATAAGTTTTTAAACAGTTCATGGTTTAATCAGAGGGAGCACGAGGAGAATATTATATATTCAGCTTTATTGTGAGTTTCATCCGAAAAATATTTCACCTTAAAAATTTGTGTTTCCCCGGAATTTTAAAAGCTATTGTGTTATTCGTTCGCCTACTAAAAATAAGTGAACATTTATAGAATGTCAAAAACGGCGCAGGGACATAAAGCCCAAATTTTATTTTTGGGGCCCCGTAAGCCCCAAAAATAAAATTTGGGCTCTATGTGTTAGTCCAAATTGAATTTGGTCCTTAAGTCCCACCCAAGTGGATGTGTGTATAACGGTTTTCCCGCAAAAAATTTCTAACTGTTTTTGTTTGATTTAAAAAAAATCAAAATTCGGTTGCAGTTTGGCAAAGTTAGAGCCAGTCAAAAGAAAAATTATAAAAACCGTTATAAGTCGAAATTGAAGCGAAAAGGAGAAAATTATCTATTAAGTTTTTCGACTTGAAATGACCTCAGGAACTCATGGTTTTCTTCTGAGGCGGTCATTTCGGGACACCCTGTATAAACATTCTCAAAAAAATTTTCAAAATTCTTGGACTAAAATAAGATTTTTCTTTAAGGTTTTTTTAACACTTACCTGATAGTTAATCTTCAATTCCAGTTAAAAAACGAGAAACAAAAAAAAAAAAAACAAACCAAAATTTAAGATTTTTACGGGACCGACAGGTTAACGTACACGGTTGTGGCCTAGTATGATTTGTTTACGCATATTAAAAGAATATAATTAGGTTACTATATTATAATGGGAAATTTTTTACGATATAAGTGTATTTATTTCTCCCACTTAGATTGAAACACTTCCTCCTGTAAAGTTTTTTCACTAAAAATTGAAAAAAAATTTACTTTCCAGTGCGATTTATTAACTTTATTTTTTTTTTATTTGGGAAATAATCACATCAAGTGGATTACATTCCTATGTAGAATTAATTTTCCAAGAATTGTATCAATGTATCGTTAATTTCATCGCAAAATTCTTTTTTTAACTCTCAAATAATAAGTTTATTAGTTAAATTAAACAAAGACATATATTTTGTTACGGATAATAACCACTTAATGAATCAATTGAGTTTCTATTAAACCAAAATTTCCTCTCAGTTAAGATAAACAATCGATAAACAGTAAAATTTGAAAATGTTTTTTAATGTATGCTAAGAAGAAATACCTACTGCAAAATTAGTAGTAACAAATTAAATTAATGATATTAAGGGTATTCATGCAACGTCTTAAACTTTACGATGTCGTAAAATCGTAAAGTTTCCGACACACGTTTCATGAACGCACCAAAAAACATTTTGCGTAAATATGGTAAACGATATGGTAAACGAATCAGCTGTTCGTTAAACGTCAAACAGCTTAAAATATTTACATATGTCGAATTCCTTTCAAAAAAAGAATCGAATTTTTTTCCAAAAGAATCGAATTTTTTCTGTCAAAATGAATCTTGATAGTGTAGAAAGATTCGTTTTGACAGAAAAAATTCGACTCTTTTGGAAAAAAATTCGATTCTTTTTTTGAAAGGAATTCGACATTAATTTAATTTTAACATTCGTAAAATTTGTAATCCACATTTTAAAAATGCCTAAAATAAGCCAAAAAAGTAAATTTATACAATTGTATGAACAAATTGCTTTCAATGATCCATTTAATTCTTAAGTATGTTTATTGTTGTGATCAAAACATAAGTGCATGTGTGAATGCAGTTGTTTGTGTAACTCACACTATTTTGAAAAAAAAACCTCATTTTTCCTCGATGTACCCGTTCCTCTATTTCTTCTTCTAAGGTTACAAGAGTTTACCATGGTTACGATGCTTACGACGTTTAACATCTTCGTTTAACACACAAATTTGTGTCTTAAAGTTTAAGATTTGTTTGAAAAGATCCCATACAAATTTTGACAGTTCGTTTACGACGTCGTAAACTTTAAGACGTTTACGATGCTTTTCCGACGTTGCATGAATACCCTTATTATATAATATAAATATATTTAGAAATAACAAATTGAGAGTCTGTTTCACAATGTCTGAGTAAAGTTCTGATTAGTTACTCGACACATATTTGCACAGCGTATAGGTCCACAAGAAAAAAACTTACAATTGTCTTTTCACAACTTGAATAGGTTATAGATGCAAAAATATTATTATTCGGTTTGTGGACTTATGACCCTGTTTCAAAATTTATGTGTCAAGTAACTAATCAGAACTTTACTCAGACATTGTGAAACAACCCCTTAATCTTTTATATTTACATACATATACATATTAGTTTAAAGGGTAATTTCTCAAAAATCAGTTAAACATCAGATATTCCTTATTCTTTAGATAGGTTAAGCAAAAATGTGTTCATATTTTTGTCAATTGAACGTTAAATTGATTTTCTTTCAATTTATTGTCATATTTTGTGTTTTAAGTTGAATACCGGTTCATATGCGGAACCACCCATAAGAAACTTCCGCAAGTTAGACTTACATGCATACAAAGAATGCACGAATTCCCAAAAAATTGAATTCAGATTCAATTGATTCAAATGATTGCAAACTTTTTGTTTCATGTGAATCAATGGTGATTGCATACGTCACTATTTGTTATGTTTGAAAACCGTTTTTGATTGGTTTGAAGATGTGTATTTACATGAATCAATTTTTACTCATCTTCTATCACGAAAAAAAAAAAATACCTACTTGAAAAGATACACACACTTACCATTATTTATTTGAAAAAGAATATTTTACATATACAACAACAACTTTGGATAAAATGAGGAGCATGTATTAGTTCTTCAAAAGACGTCAGAACTAACAACTTTCTATGTTCTTATGAAACAAGTTAAATTACATGCGATTTGTTCGTCAAAATGCGCACGACTTCGTCAGAACAAATCCATTGTTCGTCTAAACTAAGAACGGTAGAGTGAATAATTTAATTATATTTCGTGTATTTTAAAAAAATGTGTATTATAAATGAGTATGAGTTAAGAATTCGAAAGCATTCACTGTAACCAACCTTAACCTAATGTAATCATACACATGTAGGTAACATATGGAAATTGAAACGTTGATATATTTCCAACAAAAGAGAACTTCAATACTATATGGATGTTAAACCTAAAGTACTCATACAACTGAGGGCAGATTTGTAACAAACAAGATGAATGAGGTATAACTTCGTTAAAATAAATTCTCCAGAACACGCTGCTGCCGCGCATATTTTAAAGGGTGGCTTGGAATTATTTTGGAATTAGGTCCTATATTTTCTAAATTTTAAACCAACATCATATTATATATAAATTAATTGTATTTTGTATGCCTTTGTAATTAAAATAAATTATTACAACATTTTTCAAAAAAAAAGACACCGCCTACAGGTGTGCGTTTTTAGCTTCGTTGTTTGTTTTTGTCTCTTCGGCCTAATTCAGCTGGATATAATATGTAATTTGTCCTACGTGTCGAATAATCCAAGGTATGGATAAAATCACTTTTAATTGCCTCTCTAATAAAGACAGCTGCTGACAATTATTATTAATTTCTTTCTTTTTTTCTTAGGTTGTCATTTTTGTAAGGTATCGACATTTCAATTACATAAATTATATTTTTTTTGTCGTTTCAGGTGCCGGGCCCCAATAGCATCATTAGATTGCATGGAGGAGTTCAGTGGTACGGGAGGTCATCTTGATTTCGGTATCTTTAAATTTTCACACACAAAAAAAAAGGAGATATTATCCCAAAACTTAGAGTTTAGATTTTTTGTATTGATTTTTTTTTTCTGTTTATTTATTTTGAGAATTATTTTTTATTTGCGCTATTGTGAGCTATCATATATGCTTTTTGTATAAATGTGATGGATGCTTTTAGTAAAATAATATCCTTACATCAGAAAAAAAAATCTAATCGGCAGTGAATATAATATACATTTTTGGAAATTCAAAAAAATTCCATTTTTCGTTTCGTATAACATTCCCTGTGTATCGTAGATATAGTTCATTTTAAGGGAATAAGGTATTTTAAACGTTATGGGAAATTAAAATTCCCAGACTCAATTTTTTATCAGCTTTAAAAAGTTACAAAGACCCACATTTGATTAATATTGTTTTATTACTACTTCATGCTAGAAATTTTCATAAAATTCATTAGCCTTCCGAAACGAAAACTGGACGTTACAATAAATTTCCTTTCCGAACCCTTTAGTTATAAAATTGTATAAGTTCTTTGCCGATCAACAAAAAAAAAAAAATAATAGAAACCGAACCCCTTGCAATTAGCTTATTTTCAAAAAAAAAAAAAATTGATGTTATTTGATGAAAAAAACGCATTGAAAATATTTCTTTTAATATTTAGGGCGTTCAATAAGTTTGGGATCGAATTCAGCATTACCATTACGTCATGGTTCAACTCCGACACCGGGTTTGCGGTACAAAAACCTTGGAAAGAGCGGTCTACGTGTCTCAAATGTGGGTCTGGGCACGTGGCCAGTCTTTTCACCCGGGGTCAGTGATGAACAAGCCGAATCAATACTTAAGTTAGCCATTGAAAGCGGCATAAATTTATTTGATATATCTGAAGCGCATTCGGAAACGGAAATTGGTAAAATACTTCAAAGAACCGGTTGGAAGAGGACAGCATATGTGATTACAACAAAAGTTTACTGGAGTACAAAGTGAGTATAAAAAATTGCTGTTGTAAATAATTGAGGAATTGATTCTTTTATCACTATGTTGTATTTGCTTAACATCGCAATCGGTAATTGATTTAATTTACAGAAGAGGCGAAACAAGACAGCATACTTGAAGGCGCTTAGAAAAATGCTGATGCTCCAAATGCATTTGATAAACAAACGATACACATCTCGACCTGTGACGTCAGTGGTCTAAAGTAGTGGAATGCGTAGTACATACGACTTCTAAGACTGAGCAAATCTGATATGCGTGGGTTCGAATCTCATGGTGTGCAGAAAGTTTTTCACAATAAAATTGGATTAAAGC
The DNA here is from genome assembly GCA_929447395.1 of Epistrophe grossulariae. NCBI lineage: Eukaryota > Metazoa > Arthropoda > Insecta > Diptera > Syrphidae > Epistrophe > Epistrophe grossulariae. The sequence continues at coordinate 33,272,583 of OV839568.1, read as the reverse complement.
TCAGCACCACTAATAAGGAGACTGATGATAGGGTTTGGCACCCCTTGAAATAGCTATATCTCCAGCCAAATAATTAATTAAAACGAATTATAAATTAATTCGTATACCATTGGTGGTAGCACCTTTAAGTTGTTGTTGTTGTTCAGAAATTCGATAAACAATTCAATTTAAAAAACTGTTACGTCTTTTCGAGGAAGCTCTATGCTTACTTCATATTTATTTAGCGAAAAAAACACAAAAAAAATAGACGGCTGAATCGAAATTGTCACAACTTATTAAAAACTAAATAACGGCAAATTATTAAGCACTAAACTTTTCAATATAAGAAGTGTTTGTCCCTCATAATAATAAAACACACAAAAAAAACAGAAAACGTTTCCCGATTTTAAAGCAATAAACCATTTAATTCAAAAAGTATTTTTTCCCTTTTAGAGGGAGTGGTATGCAAACTTCATATCAATTTAGCGACAAAACACAAAAACATAGAAAACTTAGCAAATACAAATTTAAATTGTCACAACTCATCAAAGAATAACCAACGGAAAATTATTGAGCAATAAACAATTCAATTTAAAAAGTGTTTGCCTTTTTGGAGGGGGCTCTATGCTAACTTCATATTTATTTAGGGAAAAATCGCAAAAACATAACATGACAAAATTGAAATTGTTAAAACTAATAAAACTAAGACTAAATAATGGTAAATTATTAATCAATAAACCATTCAATATAAGAAGTTTTTACCGCTTTTTGGTAGTTGCTTCGATTACTTTATTTATATAAAAAAAAAATTAAGCAAAAATTATGCACTTTTCAGTTTTCGTTTTCGATTAACGAATTTTGCTTTGCTAACTTGACATTCATTGAAACAAGTAACATACAACTTTCTCGTAAAACTTTATATCTATCGATATTAACCGCCATTCACTCCATTAATCCAGATTAAATCTTAACTCCGGATGTATTTTCTTAATTTTTCGAATTTTATTTTCGAAATTTTAAGTATAAAAATCATTTATTCAAAAACTAAGCACTAAAATAACTTAATTTAAAAATTAATAACAGGCTTTAAAAAAGCTATAACAATTAGTGTTGCCGTTGTTTTTTTATATTCATTTTCTATTTTTAATATTTTTTTTTTTAATTTGACCCTCCCACCTAAAGGGGTGGGTAAATAGAGTAGGCCAATATCTTAAAATCATATTCATATAAATTTGTCAACAATAAAAAATATTGATGCTTTTATCACAAAATGTAAATCAATTGTAACTTTAACAACGCCATTTGTACTATCACAAAAAAAAACACCTATTATGTAATTGTTTTATCTCCAACTCAGAAGAAAATATTTATTTCTACCCGAACAAATGCATTTTTTTTTCCAGATCTGAAGAGCGAGGTCTATCAAGGAAGCACATCATAGAGTGCGTGAAGGCCAGTTTGCAGAGATTACAATTGGCTTATATTGACATCGTGATTATACACAAAGCCGATGCGATGTGTCCAATGGAGGGTAAATATTTTTTTAAACTTCCGCTTTAGCACTTATTTGTGACGATAATTTTTCAATAAAAATAAAAAATCAAAAAAATAAATGAATATATTTTTTTAACAGAGGTCGTTCGGGCCATGACATATATCATTCAAGAAGGCTGGGCCATGTATTGGGGCACGGCTCGTTGGTCCCATGTGGAAATTATGGAAGCTTATTCCAATTGCCGTCAATTTAATTGTATTGCTCCGATTGTCGAACAATCCGAGTATCATATGTTCTGTCGTGAAAAATGTGAACTTTATTTGCCCGAGATGTATAATAAAATTGGTGTTGGTCTTATGGCTTGGGGACCATTGTCGATGGCATTAAGTGACACGCAGAATGGTGAGAAAATTTTGTTCCCAAAGGGATCATTTAAAACCAAGAGCCACAGCTACTCATGGACGGAGGATGAGGTTAATCGAAATGTAAGAACTCATCGTGTGATTGTTGTTTTTTTTTAATTTCGTATTTATGTTCGTTTCATATTTTTTTAGGGAAGTTGGAATAAGGACCGTTTGGAAGAAGGACGCAGGCATTGTGACAGGCTAAGGGATCTATCGGCATTGGCTGAAAAACTTGGATGTAGCCCTACTCAACTATCGATTGCATGGTCGCTAAAACATGAACCAGTACAGTGTTTACTTTTGGGTGCGACGTCTGCTGAGCAATTGCATCAAAGCCTACAGTCGCTACAGGTAAGTACTTTTTTTTTATTAATTTATGATAGAATATTCTGTTTCCCGGTAATGTAATGATTTTATCTAATCTTTATTGATCTATTTGTTTTAATACACAGTTACTACCAAGATTATCGACCAGTGTGATGCTTGAATTAGAAAGAATTCTCGAAAATAAACCGATTCGGCCGCCAATGATATCTACTTTGGCGCTTCGGTGACAATCAGCCTGCCCTCAGGGGCCACCTAGTATAAGTGGCGCCTGTGGGGCAGAGTCACCAAAAGATGAAGAATTCTGCGAGGAAGCTGATCCGAAAGATGCATCAAAGCAGGGTTTCTGCACTATTCAGTGACGAAAGGAGTCTTTAGATAACGATAATAAATTTTTGAAACCGATAAGTAGCAAAACTAGCTTAAGTAGTACAACAATAATAACAACCGTTAGTAACAAGCCAGATCGAATAACTCTACAACAACAACAACTACAAATACAACAACAACTGCAAAACCAGCAGCAACAACAACAACAACAACGTTCTTCACTTTTTAAAGGTTCTTCTTCAAATTCAAATAGCAATTTATTAAATTTAATAAACAATGAGAATCGCTTAGATAGTTTACCAATTCAAATAGATTCTTTAAACAATAACAATTCTTATAACCAAAGCAATCAGGCAAATGCAGGCAATAATAATGAGACATTAGCATTATCTACAACAGCAGCAAGTCATCATCATTCAGTGAAAGACACAACAATCAATATGAGCCATACCCAAGCTTATGACGAAAGATCCAATATGACCAAGGCTAAGAAGTCCTTGCTTAATTTCAGATCGTTTGACTTTCACATCAAGTCATTGTATTCGGGCTTGCGCCAAACCAAAAATCCATCCGAATCGACTCATCATCAACTTCAGAATTCAGAATCGAATTCAACAGCTATTAATGGACACAACCCTGTGGCGGCTCATAACCGAACACCTCCATATCTAAGGGTTGAAGAAGTGGACATTGAAGAATCGGAAAATCTCCTTCTTGATTATCCTCAGTCACCTTATTCTTCGAGACGTAATAGTGACGATAATCGATCGAGTGCAAACTTATTACAAATAAACCAATTCGATATGTCCATTTCTCCAGGCAGTTCACCGTATTTTTTGTCGCCGATACCAATTTCGGGAAATATAAGACGTTCGTCTACCTCGGATATAATGTGCAAGCGAAGCAGTGCAGGAAGTAGTGCTAGTTCAAGTCGACGTCCTAGCACATCGGATCTGCTAAGAAAAGCTCGAGAACGCAAAGGCAGCGAATCTAGCAATCGTATTGGTAGAAGTGTTTCACACGGTGGACTGCCACGGGGTGGCGGCGGTGGTGGTGGCCGAGGTGGGGGACGTCGAACAAGCATAGCTTGTTAGATGGGAGTTTTTTTTCGCGTGAGAGAAGTGTTTAGAATAGATTGTGGTTACGTAAGTTCTTCGAATTCTTGCATTTTTAGTCAGCCTTTAGCTATCAATATTTCACTAATCAACCGATTATTCCGAGTAAGATCCAACGAGATAAAACGCCACCATTTTGTATGGACAACCTTGAAGAATTCTATTTTCATTATTGGTTGGCCTGAACTTGAACTGAAAATTCGTAAACAGCTTAAGTCTCTCGAAACAACCCTAATAATTTGGCCTGATGTATTAGTTGCGTCCTGAACAAGTCAAAAAACCTGCCTAGTGTGGAACAATGTAAATGATTTCCAGGTATGGATGGCGGTCATGGCCAGTTGTCTACACCAACTTGCTTGAAGTTCATAAATTTCTTAAATTGACTGACATTCCATAATATACCATAAACCAAATTCATTAAAGGCCAAACCGAAATCATCTAAACGGAAATTGTGCAATTTCAATTTCTGAGGAAGTAGGTACCTAATCCTTTTTCACATTCAGCTCTTTAATTATTTCAATTTGCTCACGTTCTTTTTCAACATTTTTGCAACAGTTGGCATCCCAAGTTCGTAGAGCCATTGTTGAAATCAATTATTACGTGTTCAATGAAAATAGGATCAGGATTGGGGCGATCTCGCATGGCAAAGAAGACCTGGCTAAAGGTACCTAATGAAAATTCAGCAATAAGCTGTCTATCAGTTTGTGTTTTCTTGGAAACTAACGTGACTAAATTTTATCTGGGTTCGTTTCCCTTCTCTGAAAATTGAGTACCTTAAATCGGTAGAGAATTCTCGATAGTAGAAAAATAAATTTCACTCAAGTTCCCGATAGGGCTACTAATTGTGTTTTATGGTAGTTCGGAAAAAATTTGTGTCAATCATTTCTGTTATGAGACCGTAGACAAATTCCGTTTCGCATCAGAAGCGTACTAAGCTTTGGAAGGAACATATCCAGCCGTATTGCGAAATTTCTCCCAGAAGTTTTTCCCACTTTGGGAATTTTGCTATCAAGAATCATCTTGGGAAAATATATAACTTTTTTCCATGGAGCTTTATCCTTAATTCAGCGCAAGTAAGTTTTCTGTGAAAACTTATTTCGGAGAGATTCGCGGTGGGACAAAAGTTTCCTTGGTAATTTTTTTTTGAGAAAAAAATTCCATCAAAACGGTCTCCAACTTTTTCTCTTGTATGACATGCGTGTATAGGTCTGCTGTGAGTTAAAGCAAGCGGCACTGATGAACCCAATTGAAATCCATTTAAAAACTGGAATTGGCTGAAAAAACGCCACCGCGTATTAGCAATGCCATCACAGAAACAAAATGGAATTCTCATACAAACTATCGAAAACAAGTATTTAATTCACGCCGGTAATAACTACAGTTTTTCTGTGCGCTTAAGTCAAGCCCCGAGAATTTTCCTGGTTTAACTAGGCCCGCAGGGGATTAGTTGTTATTGCATTTAACATGTAAATTGTTTTGCACCGAGTCGTTTTTTTCATCCAATTCTTCCCGGGTTTTCAAAAAAAAAACACGCCTAATATTAGATAATTTTAAATGGAAATCCTCTTACTTATTCAAATTCACATAATTTTGGATTTTTTGAAAACGTTGAATTACATTTGAGTGAACGTGAGAGCACTTTTCCTGTCTGGTGTTGGTTTTAACAAGAAACATTCTATATACGTTTAAATTCTCTCAAAACTTGATAAACTACGCTTTTTCGAAGGAAACAATATGAACACTCGAAAAAGATCGATTTGCTGCTTGCTTTGGTAATGGTTTAAAATATTTGTAAACAAATGGCCAAGAGAATCGAATAAAAGAACTCTTTAGAAGACAAATAATATTTTTTATATAACAAAAAAAAAATAAAACAATTAAAGTAAACATTATTTAGTCAAAAATACATACATATTAAAAATTTTAAAAAAGTAATAAAAAACGTCGAAATCAAATTTCATTAAGAGTTATAAAAAAAGACATGAATTTAAAAAAAAATAATAATTTAAATCAAGCAGATACAAAATATTTGAAATCGTAATTGCCTTTTGAATAAAAAATATAATTATTATAATAATAAATTAAATTATAAATAAAACTTTAATTGTTACAACAAAAAAACAAAAAAACAAACAAACAACAAAGCCATTGTAAAGAAGCTTTTTTTCTCATTTTCAATATTCTAGCTATAGTATTTTAATTTAAATATATTAAGAAAATATCTTTCAATATTTTAAATAATTAAACTTAGCAGAAATAAAAAAAACAACACGATACATGAAATACTAATGAAAAAAATATTCTCGTTTTAAAACAAACTAATAAAATGATACAACAAATCTCTCTCACATACGGACTGTGATTTAATATTAATTATTATATTATATTGTGAAGTTAAAAAGAAAAATCAGAAAAAAATGATTATATCAATATGTCAACAAGGGATGAGTAAAACTAAATAAAAAAAAAATATATATATCAAAACAAAATTTTGTAATAGTGGTGACCTTTTTGTTAATGACTTATGGTTTGATGACAAGCAAACTATAATTAAAACTGCAGCCTACCTTTAACTTTATTTACTTGCTATACATATATTTAATGAATGACAAATTAAAGAAATATTATTTTTAAGTTTATTGAACTAAAATGCAATTTTAAATTCAATTTATATATTTATATCATGAAAAGGTTCGTATCCTACATATTCTTTTTATCAATACATTTTTTGTTTATCTATGTAATTCCTTTAAAATTGTAATTTGCTCATCTTACTTTCTTTTTGAATGCCTAAGCCTAGCTCAAACTAAAGAAGCATTCCCTGGAAAATAATTTATCGATGAACTAGGCGTTATCTCAAATACAACACTAAGAGATCGAATCTGAAAGCCCATAAAAGTGGCCAGTGCTTGTTCTGTTTGGCTTTGCTTCTGGATTTTGCAAAGCCGATTGTTTGTGTTTACTGGGAGGTGATCCTTGTATCTTTGGAGCACTCAAAGACCTAAGTCTATCGCTGTAGTCGATTTCCATGGATGGATCAATTCGAAATCGATAAGACATTTGTGTAACCTTCTGCTTATCGCGGAATTATCGATCTGGTAAGATGTGTATTCAAATCCGTGGGTATCCATATAGTTTTATGCCAGAACTTGTGATCGACTAAGACTTAAAAAGTCGGTTCTTCTTTTTTTAAATACTGGACTGTGTACGTTTTTGAAATTATTCAACTCCCTTTCGGGAACGCACTTGCCATTTCAGAATACATTAATTGAAAATAAAACTATTGTTAGTTTTTTAAGCTTTTCTCTGTCATTTTTTCTATTATTGTAATATTTTGTTATTTTCCGTTGCATTTTGACGAAGTTTTTGAAACAATTTTCCTCTCTGCTTTGATTTTCCTTTTTAAATAGTTTCCGTCCGTCACGCAATAAAATTAAATCATGTCTTAGTCATGATATACATATTTAAAAAAAATATTATCAATTGTTTGTATTTAGCTTTTGCAATTATAGGTAAATCAATTTCTTTATTTCATATTTTTTAAGCTTTGCAAGTTGTAAAATAGGGACAAATAATAAATCCATATATATAAAGACAAATATATATGTATGTATATTTTAAATTTAATTAAAATATCGGTGCTAATTTTTTTCAAAATAATTTTAAATCAATTTTTAATATATTTATATAGAATAACATTTATCATAATCGTATTATATCGGAAAAACAAATTTAAATTCAAAATTATCTTTTTTAAATGCACTGCCGTTAAAACTTGTTTAATTTTTGTAAAGTAGAAATTCTTTTCTTTTATTTCTTTTTAATTTATTTTAATTTTGAAGCACTCTTAAATTTGGTTTTTGAAAAAACTAAAAATTAAAAAAAAATTGTAAATATTTGCAAAAATATATATTCAAAAGAAAATATGAATAAACCTACCTACATATATATTTAAACAAAAAAAACCCATTTTTATAGATAGAAAATCGTTAAAATGTATAAAATTTAAATAAAAATTGAAAAAAAAAGACGAGTGATAAAATCAAGAAAAAAAAAACAAAACGCGCCTTCTAAAGATTAAAAAAATTGGAAACGATAGCGAAACAAAAAAAAAATAAACATGAAAAAACATCTTCACTATAAGAAGCATATGTATGTATATGTAAACAAAATTCTTTTTTTTTATTTAATTTTTTCTTCGGATTACAACTATACGCAAAAATATATTCTTAATATTTAAGATTAAAAATTTTAAAACAAAATAAAATTTAAAACGTAAAAAAAGGTAAAGAAAAAGCATACGTCAATGCTATTTTTCTGTTTTGAATCATTCATATAATTATTATTATTATTATATAAAAAACAAAAAGGGCAATGTAGAAAAAACGCAAACAATACCAAATTTTTCAATTATAAAATCTAAGCACACACGAATACACCAATAGATTAATATTAATAGAAAGAGCAATTCCCTCATTTTAAATCGCAAGAGGAACCATAATTTAAAACCAAAAAAAAAAAAAACATTTTAAAACTAAAAACAAAACTAAATAACACAACACAATTGAATTAAATTAAAATAAAACAAAAAAAAATACTTCGCAATCTATATAAACAAAAAAAATAATAAGGAAATATTTTCTTATCAAAGCTGGCAATAATGATAAAAAATACAATAAACATTTTAATATTTATTATAATTATTATATACAATCTTTGTAAAAATAAAACTAACTAAACAAAATACAAAAAAACATGCTTTGAGCTGTTGAGAAAGTATAGTAAGTAAAAATAAAATATCTTTTTTATTCTCTAAGAAGGCAATAGATGAAATAATTTGCTCAATACTCTCAGTCAACTCTTTGATTATATTGCAATATAAATTTATAATTTGGAATACTTCAACACCTTCAGGGGTACTCACGATTCGATTGTATGTACTTGATATTTCAAAAGTAAACAAAGTCTATTTGAAGTGCGGAATGGGGTGGGAAGGGATTTCTGGATCAATTGCGATCCCCATGCCTAGTATACAAAAATTAAAGGTGATACCACAGGCAAAAAAAAATGAGGGTTAATTAGTTACGGGTAGTCTCCATGAACCATCCTGAATTCTGGAAGAATGTTATGAGGTTGTGTTGTGGATCTAACAAGAAAATCGTTCGCTCGTTCATCTGCCATTTTTTCACGTATATTGTCCTGTATTCATCGAATGGTTATGGTTTGTTTCGATAAGTAATATTAACTCGTTCAACAACGACCCACCAATTTCGACTGGTAACAATTTTGAAAATTGCATTAAATGCCACCTGGCTGTCTTTTAAAATTTCAATATTTCTCTAGGTCACAATATGTGGCAGTCTCTTTTTTATATTAAGCTGCAGGTACTTTTGATCTAGATCATATAAGGGAAATATGGATAGTACCTAAAAAGTTCGTTGACACCCGCAACATAGTGCTATTATTACTAGGTTTTCCTTCCAGAATTCTCTTGTTTGGGTCCTTTTCCTATAACACAGTTAAAGTCGTAAAGCACTTTTGGCTTACATCACATCACATTAAAAAGTGGGGCTAATGATAGGCACATGTATTCTTTTTATGGCTCTACTTGTCTACTACCTATATAAAATTTGTAAATTATGCGTCCAAAATTTCGATGAACAATAAAACTTTGATAGATGTATCACATCTACTCATATCCATGTTTCAGGTTTATGTACCTGCTAATGAAATCTTTGAAAGACAAGCCCTAATTTATACCCATCTTAGCCGTGAATTCCAGCAATGTTCGAAATGAAGATTGACCCACTTTATAAATCAAACTAATGAATCCTATTATAAGTCTCTCTTATTGTGTTATCATTTCAAAGATTGAATTTGTGGTGAATTTTACAATAATTATCTTAAAATTGATTGGCCTTCGAATCGTGAATACTTCCTACATACCCATTTCATTTTACTATCCTATTTCTGTCTTCCATGCTATATTCAGTTTTTTTTTTTATTATTTATATCGAATTTGTTGGTTTTGGTATTCACAGTGCTGCGTCAATAATAAATTAAAAATATAATAATACAATAAAAAAAAAATAAAAACATAATTTTCGGAATAATAAAATATGTAAATCATTACGACAAATAAATTAATATCACAAAAAAAAAATTGTAACAATATTTCGGCTAGAATGCATAACAAGCACTAACAATATTTTAAGTAACAAACAAAAAAAAGGAATATTATAAAATACAAAGTTATGTATTATAGAAGAACGTATATATATTTAACATAAATTACTATTTAAAAATAAAATTATCTTTCACTTCATTTAATGTTGTTTTATTTTTAATAAAAATTAATGAATATTTTTAAAACAAAAATAAATAATTGCCTAGAATAAAAAACATACAAATTGCTTAATGGAGTTAAAGCAATGTTAACAAATTTCAATTTTTAAAACAATTTTCAATTTTCTGAACATCTTACTTCCACAAACTACTTATTTTTTGCAGTCTGTTCAACAAAAATTGTCAGTAAAATATGTAGTACACCAGCATCTCAATCTGGTTGTTTTGCCTTGGAAACCTGTACATCTTTACAACTCTCATAAGGTTTTCGTAGCGTAAATCATAAAACGCCTTAAAATTATCAAAAATTTCAAAAACAAAAAAAGCCGAAAGCTCTTTGAAAAAAAAACAACTGAATGGTAACTCCATCATTTTGCCATTGTCTGGACTGTATGGTAGACTGGTCATTGTTGAGTTTATAAAATTACAACATCATTTCTATATGTAAGTCAGTGATTTGTTTTCAGTGTCAGTTCAGTGTATTGATACTAATACAGGCACCGCTGCGGTGCTCCGAAAAAAGCTCTATAATTGCATTCATGTTTTTTTTTCACGGCCGGCGTAGTTTAATTCTAAAAATAGTTAATTTTGAAAAAGAGAACAATTTGGAAAAAGATAACGATTATTATAACGAAATATTAACCGACACTTTCGTTCAAATAACACATTGGGTTTTGTTTTCGTTGTTCCTTAAAGTCTAAAGCATAAAAAAAAGCAGTTTCTCTCATTCGCTTTCAGGGAAAGCGTAAATACTATATACGCCCATTATCTGCATTACACTTACTGTGAATTCACATGATGAAAATTCCATTTTCTGAACGAATTCACTTTATTTATACTTTAAAATTGGTGCAGTCGCCGTAAGTTTTGTATTTCACGGTGCAAATTATTATTATTATTATTAAAAGAAAGAAGAATAAAGAATTCATCAAAACATTTATAAAAAATTGCTCACGCTATATCACGAAATCATAAAATTTTCTAGCAAAATTGTTCGTCTAATTTTTTATCAGATTTTCACTTACTTTTTTCCCTCAAAAATGTCAATAATTCTGCAACTATTTTAATACGCACTGTAATTCCACTTTTCAAAACAATTAAAAATGGATGCACCTTCAATTTTGATAGTTCGAAGTATTTGCAAAATTTTCGAAAACGATCGAATTGTAAAACATGGAATATCTTTTCGAGTGTAATATTCGATTTCAATTCGATTACGTTCGTGTTTATATGCTTAGTTTAAAAAGCAAGACGAAAAATAAAATTTTCACGTACAAAGAATATTCAGTCCTAAAAGAAAACCGAAAAAAACAACAAAAAATGTCCATATGATGGAATCCTGGATCCGCCACTGATCATACCTAAACGTATGAATCCTGGAGGTCTAGCACGTAACTTGATGCAACCGAATTCATTCGATACATTCGAGTTACGGCAATTCCTAATATTTTAACTCAGTCCATTGTTTTTGATTCGATTGAAATAAATTAGGAACTACATATTCTCGATTGTAGCTTCTGTACTCGATTTTATCAATTTACATTCTGTCACCTCTGAACTGTAACTGGGGTATTTGGATATAAGCAAATATTGTTGTATGAACTACCCCGATTGAATTTGAATATTAATTTGTAGTACTCTGTGCTAATTAATTCCTTTTTACTTGTCTATTTTACCAATATTCAAAACAGCAATCACCACACTTTATAATCTTGCCATTTTTTTATAAATAAAGAATGCAGAGTAAAGTGGCAGTGTTTGAATTCTCTTAATCCAAACTGATTTAATTTTCTGTATTATTCTTAAAACATTGACAAAAAAAATACTTACATAAGTGGTACTTTTATACGACTTTTTGTTTGTTGATAATAACAAACAAGCCTTTATTTATTATTAATAAAAATAAAAAAAAAACTATTTCATAGTTACAGAAAAGGTTTCAAATACATAAACATAAATTAAGTTATTTCAGCCAATGTCCAGCATTGAAGCGCATTAATAATTTTGAATGTTTGTTTTTTGTATGCAAGGAGAATGATCTTTTGTTGGTGTACTTCTTGTCACAAGCAAAGCATTTAAATGGAAATATTTGTAAATGCAAGAACATATGATTTCTGTAAGACCAGAAATGACAGAGCACTTTTTTACAAATAAGACATTGAAATTTTACGCGATCTTCAAAGACGACTTTCTCCCATAAAAGACCCTCGTACTCTCTCATTTTCCTGCCAACCGATGCGACATGGATATAATTTAAGTCTCCAATTTCATTTTTAAACGATTTTGCTGATTTTGTGATCTGTTTAATCTGAAATACCCCAAAGAAGTTCGAATAGCATGTCAGTTTTAATTTTAAGTTTAAAAACAAAAAAAAAAAGCGATTGAATTTTTGATTAAAACAAAAAAAAAAAGAAGAATAATATGCAACTTACAGCAGGGTCAGCGTCATTAATGTGTACAAGCTAAAAATAAAATTGAAAAACTTTCGTTTAGTATAAAATCTTTTATTACGAATTCAGTAAAAAAAATAATAGAACCCTAGGGCATCCAACATCATCATCGTTTCTTTTAAAAAACCATGATAATACAAAATTCATAACCTGTTGGGTACTTCAAGTACCCGATTGCAAATTGATATAATATGTATGTATGTGATTTTTATTTAGCTAACAAGATCATTCGGAAAACTACGAACTGATGGGTGTGAACATGGGAGATAGACAAAGTGTAATCTCAGCCGAATTCCCAATCAAAAAATGCGATGTGCATACCCTAACATTCGAAAACTACAAATAACTGTCTTTATAAAGATAACTAACGAACTCAACGAGCAAAATAACACCCATTTTAGCACTGTTAAGGTATTACAAGGGGAAGAGATTAAGTCATTTTTGCAACGATGTGTTTCTTGTGCAAAACATCATATATACAAGTTTTTTAATAGAAACAAATGTATGAATGAAGAAGAATAGTTCAAATCTTTTACTTAGTTTTTGACTAATTTATATGAGTTTAAATCATTAATAAATCTTTTTTGAGAGCGATAATCGCGGAGCTTGACCTACGACTAGAAATGTTTAATATTTCAAAATGACATTTTTGTGTACACACTTTGTACGGCCAATTAAAATCAAAATAAATAATTTTTAATAATTAAATATTAAAGATTTTCAAGTGCAATCAAATCCATAGTTGTCACTTTTTTTACAAAATATATTTCCGAGACCAATTTTAAAGTTTTACCTGACCAAATTAAAATAGAATAGAAAATTTAAGAAACATTGAATAGTTTATTTTACGATTAATATAGGTGGTATATGTATGTACATAGTTATCAGCAGAATCAATTCATCATTATAAACTTATCAAGTACCCAACCCAGTACTTTTGTTGTAAATTATTGCAGTTAGGGGAGCAGTTACCCTAAAATGCTTAAAACTCAAGCAAAATAGTGTCTAGTATTTAGGAGCTTTTTAACAGCTCTATAGGAATCCGAAAAAAATTTTAATTTCGAGTTTAAAAATGAATGTTAAAAAACTTATAATTTAAATGTGAAATAAAAGAATACCTTTTAAAGTTATCAAAAAGCTATAGTGCAATATTGTAAGTGTTACCGTTATTTTTAATAATTTTTTTCTGAATTAAAATGCGCAGTTTTTTTAAATTACAAAAATAGTTTGCCAGACGTATAAATTTATATTCAGACCTATCGCGAAAGAAATTTCCCCGGAAGTAAGTTCTTGGGGAAAAATTATTTCGTGGGAGATTCGCGATTGGGAATATTCTTTCTCCGCTATTTTTTGTTTTTCCGGGGAAAAAATTCCCATTTAGTTGGCGATAAGGATTACAAACAATTTATAGAACGGAATGAAAAAGAAGCCAAGAATGTTGAAATGACTCTAAAAATCAATTTTTTACCGTTACAAAAGTGAAGCGTACATTAGACAGACTTTCAAAATTTCACTCGAGATAGTGGGGGTACAACATATTTAAAAAAAATTTGATATGCTTATTTTTTTTGTCGACGTTGCTAACTCGAATGAAGTAGGTACCCCATGTTCAAAAACATTACAGCTAGACGAGCTTTTAATTAGTTAATCACCCTTATTGCGTTAGGAGTTTTAGTAAAACGCCAGTAAAACGACACGGCTCCAAAAGCGTTAATCGGCGGCCTAACGCAATAAGGGTGAATACTATTTTTTGCCCTTCGAAAGTTTTACAGAGTACCAATTCAAAAGCGGAACGAAGAAGCACTTTCGAATAGGATTGACTTTCGGAACGAAGTACTGAGTTCAACGAAATATTTTATTTATTTCATTGTGAAGAAAATCAGTGCTCAGAAAATTTCCCCTGACCGCTTTCGAAATTCCCTGACTTTTCCTAACCAAATTCTCGTTCCCTGGCTTTCCAGTAGGGTGGCAACTATGAAAGATAGGGTTCAGGCTGTTTTTGCGATATTAAAGGCGTTTTGGACACTACTTCCAAAAAAGAAATGAGATTGTTTCATAAGAAAAAGTATTCGTTCTCAATATTCTCAAATCATCTGTTTTTTATAGTTCCAGTAAAAATTGTGATAGCATTGAATACAAAGTGTTGTTTTGCTAGTAATACACACAATTTTGATAATTTTTTTTAGTTTCAAAATTTTAAGTTTTAAAATATTTTACTCTAACATTATTAATTTATTTAAAATATAATGTGTGGCTTTAAAAACAGCTATAGCATACAGTTACCGTTGTTTTTTTTAATAATTTTTGTTTCCAATTGAAGTCAGTTTTTTTAAGAAAATTTCTTCTTGCAACTAAAAGGGGGAAATATACCCCCTAGAATATTATTATAAATATATTTACGCTCCAAGCAAAAAAAAATCGATATTAAATAAAAAAAAAATAGCACTTTTTTATTTGTCCAAACTTATTAAAAACAAAAGCATTTTTATTCTTAGGGTAAAAAAATAAATAATTTTGTCAATTTCATTGAAAAAAAAAAATTTAAATAAATTATATAATTTACTCAAGTCAATTTCCAGCATTAAGAGCCAGTCTTAAAATTGTAATGTTTAGTTCTAGTATGCTTGGTAAGTGTTTTATTACTAGTATACGTCTTATTACATGCAAAGCATTTAAACGGAAAGATCTCTAAATGATTGAATAGATGATATTTGAGTGAGCAAAAATGAAATAAAACTTTGCTACAAAAAAGACATTTAAATGTCATGCGTCGATTAATTTTGAGTCTCATCCATAGTTGATTCTCGTACTGTCTCATTATATAGGTAAGCCATACGATATTTAGACTATTAAAGCCCTTAACTTCAATTTTAAGTGAGCTTACCGAACTAACGACCGGTAGATTTATTTGAAGGCCGCCACAGCAATCTGAATATTCAGATTTAGTTTTTATCTTAAAAAACGATTTATTTTGTAAATTAAAAAAAATAATAAATAAATATAATTTAACTTACATCGCCATTTCCTGGAGCAGCGTCATTCTTGTGTACAACCTGAAAATAAAATTAAAATAAAAATTCTTTCAGTTATTTAAGAATTTTGTATTATGTATTTTAAAAGAAAACTCTTCTGCATTTTCCACGACGTCGTCAGAAGATCATCGTCTTACGCGATGAGAGCGATAGGGGTGACATTCTGTATGGCGAAAGCGATCAAACCTTTTCGTTTGTGCGAAAGATTTGCTTCAAATCTTTATGCAAGTCTTTCAGCACAAACGAAAAAGTTTGATCGCTTTTTAGATACAGAATGTCACCCGCTTATGTATGTATGTATTTTGTACATTTAAACATGTTTATGTACGGCCTTCTGCACACGAAGCATCTCGTTATCGAAGCGTACTAAGATTATTTGCGGCTTGTGTGCAGTTTGTGTGAAGCTCACGTGTTTCAATAGACTAACGCACACGAGGAGTAAAATGCACTTATTCGTTGCTGCACTCAAGCAGCAAATCGCTTGGCCTAGAGCTGTGTCAGTCGTGAAGCGTTCAGTTTGAAAATGTCAAAG
Source organism: Epistrophe grossulariae (assembly GCA_929447395.1). NCBI lineage: Eukaryota > Metazoa > Arthropoda > Insecta > Diptera > Syrphidae > Epistrophe > Epistrophe grossulariae. Next base: position 33,256,576 of record OV839568.1, on the reverse strand, counting down.
TGAAGTGCAATACTTGCAAAATTGTGTGGAAATGTCCAATATTTCATCTATTCGTATGCAGAAGACTATGTGTAGTGGAATCGTGGCTGCATGGCGAATCTTGTGCGGGACCAACAGTGTACTAAGTAAATATGTATTTCACTCAAATCAAAATGTACATCCAACAATACCAAACGCCAGACAAGATCTACAATAGCAACAAACTATCCAGTTCATAGATTTAAGTACATAGTACTATTAATTTGGAGTAAGTCGAATATGAAACAAAGGATTTGCTTGATTATAAAAGTATTTTTTTGGCCGATTCTAAACAACTTATACCTTTACACCAATTGATCGTTTTTCTTCAGGAAATAAATTAAGAATCTGTCTAGAGCCGGAAGCGCGTATGCGAAAATTATTTCGCGTGCGCGAAACTATAGGATTTGGGGTAGGTGCGAGGTTGGCTTACACATAACGATTTAAGTTGAACTTAAATTCCCATGTCATAAAGTGATACTTAAGAAATTAAGTTCAACTTAAATCGATGTGTAGTATCAGCAAACCTCCCAAAATGCAAAAGAAACTTCGCATACACCCAACCGCGTACCTACCTCAAATCCTATAGTCTGCCGAAGCAGGGGGTAGCATGCCCCTCATACATACATCACTGTTTATACGCCGTAATGCTGGGTGCTAGCACTATATTTATGTAACCAAGCAAAAAAAACAGAAGTGAGAAGCACTTAATTTCGCGTACGCGAAATGATTTTCGGGAACGCGCTGTCGGGTTTTTAGACAGATTCATAAATTAATGCATTTAAGTAAAGAATCTGTCTAAAGACCCGACAGCGCGTACGCGAAAATGTTATCGCGTACGCGAAATCCGTTTCGCGTACGTGAAACTATAGGATTTGGGGTAGTTGCGAGGTTGGCTTTAACTCCCCTGATTCTTTAAATGCAAAAGAAACTGCATACACCTAACCGCGCACCTACCCCAAATCCTATAGTGAGCCCAAGCAGGGGGGTTGCAGGGGGGCAGCATGCCCCCCCATACATACCTCACTGTTTATGCGAGGTAATGATGGGTGCTAGCACTGTATTTCTGTAAGCAAGCAAATAAAACATTGAAGTGAGAATCACTCAATTTCGCGTACGCGAAATCATTTTCGCGTACGCGCTGTCGGGTCTTTAGACAGACTCTTAAGTAAATTCTAGTTCTTACTTGCTAAAAACAACAGATGATGTGGCAGACGCCGACTTTATTTGTAAATATGTATCAATAATTCTGCAAGATTAACCTAGAAAACACCTGTTGCAAGAATTAGGTTTCGAGATTTCAACCCAATTAGGACGTAGTTTTTTAACCAAGCAACGAAATGTCGGAAAAAAATTTTTTTTTTTAATCATACAATTATTTGTTGGACGCCATGAGAATACAAAAATATAAACAAAATTGAAAGATTTCATTACGTTCAACATTTATTTAGTAAATATACAGAAATTAAATTGAAACTTACCTCCATTATTAAATGCGAATCGTTTATTTATTTTGAACGATTATTTAACAACACAACTTTACACTTACATTTACATAGATAAATTTATTTGATGAAGTTGAAAACGAAAGAACCTCATAAATGGATTTCGTTCGGGATCCTTTTAAGAAATTAGAAAAACAAATTTGTGATAACGGTTTTTACAGCACATGGCGCCGAAAGCCGAAGCAGTTTTTTTTTTACGTTCTTAAAATTGTAGTAGATTTCATTGAAAAGTAATAAAATAGATCTTAAGGGTATGCTAACATTTAGGTACCTTCACCAATGGAATATTAGGCGTATTTTTTTCCATGGTCGAAGGAAATTGGATGAAAAAACGATTCGGGGCTAAATTATTTACATGTTAAATGCAATAACAGGCGTGGTTTTTTGCAAGTCCGGTGGGAATTGGTTCAAAAAAACGACAGCGGGGATTAGCGACGCCATGACAGTAAAAAAAGGAGTTTTCATACAAACTATCGATAACATGTATGTAATTCATGCCGGTAACACAGTTTTTTTGTGCGCTTAAGTTAAACCCGGAGAATTCTCTGGGAGTTGTTGTTAAATTTAACATGTTAATTGTTTAGCACTGACGTCGTTTTTTTCATCCATTTCCTTGCAAAAAAAAAACACGGCTAACAACTAATCCCGAATGGGCTTAGCTAAACCCTGATAATTTTCAAGGATTAACTTAAGCACGGAGAAAAACTGTATTATCAGCGGGAATATACATGCTTGTTATCGATTGTTTAGGTGTGTTTTTTACTAATCCCGGAGGGAACTGGTGGAAAAAAAACATATCGGGGCTTTACGAAGCCATTACAGAAAAAAATGGAGTTTCTTTAACTTTTACTTTTGTAAAATTTGAGAAAGAAGATAGGATTGCGTAGTACGCCTTGAAAGGGACAAAACTTTTTGTTCACTTTTGTACAAAAGTAAGTTGAATGTAGTTAATACTACGTTTTCATTGGGCCAAATCACTGATCTCTATAATACACTCACTGATCTCTGAGATCAGTGAATACACTGGATAGTGAATAGCCTATAGTGTATAACAGCTTTTGTGAGGCAAGACTCATATCTCGCTCTATACAAACGAAGAAAGAGATTGATGATATTTGCCGAAATTGAGCATTTATTTGATATCAGTTGATGTCAACAAGCATTGCGGCTGTAACTATTGAAAAAAATATAAGAAAATGCAGGTCCAGTAGCGTCCATTCCGCTGGCGCCGCTGTTATACTGTTATATGAGGCTACCGGCCACGACTATATTTTTGCCTCAAAAATTTTGTATGAATACACTATCCAGTGTATATAGAGATCAGTCCCAACTAACAATTTAGCTTGTTGTAGGTTCAATGCAAGCTATTTTGTGGCTTGTATAGTAATAGAAGAAGGCCCTATGCAAACCATTTTGGCGCACATTATAGAAGTTCCTTAAGACACTTCATCACAAGTGCTATGCAAGTATATAGTCTCCAACGAACAGTGTAATAAGGTCTTATAAAGATAAACTTAAGAAAGTCATTGCCCTGCTATGAAAGCAATAGCTCACATTAAATTTTCCATTAAGGCCTTATGCCAAGCAATGAAGTTGTATAATTGAAAAAAAATGGGTCCTTACAAATTTTTAGTTTATTTATTTATCTGAATTTGTTTCTTCATATTAGGGTTTGAAATATTTTTTATCTTTATGTGAAATGTATAGTATTTAAATTAATTTTAAAAAAACTTCACTTTTACTTACATGGTTTCTCCGAGATTTGAACTCGCGTCCTTCCAATCAAAGACCCAGCACGCTACCCACCAGGCTAATTTGCAATACAGGAGATGGATGTTAAAATGTTTATTAGTTGATACTTCACGTATTTGCTACAGCGACATATTTTGTAATGGTTGACGCTGTTGTGATGGTTGTAGAATTTGCTATTAACATTTTATAAAAGCTTTATATCTTATCTTACAGAAGCCAATAGCAAACCAAAATGGACGCTTTTTAATCCAAATAAATTCCCTCTATTAATAGTTGCTATACAAAGGTAAAATAGTTCACTAAAGAAGGCAATCATTTCCATAAGTTTGCTGTTAACATTTTATTCCAAGTCAGTACACTTATTTGTTCCAGAAAATATTCCTATGAACCAAATAGGCGATCCTGATCTTTTAAACTTTTTCCACGAATTGTCTGTAAAGGCTTAGATGATTTACCCTATTGGTATTTAGTTTTTCTTATAATGTGAGAAAAAAAACTTCCCTTTTTGGACTACATATTTCTAATCTAAATGAAAAGCGGTGAATTTGTCAAATTTGATATAATTATTTTATTAGTAGGCCCTATACAAAATGTACTTACACTTTCTGTTGACATCTGTATAATTATGAGCAGTATTAAGATTAAATATCTATAAAGTTTTTTAAAGCAAGCCATACAGAAAATGTTGTTAATTTCTTTCAGTTGAAAGCTCTATAGAAGCTTCACTTTCATTGAAACAATTTGGGAGGCCTTGTACAGGCTTTAGTATACAAGCCTTTTATAGAACCTGTGTACCAACTTTTAAAAGGCATTAAAGAAGTTACTAGTAAAAACATAATTTATAAAATGGTTGACTTTCATAATAAAGCCTTATAAAATGTATATGCTAGCTATAGCTTATCGAATTAAAAAAAATGGACCTTACACAAGTTAAATTGTTACTTGGGTGGGCCAAATGAGGTAATTTCGTTGAAAATTTCCAAATTCGATTCCAAATTATCTCATTTCCCATACAAAAGGCGTGTTTTTTTGCAAGCCCTGGGGGAATTGGTTGAAAAAAACGACAGCGGGGATTAGCGACGCCATGACAGTAAAAAACATGGAGTTTTCATACAAACTATCGATAACATGTATGTAATTCATGCCGGTAACACAGTTTTTCTGTACGCTTAAGTTAAACCCCGAGAATTCCCTGGGATTAGTTGTTGTTGCATTTAACATGTTAATTGTTTAGCACTGACGTCGTTCTTTTCATCCAATTCCCCCCGGGCTTGCAAAAAAACACGGCTAAATTCACATTTCGAAATGAGGTAATTTCAACCAAATTTGCACGAAATTAGGTTGGAAATTACGTAAAAACCTTATGAACACACCCAAGTGGAATGCATCCGCAGTGGAAACCCAGTGGAAACATTGAAAATGTCAAAATTTGATGTATAAGAAACAGAAACAGAAAGAGAACACAAGAAAAAGAAGCTATTAACAGCCAAATCAAATTCAAAATGTAGTTATCTGTCAAACGAAATTAGCAAATTTGCAATGAAAACACCTTTTCTGTAATTTACGAAATTAGCTCATTTCGGCTCCAATGAAAACGTAGTATTAGGTAATTTCCTAAAGGTTTTGTTCCATTTTTCGCCGTTTATCGCCTCGAAAAGTTATCGCCGAGTTACAGAACATGTGTCATGGGTCCAGGATCTCCGTGACATACGTTATATACCGAAAATTCGCCTTGGTGTGGGGGAACCTTTATATCAACCATGCAACCGTGGAATTTGACAGATGATTGGTTTTTTTTCGTCTAGAAATGTCATTTTTTCTCATTGTTCATGTCTTTTCATATCAGTGGTGTTTGTTGTCTGTTATTTATTAATTTCAAAACAAAAATTGAGTTGAAAACGAATTGAAGAGATGTTGATATTCTTTTACAAACCTCTTGTAGTGTGCTTTCAACCAAAGACTTTAACCTCCTGTCTAGGTGGCGTGTGAACCCTAAAAAAATTAGCTGAGAACCATCGAAGTTATAAAAAGTGAGTTGAAATGCAAATAAACGGAACATAGAATTTTATCTATTTCCCCTTTCATGCGAGGAAACAAGTTGCCGGAGATTTTTTGACGTTTTCTTTTAATTTCCTTAAAAATCTCTTGTACCTTTCACACGAAGAAAGTCCCCTTTTCCACGATGGAACTTTATGCATGAAACTTTTTCGCTTGTTGACAAGAAGAGTAGGAAAGTGAGGGGAATAGTCAAACACCGCCGGGCTACGATTTGAAGAAACTTTTTTGACGTTTCCTTTCGTCAAACCTAAAATAATATTGAACAACGAGAAACGTGTTCCATCGTGGAAAAGGTCGAAGGAATTTTAAGAAAAATCATCAAAAGTTTCATGCAAAAAGTTCCATCGCGGAAAATTTGTGTTGTTTCTTTTTAATTTAGCTTGGTTGAACACACACTACTATGTATGTGAAGAGGAATGTCAAAAAAATCTCCTCTAATCGTTGACCGGGGAGTTTTCATTTTCCCCTCTTACTTCTCTCCCTTCTCACCTATAAACTGTAAGTTGCTGGAAACTCAGTTCCCTCGTGTGAAAGAGTTCTATCAAACCAACTTCTCGACCAAATTTCAACTAGACTCCCCGAGCATAATTGAGTCGAATCAAGTTCAATTAAACTCGATGCTGGTTTACAAAGAGTCGAAGTGAGCTTCAAGCTAGCTTCAATACTTCGTTTTAATCGCTGTATTTTTAGTTATATTTGACAGCTGAGTCAACAAAAGTTTGAAAACTTGAAAGACCTGAAATTTGTTGAACGCGGAGATTCGACTGATTCTCGAAATCTAGAGACGCAGGTTGTCGTTGTTTCTTTTTGCGCTTTTGCGGCAGTCGCACATTTTTTATTTCTTTTGTTGTGAAGAAATTCCGTTTTCAACAAAGATTTTTTTGGTAATTTTTTCATAAATCAATTTTTTTTTCTCGAAAAATTCAATCTTTCCCGTTAAATTTTTTTCTGTAAAGAATATTCTCAGCACTCGGCCTCTACCAAATTTTAACCAAGTGTGGTGCTCCTTTTTGTAAGATAAATCTAAACTTTGGAAATGGATGCAAAGCAGAAGCTAAAACGTTTTTGCTATTTAGGCAACTTCGAGCCAGTCTACATTCGTCCTCGAGTTGGCCTGAAAGTTGAACAACTCTTCTTTCCGCTCAACAAGTTAATAAGCACCTTGGATGATGTTGCATTTGTTGCCTACATGAGCGATATCCTTCGGCAAAGCGATCATCTTCCACGGAAAGATGAGGTAAGCACATAAATTTAGTACGCGTAGAAAAAAAATTAATACCACGCCTTTCTCGAATTCCAATTCTTCCTCCCCTCATGCATTCTAATTGCTGATCCCAATTTAGGCTATATTTGCCTATGCCACTTATTTGGCTAGTGATGTCGACATTAAGTTTAAGACCAATGTGCGAAAAGCAATTCCGCATGTTCTCAAGAGCGCCGAAGAATTGTTTATGTTTTGCAAGTATTCCAAGTCCATACAGGCCGTTCTGGGTCGCAAAGGCCTATCTAGGACGACCAAAAAAGCCATTGTGGCCTGGTATGAGAAATGTACACCGGAAGAGCTTCGAGAGATGTGGATGTCACATCGGGGCATGTATGGATTTTCGCACAAGAACTTGATCTACATGTGCCATATCAATGATGAGACTTTGGGTGACGAAACAGTCTGCCAGGCATTTATGAAGACTTGCAGTGAACTCATCAAGGAGGAAAATCTCAAAGATGAAAATGTCATCATGGACATGAGTACTCTGCGTACGACTACAAAGAAGAACGAGGCAACAAAAATCATTAAGAATTTGAGGCTCAGTTGGGATCAAGTTCCTGCCAATTTATTTAAGTTCCCGAATATCGTTGAGATGTTGCTGCCACAAATGAGTCTTCTTGATATTATCAAGAAGTGGCATACATTCCATCAGCATAGGCATTTTGATAATGCAAAGATTTTCAGAACAATTGTTTCACTGACCAATAGGGAGGCTCTGCAGAAGGCAAACATACATCCATCTGTTTTTCTTTGGCGAATGGATCGTCTTGGGATTCCGATTGCACCTGCTGATCTGCAAAAGGTAGGATTTTCAACAATTTTGTATTTCATATTTTTTTTTTGTATTAGGTCTGTTGCGTATCGCCATTTTACTTAACAGCTTTATCCCAATTGTATTCCAATTCTGGCCGTGCGTCTACAAGCGAATATAAGAAATTCGTCCAGTTCTCGGTTAGTTTTTCCTTTGTAAATGAAGAGCGCTGGAAGATGTAAAACATTCTACTGATTTTCTGATTTTTGTCTTCAATCAATAAAACTATAAATCCAGTCATATTCTTCACCTAAAATAACTGCGTTATCCTCGCACCACAAAAATGTAAAACGGCATTACCCGGCATTATATTCCCTCAGACCTTTAATACAAATGAGCGACTATTAACAGATTACATTCTAACTTTTCTTAAACAATTATAAACAATATATATAACTTGTAATACACTTAATTAAGGTCCCTGAAAAACGAGCACTTACAATGCGTATGAGTGTCTTTCAACAGATGTACCGAGATTCTTTCAGCTTAAACCGTGCTGTTGGTTTACGTTCTTTTGTCACAATGACTCTACAGGATAATTACAAAAAAAGTAAATAATAAAAAAAAAAAAAAATATTTCCTTTCATTTACATGTCCTGTCTTACAGAATATATTACAAAACACAAAAAGGTTACCTATTACGAGGCAGCTGTATCATTTGCATTCTCATATTTCAAAAGAGAAAAACACACCGACATTTTTGCTTATACTGAGGACAAAGTTAAGCTGGCTCCCATTCCTTGGGAAAAAGGAATTCTACTCAATCAAGCTATGGATGTTTGTGATCATTATACTGTAAGTCGCAATTTTTTTAAACTTTTTCTTAATATAGAGAAAGCATGAATTTTTGTCTCATTTTTAGTACAAGAAGTCATCACAGCGTCTTGTTCAACCCCTCATGGAAGCATTAAGTCGTAAACAAGTTTACGATTTATTTTTAATTATTGTACCATCGGCTGGACGCAGTAATCCAAATCAAAATTCGAGCTTCCTATGCAGATTTTTGGATAAATATCGTGAAATGAAGAACAAAAAAGCCAAGTGAGTAATTATTTGTTTATTTTTTATTTGATTCAACAAAAATTTATTTTTTATTATGCAAATTGAGACACAACAAACAAACAAAGAGGTTAGTCACAGTTTATTTGTTGTGAACTAAAAAAAATACTAAGATGTGTTTTAGTGAGAATAAGCAAATCAAAAGTTATTAACGAAAACGATGCGTAGCCAATTCAATTTCAATGATCGTTTTGTTCATGTTTCCCGAGTTTCCTAATGGTTCTTAAATATGCATTGTAGACCATTTTTGACTGGAGTGAAAATATAAATAATTGTCTTTGTAGTTGGCAGATCCATGTAGAATCACAATGAACCCACTACTAATCTAAGTGCGTCAGTGCTCCACTTCCATCTAACCTAACCTTATTTTTGTATCTATTTTGTGCACTTTTCTAAAGATTTTAGAGTGGGCACTCTACACTATAATGAGCGTCAATTTTTTTGGATTTAGCTATTTGAATACCGCTGTAAAGTTGCGTAATTATGTAAACTACCGGCAAAAAATATTAAACAAAAATTAAACGACACCTTTTTAGCCATCTACCACATCTCAAAGTTTTTCAAATATGGCAAAAAGTCGTTATTTTTTTATTTTGCTCTATAAATCTGAAAGTATAAATCTTAAAAATAATATTTGTATTAGAAAAGAAAGATAATTAAATTTGGTATAAAAAAGATTAAGGCCCGTTTGCTGATACTACACATAACGATTTAAGTTGAACTTAAATTCTTAAGGGGTACTTTTTCCATGTAATAAAGTGATACTTGAGAAATTAAGTTCAACTTAAATCGTTATGTGTAGTATCAGCAAACCTCCCTAAAACAACTTTTTTGTATGATTAGTCGTTCTCGAGATATTTGTTAAAAAGCGTCTTGAGAACACCACTTAAATTCACTTTTTTGTAATATGTACCAATTTCAATCAAATCATAAAATTTGATCAGTATATTTTTGCAATATGAAAATCTTTTTTTGTCTGTCGTCTGGACTACCTGATGACGAGGAAAAAAGCGTTGGTTTTTGGTTATGTTTTTTCCCTTTTTGCTGGCTTTAGGTTGAGAAATGGTTTTCTTGGGCTGCCGATTTGGTGTGTCGGTCCTACCGGTTAATGGCAAGTAGCCCACTTTTACTGACATATGTATTTGAAACCCTAGGACTTGATATACTTCAAATTTAGAGGACTGGATCTCTGCCTTTCGTGAAAATACAACGCAAAAATGAAAAGTGTCTATGATAAAAATATTTGCATTTTGTTAGATACCCAATAACCAAGCTAAATGAAAAATATAAACTATATAGGCATAACTTGTAACCTTGGAAAAATAAATCTCTGACTGAAGTATTTGCAAATGCGTTGATTTAAATAAATTGATCTTGAGTTATTGAGTTTTCGCCAATCACAGGGAAAGATTCTATAAGTACTGATCAAAAATATTTGTGACTATAAGCACAGATCTAGAGATCTGTCCAATAGAAACCCAGGGAAAATGGCGCACTCTAGGTGGCTTACAACTGCAAATAGAATTTTTCAGATTTATGTAGCCACATCTGATTCGAATGATAACTTGACAATACCTTCAGTGGCGAGCAAAAATGAGTAAATGTTTTAATAAAATGGAACAAAAGGAAAAAATTGTAGACTTTTTGTAAAAAAACTGAAAAGTTATTAATTGACAAAAACACAAAGATTGCTTCAAAGATAACCGTTAAAAAAAATGCATATTAATGGAAAATCTCATTTACTCAAATTTGCAAGTGTCGTCTAGATGTCTTATTTTGCTTTATTATTTTTGTTTATGTTCCGTTTGCTTAAAATCAGCATTTCGTGGGAGCTAAAGGTACTGTTTTCAGTCTTATCCAATTTTATTTTTCCTTAAAAATAAATATTTAAAATAAAAATGAAAAAAAATGTATCTGAAGTCGAAAATAGTGTAGTTTCTCTACTTGAAGATAGACTATCTTTAAGATGCCGATAGATAGACGCCAATTTTGAACAATTTTCCTAGACACAACCGGGTTATTTTATTACGCAGCATTAAAATGTTTTTGCCTTTTTATTTTTCAAATTGTATCTTTCAGATTTGTAATCATCAGTCTATTGAGACACAAAAAATCAATGACTTATTCAACTGAAAGGAATGAGAATATTTTGGAAATTTGTGGATTGGATGCCAATACTGCAAACGTAATCGACAGCTTTGCTCTTAACAGATTCGGTTGAATCTCACACGTCTCAAATTCGACTTTATTAATTGTTAACCTACTTCATTCGAAGTAAAAACCTATATAAAAGTTTTCATCAAAAAAAAAAAAAAAAAAAATATTAATCTTACATTTTATTATATGTCTTTTAAGTGTTGGCATAGAGGAATAAAAAAAAAAACATACCAATACTTTATATCATACGCATAAACATACATTTCATAAAATAATAATAATTAAATTAAAATAGCATAGAAATCAAAACAAACAAACAAAAAAAAAAACTTGCTGAATGAAAAATTCTTCATTTTGGCGTTTAAAAAAACAAAATCAAAAAGAAATAAATTGAATATCCATGACTGCCTTTTGAAAATTCACTGGTACCACACCTTTGGATTTAGTTAAATTATAAGCCTTATATTTTTGTTCATAAAAAAATCATTACCGAGTACATGCATACATACAATATTACTAAAATCAAAAAAAAAAGAAAAAAACAACTCACTCAGAATGTATTCTTAACTATTTTTCTATTAGTATTCGAAATTACTTAGCCGAAACGAAAATGTGATCAAAAATAGTATTTCTGTCTTTTGTACGGATTCAAACCAAGTTAATTTAAAATAGTTAAACAAAAAATGATGAATATTATCTATTTTTCAATTGTTAAATGAGATTAATCGTAAAGAATTTAAAGTCACAACATTTTTAAAAATGAAATTAACAAAAAAAAAAAGAAAAAACATTAAAAAACTAAAATAAATTAACTATGAAATATTCTGAAAAAAAACCGAACATGTGATATTAAAAAAGTTTGAAACAAAACCGTAAGAACATTTAATAATTTTAAGCTATTGTTTATACAATTATATTTTGTTAATTTTTTTATTACATTAATTGATGAAATTATTCCGAAAGGTGGTTTCCATAAAAACAAACAAAAAGTTAAATGTTGAACTGTTTTCATGATCAAATCAAAAGCCTTTCCGAAATAAATCTGAAATAAAACTCTGGAGCATACAGTAATTAACTTTTATTATTTTATTTTATTTGTGATGCACCTACATAAGTATGGACGGATGATCGTTGCATAAAGGAATAAGGTAGCTTAGTAGGTAGGTAAGTTTTTTTCGATAGCATTTACCGTTTAAAAATAATAATATGTCGAAAGTAGATATTTTCGACATTCGTGAATAACTTTTTATTTCGCAATAGTATTTTTAAACAATATTTACAAAATTTATGGAGCATTCCATGACAAAGAGAAACTCTCAATTTTCAATGAAAAGGCGTGACTTGTGGAGTTGGCGTACGAATTAAATAGTTAGATTTAGCTGATCTGGCATTTAGGTTGATGTCCAAAACTCGAGTGATTCATATCCCTGAGACACATGACATAAAAGTGTGTACATGAATTGTTTTAATTAATTTTTATTTATTTCTGGGTTTAGTTTAGGTATATCCCCCAAATAATCCTTCTTTAGACACCACTACCCCAAGTTTTATTAATTCGATGAAAAAAATTAATTTTCGGCATGCGTCTTGACTACTTGGTAGATTTTGCACATGTCTGTACGTGACGTGTCTTTGTTTTTCTTTTAATGTAATAAAATAACCAATAAAATAAATAGTTCAATTTTGTATGTTGGTCGATTTATAAAAGATGTCTTCAACATCGATGCAATATATCGCACCCTTAGAATAAAAGTGACCTAACTAAAAAATTCGGCATCTTTTTTACCACCTGGTTTAAGAGTTCTTGTTGTTTTTTAAGGTCAGTTTATTGAAAAATAAGAAGTTACGAAAATTTTGAGTTAGGTCACTTTTATTCTAAGGGTGCGATATACAAAATTACTTTAACCAGGGAAATCTAAAAATATGTTAATCATCATACTTATTGTCAATTCAATGCGTACTTTTTTTCACAAAAAAAAAATTACCAGGGAAAATGTTTCCTATCACGAATCGGCCATGAAATAATTTTTCCCCGACGACTTACTTGCAGAAATGTTTGCATTGAAATAAGAACATTTTTCCTGGAAAAATTATTTATCAGAACCATTTTGCTAAAAGGAATATTATCCATAATAATTTCAAATATAATTCCTGATAGAACATTTCTAAAAATGGTAAAAGGAAATTTCTTCCGCGATGGGACTGAATAAAATTAAAATTAAGTACGATTTGTTTGTACGTGATGGTGGAATGCACCTTGTAACGTTTAAAAATCTCTCTTGAATTTATTCCCCAGTAAAAGTACACATTGTCTGGGCTAATAATACAATTTGGGAAGAGCTTAACATACTAAAAGTCGAACAGTCATATTTTTAACTTTAACTTTACTTTCAATATTGTTTTAATATTGAAAATAATGTTAAAATTTATGATTTTTATAGAATTCAATAATTGTAATTATATTTTTAAACGCATTTGTTGACAAAAATGTTTAAAATATGTATAAACAAAAATGTTGATGTACAGATTTCAAAAATCTTTAAAACTCATAACGAACAAAATAAATATAAAACTTAACCCCCTCATGGAACGAAAAAAAAAATATTGAACAAATCGGTAAAATATTTTTTTCAACTTTTCGAGGAGCCTATTAGCCATGGATTCCATCGTAATCGGATACTTTTCCAAATCGCTGAAAAAACTATCAACGAATCCGTTTGAATTGACAATTTGTATGCGATTTTCCACTACGATGCAATCTGTGATAGTTTTTTTTCGGTATTCGTAACAAATTAATTATTACGATGGAATTCTTGATAGGACTGATTAACTATATTAAAAAAAACCTCAAACTTTTTTTCCGTTATATGAATTTTTAGTTAAAGATCTAAAACATAGTTGTACAAAAAAACAGTCCAACCAAGAAGTTTAATTAAAGTCTTTAGACCGGTTTTTGAGAAAAATACGATAAACCCAAAACAGAAATTTGAATTTCTCTTCTCAACTTTCAATCAAATAAAATCCACGACTGGATCGCAAAAACTTGCTCTTGTGGTTCGAGTGGGCTGAGAAACCTTTATATAGTACGTTTATAAAAATAATAAATAAATTAGAGAAAATGTAAAAGAAGCATTGAACTGGTTTTTTTAAATTGCTAAAACAACTTTTAAAACTAAATGTTTTAATTTTAAAATAAACAACGTCATCTGAATTCTTGAAAAATGCTTTATACAAAAAAATATATTTAATAATATACACCTAAAAACCGAATTAAAAAAAAAAAAACTAAGAAAATATTCAACCTTATTTTTAGGTTCACCCGAATAACATTCCACCCGTAAAATTTGACATTTCACTTTTCGCCTATTGTAAGTTTCACCCAAAAGTTTTTGTTCGAAAAATTCCCTTTATTGTTAACATTCATTTCGGGCGGAATGTAATGCCATTGACTGCTTAAATTTCCATTTTTTTTTGTAGGCGAACGAAATTTCATTTTGGTGAACCTCACAGTAGCTTTTAAAATTGCGGGCGAACAAAAATTTTGTTTTTTTAATATTTTTCGGGTGATGACAATATTTTGATTTTTTGGAAAATTTGTCAATGCAATATTATTTCGATTTGAGGTACCTCCTTTAAACAAATTTGTCTAGTTTTTGATAAAATCGAAAATAACAAATATAAATATTTTCTTTAATTTGACTTCAATTCATTGTTGAAGTAGATTTTTGTGTTTCTCAAAAACTAGAAGACATTTAATCATTTTGTTTTAAGTGTTTGACTAAAAATTGATAGGAGCATTTTGAATTTTAAAAACAAAAATACTACTTAATAACGTAAAAGTTTGAACAATTTTTTTTTATATTTTTTTAAATTTTGAATTTAAACATTTTTTTTTTTTAAATCATAGAAGCATCTAGTTTAAGTAATCGATTAAAAATTGATAAAACAAAGTATTGACTACTAAAAGATAAACAGTTACTTTATAACATAACATTTTTTTGTTGTCTTTCATTAATGTTTAAAAAACGATTCATTAAAATACATATTATAGTCAGCCCTATCATGAATTCCATCGTAATCGGAAACTTTTCCGAATCCCGAAAAAAACTATCAACGAATCCGTTCGTAATGACTATTTGTATGACATTTTTCACTACGATGGAATCTGTGATAGTTTTTTTCGGGATTCGTAACAAGTTTCCGATTACGATGGAATTCGTGATAGGGCTGCGTAATTTAAATGTTAAATGAAAGAATAGATTCTTAAATTTTCAAAAAGCCATAGTACAATATTTTTAATTTTATCGTTGCTTTTTAATAATTTTTTTCCAAATAAACATACTTGCCAGATGTATTTTGCAACGTCTGACACCTGCCAGACCTGTATATTCTTATTGAAGACAGTTTTTAGAAAGAAATGAAAAAGAAGCCAAGACTGTTGAAATGATTTCTTGAAGACATTGGGATTCACAAGCTAACAATCTTAATTTCCAAGTTTGAAGAAGGTTAAAGTGCACAAAAAAAAAATATACAGACAATTACAGACAGATTGATGATTTTTTCGTATTTTAGCTTTCGTCATAATATCATAGATGTTTGATTGAAATCTCGATTACTTTTTACGAATCCAATCAAATCCTTTGTATATCGCAAGTAAAAACCTGTATAATAACCTATTTTTACGCATACGGTCCATCCCTTTAGGTTCTCGCAACAAAAATAGGATACAAAAATTATTTTTTAAATTTGCAAAATTTAGAAGTGAACTTAAACCTAACCGAGTAGTTTTATTCTCATATGGACCGATGAATAAAAACTTTTGTTTTTTTATTTTTGGCAAACGCATTTGGGTCTGACATTTGATGAAAGACCATCATTCGGGAATATTGTGCTTTTTTGTACTTAATCTACTAAAAATACATTTATGTATTTATTATAATTATTGTATTTTGTTATATGTAAGTTTTGTTTAATATGGAAGAAAGCGCAGCTACAGGTGTGTTCTATTACTTTTAATTATTTTTATTGTTTTTATATTTATACCAATTGATTTATATAAAACACTAATTTTTAAAAATCGAGTGTTTGGTACTTCTTTTGGGACTGTTTTTTGTTATTTAAACCGGCGAAAAAAAAATTATACTAAGGGTATTCATGCAACGTCGGAAAAGCATCGTAAACGTCGTAAACGTCTTAAAGTTTACGACGTCGTAAACGAACTGTCAAAATTTGTATGGGAAATCTTTTCACACAAATCTTAAACTTTAAGACACAAATTTGTGTCTTAAACGAAGGTGGTAAACATCGTAAACATGGTAAACTCTTGTAACCTTGGAAGAAGAAATAGAGGATCGGGCATATCGAGGATAATGAGGTTTTTTCAAAATAGTGTGAGTTACACAGACACAATGCATTCACAAATGCATTTATATGTTTATCACAAAAATAAACATACATATATTTTTGCCAAATAACTGAAGAATTAATAGTTCATTGAAAGCAATTTGTTCATACAATTGTATAAATTTCCATTTTTTGGTTTATGTTGGGCATTTTTAAATTGAGGATGACAAATTTTACGAATGTTAAAATTAAATTAAATTTTTAAGCTATTTGACGTTTAACGAGCAGCTGATTTGATTACCATACCGTTTACCACATTTACGCAAAATGTTTTTTGGTGCATTCATGAAACGTGTGTCGGAAACTTTACGATTTTACGACATGGTAAAGTTTATGTCGTTGCATGAATACCCTTATTATATATTCAAACAAATCTCCAAGCTTTGATTGGAACAAAATTGTGACTGATAGAGATTTTTATTTTAATTAGTATGAGTAGTTTAGTGCGGTGTGTCATTTGTTAGAAAATTTGACCTTCTTTTAAAAATGGAAAAAGATCCCCTTAAACACCGTTTTCACCCAAACAAAAATTTCTGTGCCATATGAAAAATAACGGAAATTCTTATATTAAGCCTAGTACGCTGCTGATTTGAACGATCCCATACAAAAAATGACACAACGAAATCATAAACGAAAAATTTCGTTCTGATTTTCGTTTTACAGTACGCTGTTCGAAGAGCGAAATTTATAATTGTAGCAGATTATTTGGAGAAGTCTCCGCTCCTTTTTCACACTGAATCTAATTATACAGACTATTTATTGTGTGCGGAAAAATGTGTGAGTGGAAAAATAGTTTCAGAATCTCTCATGAGAATAAATCAACAAAAATCACTTTTTTGTACAATGTAACGGGGCTTTAACTAAATTAGTAAACAGAGTCGGAAATTCAAGCAATAAGATCGGTAGACGGTATTAAATGAATAAATGCAGTTGTGAAATTAACTGCATTCGTGAATATTTGGTAAGGAAATCCATGTTAAGTGATAGTTGTGTAAAATTCGAAGTGAAATAAATTAAATTTGTGCAGTTCTTACCAAAAATGGGAAATACATCAGAGAAAGCTCATAATACTACAACCAACTACAAATAAGTAGTAAACTTATGTCGAATTCCTTTCAAAAAAGAATCGAATTTTTTCTGTCAAAACGAATTTTGCTACACTAGAAAAATTCTTTTTGACAGAAAAAATTCGATTCTTTTAGAAAAAAATTCGATTCTTTTTTTGAAAGGAATTCGACATTAAAGATAAATACAATTTGCGTGGGCTTTGTCCTTCATTATTTATGTGCGTGAAGTTAGCACCGCCATTTCCGATTGAAAAAAACACAAACAAACACAAACTGAGCTTAAAACAGCTCAAGTTTATCTTTTTGAATTTAAAAAATATTTACGGCACATGGAGGCACAAGTTGAGCACAACACAACTTTTTTTTTTTAATCGAAAATGATGGTGCTAATTTCACGCTAAGTTCCTTCCTAAAATTTGCGTTCGGTCCTTAAAGTTGGAAATAAGCGTTTTTTTTACATTTTCGGTTGTATTATTTTTTGAGCACAAAACAGCACAACTTTTTGGAAAAAATTTCTTTCTCAAAATTTGAAAATTTGCGAAATTTTCAAAAATATTTACGGCACCAGTTGAGCACAATTTAGAGCATTTTATTTTTAAATCGAATATGGCGTATCTAACTTCTTGCTAAGCTAAAAATATGGCTAGTCTCTAAAAACCATATGCTTAGTACGATTTTTTTACGGCACATGGCAGCATAAGTTAGGCATATCGCAGGACAACCGTTTTTGTTTTTTTTTACAAAAAGGTCGCGACCCGAACCCCCCCCCCCCCCTCTCCGTGGATCCGCCACTGCCCGAAACACTCCCTTTATTATACCTTCCTTTTAAAACTTAAAAGGATACTAAAAAAAAACTTAAATTGTTTAGAAAACGAAAAAAAGTCTTCAAACCGGTTTTAATTAAAGATTCATAATCGACCCATTAAGACAAATGAATAATTTCGTCCGGTTTTGTATGCAATTACTCCGACAT
This sequence comes from Epistrophe grossulariae, assembly GCA_929447395.1. Classification (NCBI taxonomy): domain Eukaryota; kingdom Metazoa; phylum Arthropoda; class Insecta; order Diptera; family Syrphidae; genus Epistrophe; species Epistrophe grossulariae. The sequence goes on along the minus strand of OV839568.1, from coordinate 33,238,506 downwards.
CCCGAAAACGACTTTGTTGGTCTTCTCCATCATCTCAAAGTTAGTTTCGATTAAAATCTCGATCTAAAGTTATATAAACTTAACGTTATTAAAAAAAAAACATTAATATAACTATTAAATAGTTTTGCCATGTTCTTACCATGTAGTGTTCCCAGATGCCTATAGAAGTATTTGCATGAAAACTGGACAAAATATTTGTATTTTATTTTATTTTATTTTAATTTTCGGAGTATTCCTACATTCATTGTTTCATCTTATCTTATATGTATAGGTATACATTTTTTGATTTTATATTAATTCAAACTTCTGATGAATGGAGAAACCGGTCACTGATTTTAATAATTCACCTGACGTTCATTACTGTACCAGCTTGTACTGTTAAAAGTTGCATTGCAAATATTATCATAATCTTTAAATTTAAAAAGAATTATATAACAAGTTTTTATATAAAATCATCTAGATTTTGAGAAATAAAAATTTTCCTGGAAATAATATGACAAAAACATAATTTTGAAAGTGATTTGATAGTCGAGTTAATAAAGATTTAGATTTATTTCATCGTATTCTTGTACACATTAACGCCCATATTATTCACTTGATACATCCAGATTGAAACTTAAATCCGGATTTACATTGAATTTGTATACTTTACTTCTAGATTAAAGTTTTAATCTGGATGTATCGAGTGAATAATAAGGGCGTAAGATATTATATAATCTTATAAGCTAGTGCGAAGTTATTATTAATTTATAATAATAAAAACAATCTCACAAACAGATTTAGTAAAAGAAATAAACTATGATAAAGAAACTAATTACATTAAAGAAAAACAAAAATATATTTATCAAAAGTACTTAAATATTAATAAAATTAATTTTACAATAATTCAATCAAGTAAATACTTAAGTTCCTTAGATTGAAACCTTGAAACCCCTCGAATTTCTAAAGTTTGTATCTTTCATACCTATAACTGTAACTGTAACGCTAAATTTATTGTACTTTGATTACAAAGATGAACCTATTATCAACATTAATCCTCAAAATGAAATCAACGTAGGTAAATGCCAAAAAACAAAAAATCTCATAAAAAAGTAGTTTTATCTAATTTTCAATTTTCTCAAAATTGATATTACCACAAAAAGCCAATTTAGCACTTCATTTCACAATTTTGCAAAAAAGTGGTTAAAACTTTTTTTTTCAGTTTTTTTTTATAAAAAATTTGAGTTTGCATGCGAATTTTTCAAAAACTATTGACATAAATAATTTAATTTAAATTTCGGGTAAAAGAATAGATTTGGCTTCGGTATAGTACTTCATTGTTAGTGTTGCCATTGTTTTTTAAATACTTTTTTTCATTAAAAAAAATCTTATTTTTGACCCTTCTACAAAAAACCGTTATCAATTATACAAAATTGAGTAAAATTAAAAAAAAAATTGATTAACCTTTTTTTAGTATTTATTAATAAATATTTAAATAAAATGCACGACTTGCTCTTATGTGCAATCACACTGTGGCTTTAAAGTCTAAAGTAGTTTAGATCTATTCGTCTGATTTTAAAAGAAATAAAATAAAATATTTTATGCCACCTGCTAAAAACGTAGTTAATTTTAAGGTAGTATTATGTGAGTACATATTCATGGAACTTATAATTTAGACTGAAAAATTGTAAAAAAAAATCAAAACAGTTAGAAATAAATTGATTAAATAACCTGTGAAATTGATTTTACACAGACGTGATGAACACCGTCTAATTTCTCAAACAAATCTTAATTTTTGATAAAAAAAATTTGAAAATCGTTGGAGGCGCGGTTTAAAAAAATATAATTTATATACCTATGTATGTACATATAAAATTTTGAAAACCTTTTTAAGAAAAAAAAAAATTGGTACGTAATTTTTCTAGCCCTTATTAATGCAGAGTTAAAAAATTAATTTTGAACAAAAATTCATCCACTCATGTTGAAATATCGAATTTTCAAAATAATTATTTCGAATTTTTTTTTTTTTAATTTTGTTACCTACGCAATATTGTTCAAACATATTAGAAGCTTTTGTGTAAATAATTTCATTAAAATTGGTTCAATAGTTTATGAGATACTCTTAAACCAAAAAAAATAGTTCTATGAGAGAATATGAAATAATCAAAATCAGTTGAACCGTTTTTGAGAAATCGAAAATCAAAAAAATGGTTCTTTGGGAGGTACCATTTATAAATATTTTTCAGGATTTTTCCTTTATAAAATGGCAGCCGTTTAAAATAAAAAAAATGCGGGAACGTTTTTGAGAAAAATAATATTTTAATTTTTTGCAGCTACTATTATTTTTGTTCCTAAATGGCCGAAAAACGCTATTTACCAAGTTTTAAGAAAATTGACACACACGTTTAGGCTGCACCCGAAACGATAGACGGACATACATACATAATTGCGAGACCCATTTTGTTCGACTTCTTTATCATCGTAATGTCAAGTTTGATCAAAATCTCGAGTTCGTTTTTTTAAGAATTGCAATATATGTACACACAAGGTGTCCCATAAACAATGGTCCAAACTTGTGATAGGTCAGGTCATGACCAGTCAGAATTTAGTGACTTGCCCGTACAGCATCAGTACGGTTTTCAAGTAACGGCTATTTTTTTGAAATTTCAAAAAACCCCTACTTCGACCCAGTTTTTTGGTCACCCTGTCCAAAATTGATTTTTGTTTTTTTTTTTAATTTTACACTTAAATAGCTATTGCTTAATAGTGAAAACAATTTCTTAAATCAAAATATTTTTAATTTTCTGTACCATTTTGCCAAAAATTAATAAATAGCAGGGAGCTTTGATAAATTCTATTTTTTTACTTCGATTTTCAAAAGAGCACCCTGAAAAAAAAAATCATTTGACTTAAAACTAGTTTTTCATTTTAAAAATTGGTTATGTTTTTGAAGTTTCTTATAAGGTATAAAACTTGCCAATATTATACTAAGATCAAACGTTATAACCATTTGAACTCAATAAAACAGGGTGCTAAAATAAATACAAATAAATCTTTTTTTTAAAAAATAACTGTTTTATTAATTTTTATTTTTTATTTTCACGGTTAGCTTAAATTTGTTCTTACTTAATTTATAAACATTGTTCGAAATGGCCCTCTCCTGCAATTGTACAAGACCGAAAAAATTTCAAAAACTGTCTTTTCAAGAGTTTTGTGTTTCCCGAATTTTGTAGCTGGAGTTCAATAATGCTACTTATTGGTTTTGCATACACTTTTCCCTAGCAAAAACAATTCTAACGGATTTAAGTACGGTGACCAAGACGGATCCGAAATTGGTCGACCAGGTCAGATCCTTCCAACGTTCAAGATAAACATTGTTTAAGAAGCGTTTTACAATACTACTATAACTATGTGCTGGGCAGACGTCGTGTCGAAGCCTCCATGACTAGACAATGGCGAGGGGCATGTCCGAGGGAAGATGTCCAACAGAAAAAACCGTCTTTTTTTTCCAGAAAATTTAAGTAATTATTAATGTTGCTGATGGTTTATAGAGTCCTATAACTTGGCATTCAGTAATGACAATCCAAAAGTTGATTTTGAGTTGGTATTGTGATTTTCCGTCACGTTTCAAAATATGTGGGTTTTCCAATATGTCAACTGTGAAGTTATGATTTATGAACATTTACATATACATCTTTCTATCCCGAAATTCATCAGTCCATACATTTTTTTTTGAAAAAGCCTGAATCTTCTTGATTTGTATCAAGCTAATAATACGTTGTCGGGTTTGTACAAGTGTAAGAGTGGACCATTTTGAACAATTTTTGTAAATTAAGTGAGAACAAATTTAAGGTAACCAAAAAAAAAAAAATAAAAATTAATTAAACAGCTATTATTCAAAAAAATATTTAATTTTATTTATTTTTGAACCCTGTTTTATTGAGTTCAAATGGTTATTACTTTTGATTTAAGTCATAATATTGGAAAGTTTTATACCTTTTAAAAAACTCCAAAAACATAGCCAATTTTTAAAGGTAAAAAAAAACAGTTTTAAGTCATACCATTTTTTTCAGGGTGCTCTTTTGAAAATCGAAGTAAAAAATAGATTTGATAACAGAATCCTGATATTTATTAATTTTTAGCAAAATGGTACAGAAAATTTAAAATATTTTAATGCACAAAATTGCTTTCACTATTAAGCAATATTTAAGAGTAGGTAATAATTAAAAAAAAAAAAAACAAAAATCAATTATGGACAGGGTGACCAAAAAACTGGGTCGGAGTGGTTTTTTTTAAATAAAAAAAAAAAAACAGCCGTTACTCGAAAACCGTAATGATGCGAATGAAGTTACTAAATTCTGAGTGGTCATAACCTGGCCTATCACCAGTTTCAGTTTGGACCATTATTTATGGGACACCCTGTATGTAGTACATACCTATCTACCTTTATCGCAAGTACAAATTAAAGGAACAATTTTGCGAGAAAAATCTTATAACTACATACAATTATATTAAATTAGCTTGACACGAATTGTTTTAATGAATTGTTTGTTGTTATATTCGTATGTTCTTTTATTTTCTACTAAATAATAAATAATAAATAAATACTAAAAAGGTCACAAATTTCACTAATAATTCACAAATTGTCATTTTCGAAACATCACAATAAGCATTCCGAACAAATTGTAGCAGTTAGAGGCTATTCGAAATAACATGTATCAAAACACTTGAATAAATGTTTGTTGGATTTGAAGAAAGGGGGGCTATATATACCAACCATTTAGTTGGGATGGACAGTTAAATAAAAAAAATTAATTAAATTACATGACCTGCGTTTAACATTATTAATAGATTAACGTTAAATCTCGTTATTAGCTTATTCGATTTTAGTGTAACTTTCGATCCACGTTGAGAAACGTTGAAAAATGGAACAAAACTCACATGATTTGTTTCAATTTTCATCGTTCCTCGACTTATTTTATAGATGTGATAGTTACAGAACTTAGGAACAATACAACGCTAATATTTAATGCCTTTGACAGTTTGCGAAGCGACTGACATAGTGATGTTCCTAACTTTAACAAGGCTTCACGAGCAAGTAATCGGTATAGTTGACTACATAAATTAAGTGTCGAATTCCTATTTCGGCGGTTAAAGTTTAGGACCTCGTAAGTCGAAAAATTCCAACAAATATTATTCAGCCTTATTGTGTCACCCGAAAAATATTTCACCTTAAAATTTTGTATTCCCCCGGAATTTTAAAAGCTATTGTGAGTTTCGGCCGAACAAAATTTCGCTGGCCTACTAAAAATAAGTGAACATTTAGGCTGTCAATAACAATACATTCCGTCCGAAATGAATGTTCACAATAAATGGGATTTTTTTAACACAAAATTTCGACTGAAACTCACAATAGGCGAAAAGTGAAACATCAATTTGGAATGTGGAATGTTGTTCGGGCGAAACTCACAATAAGGCTGATTAATGCAAAAATCAGCTTTTGGTAATCTGAGCGTCAAAATTCTGTTCTGAACATTTTATAGAAAAATGCAGAATTCAAAACAGTAAGGGAGATAAACGGAAGAGTAACAAGGAATGGATCAATACCAATTGAACTTCCAATACTGGTAGAATATTTCAGTGAAATGACAAAAGACAACTACAGCAATACCTTTCAATTTGCAGTTCCCAACATTCAAAACAACACTCTGGATGCCCTATTTACAGTTGCTGAAGTTGAAGCGGCTCTCAAAGAGTCAAAAAAGGACAAGGCCCCTGGATCGGATGGTATTCCAATGGAGTTTTATAAATTCAGCACTACAGATCTCATTATAAAACTAACAGCTGCGCTTAACTTCTTGCTTGTGGACGGTTCAGTTCCTGAATATTTTAACAAAGCTCTGCTAAATCCTATCCTTAAAAAAGGTGAATGCAGTAACCCAGCAAACTACAGAGGCATCTCAGTATTAAACGCATCAATGAAGATTCTCACCAAAATTCTAAGCAAAAGGTTGTACACATGGATCCAAGAAAATAATCTCCTTAGTGAAAACCAGGCTGGTTTTCGTAGAGATTACTCCACTGTAGACCAAATTTATGTGCTCACAAATATCGCCGAAATATCTATAAATAAGAAGAAAAAACTGTATGCATTCTACATCGATTTTAAAGCAGCTTTCGATACAATTGACAGAAAGGCACTCATGATGAAATTGTATAATAAAGGAATGTCTCTCAAATTCGGAAAAATTATAGAAAGTTTGTATGCACGTACAACGTCAGCTATAGTCAATGGAATCGAAATATCGGAGGAATTCGAAGTTGAAATTGGTCTTAGGCAAGGTTGCAATTTAAGCCCACTTTTGTTTGCCCTATTCATTGACGATATTAATGAGATTTGGACCGGAGGAGTAAAGCTGTTTGAAACACTTGTAATAAGCCATTTAATGTTTGCTGATGACATTGTTGCACTGGCTGAAACACCACAAGGTCTTCAGCTTATGTTGAACAGGCTGGCTGAATATTGCGATAAATGGAGACTGCAAGTAAACCTAGTCAAATCAAAAATCATGATATTTCGCAATGCAGGAGGTAGAAACTGTCGCAATGAAAAATGGAAATTTTCTAACCATGACGTAGATGTGGTAAATGAGTACAATTACTTAGGTGTTCTCATTACGAGAAATCTAAATATGAAAAGACATATGGCAGGAAAACTCGCAAAAGCAAAGAGTGCTATTAATGCAACGTGGAGAAGTGTCATGTCCAGTAAAGATGTAGATTCACCATCAAAGTATCGAGTTTTTGAGGCAACAGCAAAAGCCATAATGTGTTATGCTTCCCAATGTTGGGGCCACATAGAGTTTGAAGAAGTGGAGCAACTCTTACGATACTTCTTAAAAAGAATTTTCAAGTTGCCTCAGTCAACACCAAATAATGTTCTTCTTCTTGAAACTGGGTTATCTCCTTTGTACATATCAACGTTGAAAATGCAAGTTGACTATGCCATAAAAACTCTTCAAATGGACGATAGAAGATTGCCAAAAAAGATAAGTATGCTGGTAGTGAGAAAAGAAATCTCATGGTATGCACAGTGGAAGAGATTGGCAGAATATTGTAGCTTTTCTATAAGCCTAGATAGTAACAATATGGAGGCTTGGAAATATGAGGCGTACGAGTTAATCAAGGCGGTAGATTTGAGAAAAAGACAGGATTTCGAAATAAAGGCAAGGTCATCCGTACAACGAATTATATATGCCCAACTCAATCATAACCTAATGCACAGGAATTACTTCAATTGCAATTACTCAACGGAGGAAATATCTTCAATCATCAGAGCAAGAGCTGAGGTTATCCCGTTAAATTTCATTCCCTACAGAAATGACCTTGCAGATACATGTGGGCTGTGCAACATGAGGGCGAGGGAAGATGTATACCATTTTCTGGGAAGATGTCCTATTCTGGCGGAAATCCGAGTATCTGTATTTGGAAAAAGTGTCCTGAGCAATATGGAGATGAAAAACATCTTAAATGGTGAAAATTAGAAGCTGCTGGCAAAGTATATACATAGAATGGGGATTAAGGTACCGGAAAAACATAATCGAAGAGCTATTCTAATGATGTCCAAAAAAATACAAAGAAAATATATTTTATCAAATTTAAATGTTTTATTTCAATTACATATGTATAATAATTTACTTATTTAAACATAAAAATGTCACTCTGGCAGACGGCGTAGGCCATGCTTTTTTGTGATTTGTTACAATTAGCATTAAGAAATTATGAAAAATAAAGTCATTATTAATCTAAATCAAAACCTCTTACTATAGATCGCCATACAAAACTTGGCAGGTTGATTTTATTTCGGAAAAAATGCACAGACGACTTAGGAGGTTCTGCTCTTTAACCGTCGATTTGTGTTTGGCTCACTCGCTGCTCTACTCGCTTCTCAACTAGAAAAGGGTAAGCGAGTAACTAGCGAGTTGAGGAGCGAGTTGCTTGTTTTGCATTGAATTGTAACTATTGAATACACTCATGTGGCCTCAGGGCAAGACAAAAAAAAACAAAACAAAAAATAGAAAACATTTAAAAAATCCCAAACATGAGCTGGGTTCTGAGAATTGACAAAACAAGTAAAAACCTTCACTGACTGAGCTATATGCATAATATTTTTTGCCAAACAAAAATAATGAACAATAATACAAATAAAAAAATTCTACCTCAATCAAATGGATAAACAAAATTTAAGTCTCTTAAATCTGACATTTTTTGAGGTGTTAAAATTCGTCGTTGTTAAATCAAAATCTGTTATTGTTTTGTCTGCCATTCAAACTTGGTTTTTTTTTTTTTTTTTGAAGAGAAAGAGAGGAGGTTCATCATCATGTTCGCCTGCGTCGTAGAATTTTGTGCTTACGCTTATTATTATTTTACATTATAATGATTGCTAAAAAGTGTGACTCAAGAGCTAAATAATATACATATACCTAATATGTACATATGTATCTAAGTGGTTAATGTTATTATTATTAAATATCGTTCTCATATCTATACAAAGTAAAGTACCTATATACATATATATAATGTAAATTAAAATTTGTTGATAGTAATCATCAAATTTCATTGAAATGGATAAATGTGTCAATAGATTAATTAGCACCCGTTGGATATCATGAGACGATAAAAATATAAAATTGCATATCGAAATTCGTTTGCATTTACATTATTTTTGTAAGCGTGTTTGTTTAAAGATACCTTCATAGCTATACATTTTTGTTTAAATAAAAATATAGATTTACGAAACATCTTCATGATGTGGAGAGAAAAAAAATGAATTCTCAAGACCACAACATGCCGGCTTCGGCATGAAAGTGCTGATATTGAAAGAGCATAAAGCTTCAAAACTGCGTAAGGCAATAATGAATAGTCTATTCTAGTTTCTAGCAGCACATTGGGGGTGGTTCACTAGAATACACGTCATACTTCTATATTCTTATAAATAAAACAAAAAAAAGAACAGCAGACGTGACTTATATACGAATGCCTGCCAGTCTCCATTCTCTCCACCCGTTTTGCACCCTCATTTCAGGGGGGATGATGATGACGACGACGACCAACATTGCCGACCGCTGACTGCTGAGCCACGACCGGTATACGGTTGCGCCCCACAGAACATTTTTTCTTATAAATACACTTGGCATTCCTCTCAGCGGTTCATTCTCTCAGTGGTTAAAGTGACATGATAGTGAAGACATTGGTGCACTGTAACGAGTCATGTATCAGCATGCCCTTCCAAACGCAGATAAATTTTTCGCCAGTGGTAAGAGTAGAAAAATTAAACAAAAAATTGAATTTGTCAAACAAATTTGTGAATAAAAAAAAAAAAGTGCTTGTGAGAAAATTTTTTTGAAAAATGTGTCCCGAAAAATATAATGAAGTTCCCACAAAAGTGATAATGAGTGCGAGCGTGTAAAAACGGATCCGCACCCTTTGCAAAAAAAAAAAATAAAAAATATGTTCACGGTACAGCTTGTCCAATTGGGCATCTGAAATAATAATGTGAAAGGATATTTTTCGTGAGTTTGATTGTTTGTTTGTATTATCTGATAATGCTTTGTGTTTTCGAGTTATTAGAACAAATATTTCAGTCTTAAGATTTTTTTAAACCGCATGATGCAATAGCTGATGATGATGGGACTTTTTTGTCCTTAAGGATACCTACAATTTTAATCCATGTCATATGGCATGGTAGATATAGTTGTACATATACCTATAGCATTCCATTCAGATTCCCATAGTTGCTATAATTTTATTTTTATGGAAAACATAGTCGAGCTATTGCGCAGGGCAACAAGTAAAAGTTGAGAAAACGGGAGAGTTTAATGGCGGGTTGGTTCTGTAGTTATTTTGCCCTTGCAAAATAATTTTTTTTTTTTTTGCTTAACATGCAATGGAATTTTCGACAAGTTTGTGGGTAGAAAAAACTCATTTCAATAGTTGACGTAATTATCCCACGACTATAATATGGAACTTCAATCGGGCGCCAATCCATGTATGAAAAACTCAATTAACTATAATGTCTTATCATATATTTAGGTATACAATGTGGCTACCATGATTAGACCTTCATTCATTCAAGGAGCATTTATAGAAAGTTATTTTGTTATTTTTTTGTTTTATCAAAAGTTGTGTCTCATGCGTAAATTGGTTTGGCTAACTCACGTTAGTTTTGATGCGGTGATAACAGCTGATGACCTTTATCAGTATAAGTACCTATCTATCTATATAATAAAGTAAACATTTCTTTTTGATTAGATATTTTGTATCACAGGTTTGACGCAAGCTAGATAATTTCTTTTAGCTTATAAATATTTTAAGTCTAATTCTGATTGGTCAACCACCAATGACAACTGAAAGTCGATTGGATTTTTTTGACAGCTCACTAATAGGAGGCATTTTGTTGTATACTATTCGGTTAAATTAAAAAAAAAATAATATGTGAATCGACAATTTTTAAAGGTGACCCCTTAAAATATACCTATATAAATAAATAAAATCTTTATTAACTTTTTGCGTATTATTTTTTAAAATTAAGTTGGTAGTTAATTTTTTTTCCTTTTAGGAATTATTTTAATTGAAAGGAATTCGTAAAAATCATACAATTTTAGTATACTGAGAAAAAAAAGTATATTTTTTTAAAAATAAAATATTTTCTATATAAAGACATTACGCCAGCTTAGATTGAAGAGCAACTAACTTAATTTTTGGATTTTTAAGAGAAATAATTACTTAGAAATTAAAGCCAACGACTGGGTTGCACGTACTTGCTCTGAAGTTCTTATACAGAGGGTGGTTTTAAATTTTCAGAGTTCCAGATTTTTATGAAATAAATTTGATCATTTAAAATACATTGAATTTTTAAGAAAAAATTTAAATGTGTACATATATGTGGATATATAGAATTAAAAAAAAAAATCTAGAACACTTCTATATGTAAGTACCTACATCCAAAACACCATTATCGTTTTATAACAGGATATAGGCTTAGTAACTATTTTGTTGTTCAAGTAGAAGAATAGAAAATAACATTTGGAATAATACATAGGTATAAATTAGAGAAAATAGTAAGGAAATATGACACTTGTTTTAAAAATGCTAAATCAATTCCCAAGAAAGTTGTGTTCTTTATATTTTGAAAACAAAAATATGGTAAGCTATTTTAAAGGATTTAATGTTATTCACTCAAAAACATCATTAATAAAAACATGAACCAGTTTTTAAAATATTGATTTTTTTTTTTTAAATATTTATAATTATTTTAAAAGCTAAACAAAACATTTCTTTGAAAATTTTTATATGAAATATCAAAATAAATAAAAATTAATTCGTTTTTTTGTTTGTGGGCGTATAACTCCGTTGAACATCATCCAATTTGCATGGAGATTTTTTTGTTGGATTCCTATTGAACTAAAGAAAACCAAGTAGTACACAAAATTTTAAATTACAAACGGAAAAGTAGGAAAATCGTGAAAACCCGACAGGTGTGGGATTTTTTCTTTTCCACATTTTCTACGCAACTGCTGTATAACTTTGTTTTATCGAAATCGGTTAAGCCGTTAACAAAAAAATTCTAAAATAAAAAAAAACAGTTTCAGTTTTGGTATAAAAATGTCGACCATATCTATTAACATAATATTGATAGGTCTGTCAATTTGCACCCACTTTTTTCCTGTTTTTATCATCGTTATGTTAGTTTTGATTAAAATTCCGAGTCATTTTTTTTTAATTTAAAAAAAATTTTAATGACAAGAACCTTTTAAGTTTTTCATAATTTTGTATTTACAATTAAAGAGTTGGAGACCTTAACCTTTTTTAATTGATGACTTCAAGTTTTTTTCTATTTTTTTTTGGAACTTCAAAAGGAACTGTAAAATTAGAGCCTCACCACAAATTCCTAGTTTATGGTGGTAGATGAGAAAAGGAGTTTCATGCTAATTTTACAATGAAGCTGGCAAAGCGCATTATTAAATTTTTGATTTTTTTCAATGAGGACTTCAAAATGTTGGTAAATTTGTTTGCTTGAACTGCAAAAAATTTGGAGCCTTATTTAAAATAAATATCTTGCTTGGATGTTAAAAAAAACAGTATGTACCTACTGCTTACTTCACTGTGAGGTTAGCAGTATATGCGATCGGGCTATTTTGGCGCACATAGTCTCATTTAAAATATTAAAACTATACATATTCATATAATTTAAGCGCAGAAAAAAAGTCAATAAATTAGCCAAGTAGCTTTAAAAATTTAGACCAAAGGTAGAGTTTTTCTTGGTTTAAAGTTTTTGGTTATAGTTTTTGGAAAATATCAAGAAATATATCAGTTTTCAGGAAAAAATGTCAAGAAAAAATTGTAGCTATCAAATTCTTCACAAAACGATTATTGATTTTTTTTTCGTGAAAACAAGAAGTCAAATCCAAATTTTACTTATATTTCCAAACATTAAGTCATCGAATATCAGGCGGTATTGTCGTTAGTCCTATCTTCTGTAAGTCACATCTGATCTAGGTAACGCAATTTCAGATGGTGAGCAGTGGTCGAGCATAGCCATACTTGTCCTCATGCATTGATAATTTGTACCCTCAATTATTATGGTATCGAAGAAAGAGGAAAAATGAATCTTTATAACTTTGACAAATGTATGGCATTGTGTGCTGCAGAAATCTAAAATAAAAAAAATTATTAGATTCCCCTTTAAAATCTCTAAATTTGCTAAAATTTGTAATACTAATAAGAATTATAATAGGAAGTCCCCAAATATAAAATATAAAGAATATTTGTGTACAAAAATAAACCAAATAAAATAAAATAAATAAACAAAATAATTTGTACTACAATTTGTGATTATAAGCAAAATCTAAGATCTTAAATTTTACTTTTTAAAATAGAAAATACTCTCTTTTTTCGGCTGACGGCAAAAGTTAATGCTCTATTGTGAAATGTGTACAAATTTTAACCAAAAGAATTACTATACTAAACCAAAAGTAAACTTTTCGCAAAAACTCATCACTATCATGAATTTATATTAAAAATTTACAAAATTTGTATTGTCCAAAGTTTTAATTGTTTTTTTTATCATGATCAGTAAAAGAGGAATTTTTCATAGATTTGCATAACTAATAAATTTATACCTATTAAATATTCTAAATATTCTTTCCTCAAAATTTTGATCCAAAAGTATAGCTTGAAATAATCTAGCGATTCAGTCATACAGAATTTAGTTTGTTCGCTATAACTAAGAGAAAATTTCTATAGATATAGCTATTAAGTCACTGAAATGGAAACAGTGGGTACACCATTTTTTGTTTTCCTAAATAAAATTGGAATCACTACGTTTTCCAGCGATCGTTTTCCCGTGTAACGTTTGCCCGCCGATTTGAAAGATAGTTTTTTTGCTACAATCCCGCAGCACGATATCCCGCGGAACGATTGCCTATGAAATTTTCCACGGGATTGGCGGCGGGATAGGCAATACTAATTAGTACTTTTTGACAATACTATTTTGCATTAATGCAATAAATATTTTAGGTTTGTTAAAATATCTAATAATGTTTTTTCATTTAAGCGTTTTTTTATTTTTTTTTTATTTTCATAAAAAAAAAACTTTTCATAGACTCAACCTCGCACCTACCCCAAATCCTATAGTGTGCCAAGCAGGGAGGGTTGCCATACATACCTCACCTTGACAAAAGAAAAGACTTTTGTACAAGAAAACTGCTATTGAAATGAATTTTGTTCATATGCGTTGTCGATTAGTATTGAAAAAGTAGGAATCGGTGGGCAAACGTTACACGGGAAACTGTGATTCGGGATATCGTTCTGCGGGAAAACGTTTTTCGGGAAAATGTTTTGCGGGAAAATGTACGCGGGAAAACGTGACGCGGGAAAACGTATAAATAAAATATAAAGAATTCTTCTGAAGAATGTCTTAAAAAACACAAAAAGGTTTGAACGATGCTGATAAACTGAATTTTGTTCAGAGCTTAGAAGCCGATATTCAGGGAATTATTGTAGAGTTATATAGAGCACTAAAATCTCGACTCGGGTTTTAAATTGAACTACCGATTTGTGAGAAGCTGTTAAGAGGAGGTCATGAGCCTGAAATCATGTTTAAAACATAAAAAAAGCATGTGTATATGAAAGATTGAGTTGGACATTTTTCGTATAGACCAATTAACTACGTTAAGAAAATCAGAAAATATACATGGGTCCTATTTTAAAGCAATCTCATATGACTGTGATCTTTTAACACCAAGAGAGCAATTGTTCTAGTTGAAATGTATTTTATACATCAAGGATTTCATTCTAACTACAAACGAGTATCTCAATTGAGTCAACGTTTAAGGCGGCTTAATCAAAACCACAATTGATTTTATCACAAACTTATTTAAAATTCAAATACCTTTGACTATTCTATGCTTCGTTTCTCACAATCAAAATACAAATCAGATCTAACATTATACTTGAGTCTTCTTGTTTATCAAGCCATTTTTTTTTTTTTCAATGGTAGCTGTAAGTAGGTATGTCCTTCTTTCAACTCCTACCTCAACTATAAGAAGAAAAAGTAGTCAAATCTGGTGCCACATTGTCTGTATAAGGATATAACAAAAACACCCTCAAAGTCTAGGGATGAAATGTAATTTAACCTTTTTCAATGTTAAATACCTCGTTAAAGCGTGTATCATTTTGCTCCCGGATACTAGATCTGCTGACGGCAGGCAGGCGACGATGATGAGGACCAGTGTTATAGCGCAGGCTCTCTCTTTTATATTGAATTATATAATGTGGTAATATTGTAAGAAAATTTAACTATAAAAAAGGATACAAAATATACAAAATCTACGATAACTCAATTGTTTATATGTAAGCTACAATAATTTTTGAATACAAGGATAGATTTTTTTAATGCTGGTAGCTGGATGTAAAAACAACGTGGTATCCTTGGCTGAGTATATATTGTAATTGCTTTGAAACTTACATAGTTCATCCAACTCTTTTAAATATGCACATTTCTAAGTTTCATCCAATCATGAAATCCTGTGATGTGATCTACTATTTGATTCTGAATATGATAAATAGAGGATTAGAAATACATCGTTATACTAGTGAATTAGGTCACAGTTTTAATGGCGCCGAAGATAGTTTTCTTCTCATTTTGATTTGTTTCTGTTTTTCTTGTACATTTGTGGTTTTTTTTTGAAAGGTCTCCTTGATAAAAAATAAACAGAGAAATAAAATTATACTAATTGGATGGAAAAGAAACATTATTTTAATGATAAAATTTATTTATCTAGTTAAGGATTCTAGCTAAAGTAAAAGTATTTTTACATACCCTATATATGTTTGCTGATTTTTCATCTTTACTTCTCGATAATTTATTTGGGAAAAAAAAATAGTGGGCTAGGTTTGAATGGATGTTACAACGCGTAAAAATAAAACTATAAAGATTCCATTTCTAACTTTCTTTTTATTCGATGTGTTGCCAAGAACTGGAGCATGTATAGGGTGTGTTTTATTTGAATCAACAATTTTTTATCCATATAAGGAAGAGTCAATTTGTTTTTTTTTGTTTTAAAGTAAGTAATTTAATTTGTAGAAAAAGATTTTGAAAGGTGCATCGTGTGGGCTGTACTTACTGAAACCATAATGTTGCCGACATTATGGGCTTCAATTACAGGCTTAATGGTTCTTAATTCTACAGGGTGGGTCAAAAGTGACTTCCTAAAGTGATAATAACTTTTATAGATTAAATTATTTTTTATTAATAATTTATTTTAGAATCACAAAGTATGATTTACGGAGATTTTTTTGGACTAAGTATGGATAATGTCCCTTAAATGAGCACCGTCTCACAGAGACGGGGTTTTTCAGCGTTTTCCATAACACTTCGTAAGACATCTGGGTTCAGTGCCTGTATTTCAGCACGAATGTTCCCCTTCAGCTGCGGGATAGTGGTGGGTTTATTTACGTGTACACTTATACACTTTACCCTTCAAATAACCCCACAGAAAAAAGTCTGATGCAGTCAAATCCGGAGAACGTTATAGAGGCACATTAAAATGACACTGATAAGCTATTTGAGTTAAAATAATCGAGTGATTATTTTCAAAATAAAATTCAATTAGTTTGGTCCTCTCTAAAGCGCTGTAGTTCATTTTAGCAAATCTCCCAAGTTTGTTTTATAAGTACCTTTAAAAAGGAAAGGAAAAAAAAATAAAAACAGAAGAGTTATGATTTTTTCAAATTATAAGAAGAAACTTTTGACCTACCCTGTATTTTACATAATATTACATTGACATTTTATTTTGTTTTGGCAAATAAGGGGCCTAGTTTTATACACTAGTCATGTTTTTTTGGGGAGGCTATTCACAGTACAGTAGGATTTAACACAAGTTACAAATACAACATCCACAGTAGAATTACTTCCAATAAAAGCAGAAGTAGAATCCTACTGCGAATGGGTAGGATACTGCGGACTGGTTTTTTTCGGGCATTTCTATTTTACTGTATATAAAATCCCAAAAAAACACGGCTACTGTCTTATATTTTTTTTTATAAAAATTCTTTGAAAAAATTGTCATTAATTGTTTTTTACTATTTATTTAATACTCTATGATTCATATCGGGTTGTTCAAATCCATTTGTCTTTGTATGTGCCTCATTACTGAACAAAATTCGGTCGAAGTGCATGAAAAACATTTTTCAAAGAAGGCAGATTTTCTGAATAATTTAGAGACTTTTTTGCAATGTGAGTCTTTCCATGATGATTTGTCAAACAATACTGAATACAAATAAAGCATGACATCAGTCATGCGTGATCTTTCAAAATCAATATTTCTAAATAAATCATGCGTCAACGTGTTTTTAACTCTTTGGTGTCAACGCGTTGCAATGTTATAAATATAGGACTCTACACGCCATCAATGTTACTGTAAAGCTATGATGAATAAAAAAGGCTCCACACGTTTCAATGAACATTGAATTTTTTGTAACAGTGCGGTAAATCATACATGAACATTAAAGAAAATCAAAATTATTTTGTGTTTCCCGTAAATGTATCAATTTGGGCTTGCTCAGGAAAATGATATCTCGGAGATCTCAGGAATCTCAGTTATCTGAACAGGATTTCATAGAAAAATTTCTCAGCTTTGCTGTCAAAATTCTAAGCAACAAAAATCATGGATTCGCTTGCTCACTTTTTGAGTGAGCAAAATCTCTGAGATCTCAACTTTCTGAACGCGTAAAATGTATCAATATTACTTGAGAGTTGTGACGAACATTGAAGTGTCTACTAACAGCTATCAATGTTACCTGAATGGAGGCTCGTTCAAGTAATATTATTAGGTTACATTTATGGTGTGCCCTTAAGCGGCCTCTAGACGAACGATACAATCATCGGTTAGATATTGTAAAAACCATACAACTGTTTTATGGTGTGTATGTGAGCTTGAAACCGTTGTTCCGATATCGCTTTGTGGAATGAGTTTCACCGCCAACCTGCGATTGCAAGCTATGATTGTGAGGAGGTTTGAGAGTCAGCCGCAAATTGTCATTGGATTATATTTAATTCAAATATCAACATTAAAAAGTGCCAAATCCCGTTGGAGGAAATCTACGATATTTATCGAAACGTCTTAAAAATCTGAAATTTTTTAGATTATACATTTTTACCCCGAAAAATGGCAGTTTTAGGGCTTTTGGATGAAAAATAAATCGAAATATTCATAATACACCAAATCATTTTTTTGTTTCCTATCTGACAAGCTATAAACTGTCGAATTCCATTTAAGGATGGTTATGATGCCGATGGATTAAAAACTCTAAAAAATAAGATATTTCTGTTATTTTATTTTTTGCTCCTAAAAATGCTATTTTTGAGGTTTTGGGCGATTTGTGGATCGAAATATGTCTAAATATAGTTTGTTGTCTATCTTTAAAGCTATAAACTGCCAAATTTTATTGAAAGATGGTTACGATGTGGATGGATAAAAAATCTTAAAAATAATATGAAAGTGAAATTTTATTTTTTGGACTGTCATGCTACGAACTGTCAAATTCCATTGAAGGATGCCTACGATGTCGATGAATTATGAAACCACTGTTAAATAATTCATTCTGCTTTGTCAACGTTGAGATACAGTCAATGTGCTGATATGAGCAGTCTGTCAATGGCGTATTGTAAGAGTGACACGGTCACTCAAAATAATCAACGCGTTTACCCTACAAACGTCAACGGATCCGTCAACGCATTGGCAATATTCTGTTTTGACAATCACACGCGCCTTGAAAACTTTAGAACAGAACTCATAGTCATTTTGATATCAGTGAGTACACTCGTATTGACAATATATAGTAGTAACTTTACGCCCTTGATATACTATATTTTATATTGCATACAAAATTTTCAGAAAAAAACTATGTCAATTTTTTTTAAAACATTTAAATATTGTTTTTTGAAATTTCAATAATATGAAAACGGTTAGGAAATTAAACATTATAAAATAAAATACGAAATTTTTTGATAATTTTTATATACAAATAAATTTTCTGTATTAAAATTCCTAAAATTTTGTATAAATAAGAAAAAAAAAACTATCTGGTTTTAAACAATCAACAAAAAAACTAAATAAGTGCTATGTAACTTATATTTTTTTTTTAATTTAGCCTGAAAACAATTACATATTTCAAAAATTGTTTATGATATGAAAAAGTAAAAAAAAATCTATTAAAACCGTAATTATTTCAACTACCTTTTTCAGCTGCTATGTCAACATTTCAACATGATGATAAATTAATTGTCTATCTCTTTTTCGCTCAGTTGACTATTTAGAATGATTTAATGAGCTATTATAAAAAGGCGTAGTAGTGTCATATTTATTAAAATGAAAAGTGTTTTTTTTTTTCATTTTTGTGTAAGTTTCACATGACTAACCTTAGTTTTCAATAATTCCTAAAATATCCTGTATTTACATTAATGGCTCTTGTATCACATTTTAATCTGATTAAGTAAAAAGGAAAAATACTTGAGCGTTGAAAAAAAGGCATTTATTTATGCCCATCATGACACGTATTTACCTATGTGTATGAACATGTATCAAATGACAATACCTTAAACCTGCATTATATATAGAGTAGAGATACTATTTGCTGGAAAAATATTAATTTACAAAGCGCATTCATCGTTAGTGTTATATATGTATGTATTAGAACCCCATTTGAAGTAGGATATTAGATATGTTCACCTACGTTAATGGTAATTTTCCATCACACTTTGTAGATTAAAAGCAATTTTCACAAAATGTCAAAGGCAATTTCATGCAATTAAAAAAAAAAAAAAAAAAAAAAAGTAAAAATGATTCAACCATTTAAATACTTCCCCCGCATTCATGATGAAAATATCCATATTCGTAGAGATGTATAGATACCTATTGTGTCGCGGTAAAATAAAAATTGGATTCACATTATAAATTCAAATCTTGAAATATTTTATTTTTCTATTGTTTTGGTTTTATAACAAATTACAATCAATTGTAGGGTAAGTCTGGTGTTATAAATTTCAATAAAGCGAAAAACAAATTGCAATCTTTAATACAGTAGCGGACTAATAACAACACAAAGTGGGCGCTTATAAGGCACTAAGAGGTTGGAAAGTTATTTTAAAAAATGAAGTATTGGAGAGGTTATCTACTTTTTAATGCATATAGATTATTCACTGTAACCTATAGTTCATTCTCTCATTTAATTTCAATTCTCCTTAAAATTTACTTTGTTGTTTAAAAACTCTATCTTTAAAAGCCCATTCACATAAAAGCGATCAACGACCGACGAATAAAACAACAAATGGGATTTAAAACATTTAAACATTTAATAAGCCTAAATTCTTCACAAAAACTGGACCAAATGGTAGAAAACTTATTTAAATTAATGTTAAGATACTAAAATTTGCGTTTTAATTTATGAAATAAGAAAAATTTGAGAAAATAAATTAGTCGTCGCGAATAGCAATCTGTTCGTGACGACCAATTTATTTTCTCAAATTTCTCTTATTTTAGAAATTAAAACGCAAATTTTAGTATCTTAACATTAATTTAAATAAGTTTTATATCATTTTGCCTAGTTTTTGTGAAGAATTTAGGTTTATTAGTTGTTTTAAATTCCATTTGTTCTTTTATTTGTCGGTCGTTGGTCGGTTTCATGTGAATAGGCCTTAAGATGCCAAGTCATCACAATTCGTTACTGTATACTGTATACGCGCATTAGTTTTATGAGAGACATTTAAGTATCTCACTATTAATTATTTCTGTTACGTGCATGTTGCATGATTTATAATAAATGGCCGAACCATTATTCAGTTAAATTTTGAAAAATTAGTTTTTTAAAATGAAAAGTGTTGTGAAATAAATAGTTCCAAAGACTTTGAAGTTAATTATTAGTTTATAATTTTGCGTCACACTTGGTTCTTTTTTAGGACGTGATTTCCATAAAAAAGGTTACAAGTTTTAATAAGTAATAATGTATGTTATAAGTAGTACAGCCAATTTTTAAAATGTTTGCCTTAAAAGGCCTACCATGATCCAATATAAATTTGGGCGATATACAGGGTGGCGCACCAATTGTGCTACAATAAGAAATTCAAATAACTTTTTTTTTAATCGATGTATTTCATTTATTTTTTTTTTATTGGTGAGAAAATTAAATTTTATTTTAAATAGTTAGTTGTTTTTAAAGATTATAGACCGCAAATGACCTCCACGCTGTCCCACGCATATGCGGCACCTGGTCAAAAAATTATTCATTGCGGCCTGAAGAGTTGAAGTTGGGATCGCCTCAATTATTGTCGTTATGGACTGCTTTAATTCAGTTAAATTCCTGGGCTTCGTTTTATACACCTCTTGCTTGACATAACCCCATAAAAAGAAGTCTGGTGCAGTCAGGTCAGGTGACCTTGGGGGCCAGCGAAGAGTGGAGTTCCTAGAAATTAATTTGTTTGCGAATTTTTTGTTTAGCTCCGCCATAACTGGTCTGGCTATATGTGCAGTTGCTCCATCTTGCTGAAACCAAACGCTGTTGAATGGTATACGTCTTCGGCGCAGTTCTGGGTAAAAAAACTCCTTCAACATCTTTAAATAACGGTCCCCATTGACAGTAACGGTTACACCGTTTTCTTCAAAGAAGTACGGCCCGACAATACACCTTGATGAAACTGCGCACCACACAGTGACTCGTTCTGGGTGCAGTTCCGTCTCATGGAGCATTTTTGGATTAGACTCATTCCATATACGGCAATTTTGCTTGTTTACATTGCCGTTAAGATCAAAATGGGCCTCATCAGACATGAACAAACAATTGATCAATGTGTTGTCTTCTTCGGCCATTGATATCATTTTTTGGCAAAATTCCAGGTGAACAGGCAAATCCTGAGGGTTTAACTTGCTAGTAATTTGGACTTTGTACGGAAACAAGTTTAAATCGTCATGAAGTATCCGTTGTAATGACCGTCTACTAATTCCAATTTGCCCCGATAAGTTTCGGGTCGAAACGTTCGGATTGACCTGTATTGCAGATGCTACTGCTGCGATTGTATCCTGAACCCGAACATTGGCATCTCGATGGTACGGCCTTCGTGCGATGCTTCCAGATTCGGCAAACATGTTTACAAACCTCATAATGATCCATCTACTCGGGGGATAACCGCCAAACTCCCGCCTAAATTCCCTTTGGACGGAAATGACGGACTGCAAAGTATGGTACCGTTGCACTATCCAAATTCTTTTCTCCGTATCCCAAGCATCCATTTTTATAAATCTAAATAGTAACCTACAAAATAAAAAAAAAAATAAGCCGATTACTCACACAGAAAAAAAGTTATTACGTTTTATTTTTGTAGCACGATTCGTGCGCCACCCTGTATTTCCAATTATTTTTTTATAAAAAAAATGTTGGCGATATTTCCAAATCGATTTGGGTGTATAACCCCACGCCGTTTTGGACATTCCCCCAACACATGTGTTTTCTTCATGTTTGTTTATGACCAAAAATAACGGTACCTGCATTATAAAAATTTCTTAGATGTTAACAAAAATCCTATTTTTCTCAAAAATGGCTTCACAGATTTAAAAAAAAATTATTTTTAATAGCTTTTAATAGTATTTTTTTTCTCAAAATAGGGGGAACTCCACATAGAACCATATTTTAATTTTTTGTTTTTCTCGAAGATTGTTCATTTTTTATTTAAAGAAAAACTTATTTTTCTGGTAAACGACTTACGACTAGATATTTATATAGTACCATCTACCATTTAAGACATTTTAGAGAAAGTCAATTAGCATTACCTCTCAAAAAATCATTTTTTTTAATTTCGAATATATCTCATTATCTGTTTTACTGATTTATATTAATTTTGTATACAAGAGTTTCTAATAAATTTAAATTTCATTTCAAAAGTGAAAAAAAAAAATATTTTGAATTAAAAAAAAATTATTTAAAATTGATTAAGTAGAGGAAAAAGTGGTTTGTAAGTCTAAAACGTTCATGTCGGGTCGTGTTTTTTTCCTGCAGAAAATTCATAACAAATATTTAGTGTTTGGATTAACAATGTACAGGTAACAATTGTCTTATTTCTTTGAATAAGTGATGAAAACCAGTGTTTTTATTAAAATATGAAATTCTTGTAATATGGAAATCCTAGAGGAACCTAATATGGAACCGGGTTCCATATTACCATTACGTGTTTTTATTTACCTATCAATGGGGGCAAGGTGTGAATACTGGGAACAGAAGTGGTCATCAATTAGAATCATCATCCGAATCCAATACAGAAATATCTTCTGGTGATTCCGTTCTTTCCGAAAGTGGCAATGGACACACTCCAACAGAAGAAGACAATAATGTTAGTTGCATATTCCCACCTTCTCCTCTATAACTAAAAAATGGCGTATCAATTTTTTTTTCATAAAACTGTTTACAAATTGTTATTTTTATAAACTGCTCCAAAGATATTAAAAATTTTTATCATAAATTTAGATTTGTTAAAACATATGTATCTATTTCGCAACATGTTAGCAGTACAATTTTCAAAAAAATTAAAATTTTGGCAATTAATTTCAATGCATTGTTAACATCATTATGTATGTGGTTGTGTGTGAGTGTTTGCATGTTAATTTATTAAAGTATACTGATTGGCGTCATTCTTATTTTCGTTTGGGTGTCCGAAAATATTCCACGTTCTTCTGAGAGCGTTCAATTAGCACCAGATGACAGTCTCCTGAAAAGAAACACACTTTAAACGTCAAAATCGTGAAATGTAATTTTTTTTTATTTAATTTTGGAATTGTGGTTGTGCATTTGTGATAAAATTCCACCTACTTTATTTTATTTACTTTACTATGTATGCCTATTTATTTGGAGCCTAATTATTAGTTTATCCACACGTCATGTAGTTACACCATTTTCATCGCCAATAGGATCAAAATCTTCCAAATAAAGGGTTCAGAATGTTTATAAATAATGAAAATTTTTTTGGTTTTATCTCTGAGATCTAATTTTTCTGAACGCGCCTATTTATTAGGCATGTTCAGGAAAATGAGATCTCGTAGATCTCAGAAATCTCAGTTACCTGAACGGGCTTCCTCAGCAAAATTTCTCAGCTTCGCTGTCAAAACTCTGAGGAAAAAAATGTTGGATTCGCTTGCTCACTTTTTGAGTGAGAAAATTCTCTGAGATCTCAGTTTTCTGAATACACTAGTTACATGACTGACAGCTTATTTGACAGAAAACTTTATATTAAAAAAAAACCTTTAAATTCGGAAAAACTAAAACATTAATTCTATTAAATAAAAAGCTCAAAGCTTTGATTTAGGTAAGTGATTATAAAAAAAAAACGTAGCTTTTTATTGGTGACAGTTTATCAACTTTTTACATTTCAAATCCTTGAAAATGTCAAAACCATCCACTAAGAACAGCATCACTTGCCATTTCCCAACATTTCCTTTTTTTAGGGCAATTAACAAAAAACAACACACAAATGTGTTTAGCAGAAAATTACCCCCATTACGAAAAACAAAAAAAAAAAACTTTGAACTCTATTGAAACATACATAAGAATCATTTCAGAGTTTCAATAATAGTGTTTATAAAGGAATATGAGAAAAAAGTTTTATATATAAATCAATTATTTAATAGGTGTAAATATTGGGGCTACGATAAATTGTTGGAGCTGCGATAAATGGTTGGAGAAACTATGTGTGTCTTGAGGGGAGAAATTTTTAAATATTTTGTCTGATATTCTTTAAGTTCGACGATTCAATTGGGTTTGATGAAAGTCAATAACTAAAAACAAAATAATAATTTTATATAATCAACAAACAGTCCTTATCGAAGGGGTTCAATTAACACGAAATAACAGTTACGACTCAAGCTTTGATTTAATCATTGTTCGAATTACTTGTCGAATCGTTTATAGTCGCTATCCAAATTAAACGCAACTCAATGAGTGTACATAGCTTCGGGATATTTGTTCATCCTACATAGTAGGTATAATAAATCAATGCAATGTTAACCTTTATCAAACAAACAAAATCCATCCTGAATTGGAACAAAACCAACTCGTATATAACAAACACGTTGTTATATCAAGCGACACTCGCAAAGTTCCACAAACATACTTTTCAGATTGACCCTTGACATGCAAACCAAATATGAACTACCTATATGTGTCGATTTCATCACAAAAGTCTATATATTCATATCGTTAACCCTTAAGGTATTTTAAAATAAGTGTACCTACTACCTACCTACCTTTTTGCTACTTCCTCAGCTCTTTAAAAAAGCTTTATTTACTATAATTCATACTTCGACATGCAATCTTCTATATACCTAAGTTGTTGATATAAGTAGGTGTAGCGAGTTAACTGCACTTTTGATTTGTATTTTCCAGTCGTCGTCGTTCGTTCAATCTTTATTTTATAGGGCTACAGATTTTCTATCTATAAAGTCCTGAAATGATTGTCTATAGTGCCTTTATTTTATATTCTTACACATTCAAATCCCAGTGATGTCAAATCAAGGACACAATCAGAGCGCAGGCGTTAATATACTTTGTTTTTGTTTTTGTTGAACTTATCATTACAGTCTCCGGCGGCGTATCCATTGATTTTTAAGGGGGCGACAATAAGACTAGACCAATGCTTTGAGAATTGTTCTAGGCATGAGTTTTAGAGTGACCAGATTGTTAGATTAGAGCAAAAAAAAGCAAACAAAACAGCGGTTTTTAAAACAGAAAAAATAGACTCCAGGGAAAAGATTAAATTCAGAAGTAAATTAAACTTTTACCACCATATTATTCACTCAATTCATGCAGATTAAAATTTAAATCCGGATGTATTTACATTAATATAATTTAATTTTCATCTGGATTTATGTTTTAATCTGGATAAATCGAGTGAATAATACGACGGTCACAGTTGACTAACTTTACACCTGGATTTAAGTTTTAATCTGGATTAATCGAGTGAAAAATATGGCGGTAAGACTTATATAACTTAGACAATGGAACCGGTTGCCTAAACCTTGACTAAAGTGTGATATTTTATTTTATTAAAAAAGACAATATTTTCAATTTGTTTCGAACAATGAAGACACTTTTTAACAAGTCAAAAATCTATTAAACAAGGCTGTTACGATATATTGTTACATGTTAATAAGTAACGTAACGATAAGAATAAGACAACAGTTTAAAATCACATTTATGAATGAATACAGCTCCAAATCATATCCAATTTTCTTATTGATTTTTGAAAATATAAGTTAATTGAATAATGCTACACTCGTATTTATGAACGTTGTCTAACTTTAGATAGGCGCCAAGTTTTAAATAAACATTTTTAGTGGATGTTTAAGAATTATCTTACTTAGACCTTGTCTTATGTACTATTTTATTAAATTAAATAAAGCATATTTACTATTATTTCGGACTATCAAGACACACATTTCACATTTTATCTGACAATTTTAGGTAACATACAAATTAAATTAGTTTTTACTAATTTGTTTTAAAAAAAAAATTTATTTTGGCAGAGGTTCTGCTTTATTTAAAATTCAAAATACAATTGATTCATTTTTCTTGATTTCTAAAGCTTTAATACTAATAAACTGCTGACCAACCAATTTGATGGCGTGGCTATGAGATGATGAAATTGACGATCGCATCGTGGGGGATGTTTGCTGACTTGCAGTTTAAGTCACGTAGGCTGCTGTGGTGTTAATCTCTATGAGATGTTTTCTGTTTATATTATCTGGTGATGGGGAACAATTTGCTGAGTAGCATTTTAGACATCTCTTCATGATCGTCTGTTTATGTTTATTTATTGGCTATGGATGAATGTGGCTTATTTATGTCAATGGGATTTGGATGTGAGGAGAATCAATATGTTTGGTGTTAACTTACACAAAGTAGTATTAATTAAAAACCATACAAATGGTCACCCTTATTATAGTGTAGACATTAAAATGTCAAGTTGTAAGTATGTATGCATGATTGTATATATAAATTCCTTGGAGAAATTATGGTTCACTAGATTTGTATTCGAAAGTGTTTCCTTTTCTAATAAAAATGAGGTCTTTGACCGAGTTCTTCACCATTTCATTCCAAGAATATACATTTAATGACTTTACTACGACATGATTCTGAATAAGTGGTAGCGCGGCGTGGAGCGGTGTCATAAAAATTGTGTTATTCTAAAACAAAGTAAGGAAAGGTGGTAGCTATGTTAGTAATATGTGAGCTTACATCATAGAAAATGAAACTTAATTATTATCACTAAAAATCTTGAATCATTCAGCAAATAGAGCTTTTTTTAGTGAAATCCTGTCTAGTTTAAATGGTGGTGGTAGTTAGTGCCTGGATATTTGCTTAAAAGCTCAATGAAAAAATTATATCTTTCATTTTTATAAAAATAAGGAAAGTAAAAACTGCCAGGGTAGAGATTGTTCATGACATCAGCTTTGAGATGGAAATTGAGATAAATTTCGTGTTTTAGATGCATGTACGGATATGTATCGGATAACCACTCGTACGTGCTCCAAATTATTGTATCTTCATTTATTAAGGGGGTCTTCCACGTTCCAATGAAAATTAAGAGATTACATTTCAGAATATTTTGCCAATGATAATTAGAAATGTTTTTTTTTTTGCCTTTTTTAATCATCACATCCTTCCAAATTCCTAGTAGAAGTTTAAGCACAAATAATTCTCATACACGTGTTTGAGGGCGAATCTGTAAAATAATTCCAATAAAAAGGCTATTAAAAGTTTATAGTATTTTTAAATATTTAAAATATTGTTGAAAGAAATTTTGGAAAATAAAATTTAAGGTAAACTTTTATGTATTTAACCGGATTCTGCAGAATCGATGGACTGATACTGTAATAGTCAAAGGATGTATCAGTTAACTGCAGAAAATTGTTTCTAATTTTCATTTGCGGTTCCTTTGCGAAGTTTCTCAAAGAATATAATAAATAATTTGTCCCGAATAGGGAAGATCATTTTAATAAACAGTCCTGCTTACAAAATTATAAACTTTACGAACATAAGTAATGAATTTGTGAAAAAACAAAAATAAAATTCAAACTGAATGAAAAAACAAAAACCTACCACCAAGTTTTTTGAAGACTGGAATTATAGCTATTTCACATCCAATGACCATTTCATTCATTTCTAGATAAATTTTCAATTATTTGTTCATTGAACGTAGCCACTTTAGAATATAGGTTTGGAAAATCAAATGAAGTGTTAAAGTTAGACAAGCGATGTAAAATATTTATAAATAAGGTATTGGAGATGTCCAAAGTTAGACATACCTACTTTGGATTGGGTTTACATATAAAATAACAGCTTGAAATTGTGAACATTTCTTGTCTTATAGGACAAATTTTCTGTGTACACAAAATAAAAGGCAGCAGTTGAACGCATCCATCAGTTAAATTTATGAACGCCATCATGCAACCGACTAAAATGGCCCATGTGGAAATTAAGTCAAGTAGTCAATCAAAACGTCAATCAAGAATGTCAATTAGCCAGTTCAGGTTTCTTGAGATATCTGAGATCTCAGCAATCTCAGAAATCTGAACGTAATTCCTCAGTGAGATTCCTCACTTTTGCTGTCAAAAAGCTGAGACTGAAATTTTTTGGATTCGTTTGCTCAATTATTTTTTGTCGCAGTTGATCAATTTATAAAAACGAGATGGAGAGTGCTTTTGACTTCTAAAGGAGAGATTTTGTTCAGGTTTCTCCTTCTCCTCAGTGGAGCTGGCAGATGTTAGCTCAGTGAGATCTCAGAAACGTGAACTGGCTAAATAATTTAATCATCTTGTATCCTACAGCCAGAAAAATAAAGTAGGTATGTGAAAAACCAAAGTGGTGTTATGCTTTTAGTTTATTCAATTGAAGTTTATAATTATTCCTAAAAAAAAAAACTGTACAACTTTACAGTCAAAACATTGGTCTTTCAAGCCGTATATGAATCAGCGACCTACGAGTTCAAAACTCGATTCAGTGAAATTTCGAATATTCCAAAGTACAACATTTCCCAAAACTTTACTTTCTTCGTATTCTGTTGCATTTAAGCATTATTGAATCATTTTAGAATTTCTGTCAATCGGTTCCTATACTATAATTGTATTGGGTATTATTAAAGCCATTATAGCCATGGTTTGACATGACCTAATGAAGTGTATACTAAACGATGCTTAAATAAAATTATTTAATCGATTTTATGTGTGCACTTTGTTTTTGTTTTAGCTATAACTCGTATTTATACATATGATTTATTTTATTCCATGCTTTTCATGTTATAAAATGTATGTCAAAAAAAGTAATAACTGTTAAATTCTATAGTAAAAAAGAAAATATCCGCCAGGCTTATACTCCTATAAATTGGTTAGATAGTTGGTTTAAAAGAATTTATTTTTTTCAAAGATATATGAATACAAAAGGTTTAAACCTCTAGTGTATGCCATGTTAAGCGATAATTATAATTTCCGTAGAAATTTAATTTAACAAAGTAAATATAATAATAATAATGTTCGTGTAGTTTTAAGTCTTTGAAAATTACCACGGCATTTTATTTTTTTGATGTGAAAATGACTGATTCAAACTATTCCCATATGAGACGCAAAATTGCGAAGAGTTGTTTAATATTCCTCAAAAAATATATCGATAGAAATAATTTTTAATTAATAAATTTTAATGCGGTGGCAGCAGCAAATTTATTCACAGTGCTACACAATTTAAAATTTTCGCATACATCCCATGCGGTACATTTATTTGGTGAAAAAGTTTTCAAAAAACTATTAAATTCTCAATAAATAAACAAAAGAATAAACAAGTACGTTAGTGGAATATGATAGTGTGGTTATTATTAATTTTGTGTGAAAAGAAAAAGTTCACTAGCCAATTTACTTTTGCGCAATTAGGAGGAGAAATAGTGCATGAAGCGTTACGTAAAAGTCGTGCGATTGTGCGCAGCAGTGGAACATTTTGTTTACATCATTACCACCGCTAAAGATTTGGTTTGCTTATATAGCTTAAGGAAGATCAAATTAAATTAAAATTGGCACCTTTAATTATACATGGAAATTATTTTTGTATTAAATATTTTAAAAATTAATTATTATTATTAAATTAATTATTAAACTCATTACAGTCATTATTAAAAGTAGGTACTTATCGTAGTATCATTTTTTTTATTTTCAACTATCCTTTTTTCACAAATTATTTATGTATTCTAATAATATTAAATAATATTGCATATCAAAAAAACGAAGTAATTTTTTGAAAATTCGATATTTCAAAAATGCGTAGACGATTTTTTAAAAAATGGATTTTTAGCTCCGCATTAATAAGGCGTACCAATTTTTTTCCTTTAGAATGTTTACAAGATTTTATATATAGAAAAATATTTTTTTTAGAAGAGCCGCTCCAAAGATTTTTAATTTTTTTTCTCATAAATTAAGTTTTTTCAAAGAAATCAGACAGTGTTCATCTCATTGATCAAAAAAAAAGTGTGCGTACTTATGTACACGCGCTAGAAGTAAAACTTCTTTCACGACAACAGGGCAAGTATTCTTCAAGTCCTACCACTCAGAGCACCCGATTTGAAACTCAGAACCGTTGCAAAATCGTGACGCTGAATTTTGTAATTCGTGACGGGAATTTGTATGTCGGTTTGACATGTCACTAACAGATCCATAGAAAAATTTTGTACCCCCATGCCGCAAAAGAAGTTTTACTTCAACAACACCCAATGAGCGAGAGACACAATAGATTGCAGAATATTTCCATGCAAAACCAATAAACCTACAACTAAACATAATTTATGCTTCCTCGCATTAAATCGACCAATGGCCGAAAATCCAACACAACAGAAAAAAATCCTCAGAAAATAAAATTCTTCCCACAAAAAACCCTTACTCGAATTCACTAACCATCTTAACGAATATATTAAATGCACGAACCATTGCATTTAACGAAAATATAATATCGTGACGCTGAATTTTGTAATTCGTGACGGGAATTTGTATGTCGGTTTGACATGTCACTGACAGCTCCATAGAAAAATTTTTTACCCCCATGCCGCAAAAGAAGTTTTACTTCAAAAATCCTCAGAAATAAAATTCTTCCCACAAAAAACCCTTACTCGAATTCACTAACCATCTTAACGAATATATTAAATGCACGAACCATTGCATTTAACGAAAATATAATATCGTGACGCTGAATTTTGTAATTCGTGACGGGAATTTGTATGTCGGTTTGACATGTCACTGACAGCTCCATAGAAAAATTTTTTACCCCCATGCCGCAAAAGAAGTTTTACTTCAAAAACAATTTCAGAAGCTGTTAAATCAATTCATATATTGGTGCAATATTTTTGAGATCCTTAATCTTCTTATTTGATTGCACTATGTTGGAAAATCAACAAACTTATTTTTGTTCCACATACGCCCGAGTGTCCCTATATTGCATTATTCATTTTTTGTTTATTTTTCTTATATAAAGGGTGTTTTTTAAGACGTGTGGTTTTCAAGAAAAAAATAAAACGCATATAATTTAATGTTATAGCCAAGAATTTTGCTTTATTAAAAAGATAAGGATTTGTCATTATGTTTTAAAAATGATTTCAGGCAAGTGGTAAATTCCAGCCGAGAGGCCTAATTTTCGACCACTTTTTGCAGCAATTCTTTCTTTCAATCAATCGTCTCGGGCTTACCTGCGTAGACAAGCGACTTCACATTACCCCACAAAAAATAGTCCAGCGGTGTTAAATCGCACGATCTTGGAGACCTCGCCACAGACCCACAACGCACGCGAGATAATGCGCTCACCAAAAGTTTCCTTCAATAAATTGATTGTTTCATTGGCTGTATGGCATGTAGTGCCGTTTTGTTGGAACCAAAGATCGTCAACATCAACAACCTCCAATTCAGGCACAAAAAAGTCATTAATCATGGCTCTATAGCATTCCCCATTGACTGTAACATTATGGCCGGTTTCATTTTTGAAGAAATATGGACCAATGATTCCCTCTGCCCATAGAGCACACCAAACAGTGACTTTTTGAGGATGTAACGGCGCGGCGGCGTCACAACAATGGCTTCTGGATTATATAATCATTCCAAATACGACAATTTTGCTTATTAACGTACCCATTTAACCAAAAGTGAGCTTCATCGCTGAACAAAATTTTCTTGTGAAAATCGGGATCGGTGGCCATCTCGAACCATTATTTTGGTAATAAATTTGCATGATTTGCAAACGTTGTTCAGGAGTAAGTCTATATATTCTTTATGAAATGGCAAACCAAACTGAGCATAAATCAAGTGACAGCTGTCAAAAAGACCGACCCCGAAAAAAGTATTGCCAGATTGAAAACCACACGTCTAAAAAAAACACCCTTTATAATAACATGCCAAGTTATAAGATTTGAAAATATTATTAAAACTTCGTATTTTCTACACGAAATCAATAAATCTTTTATATTGTTTTTAATTATAAAATGTTTGCTTTTGCATTTTAAATTTATTTACAGAAGTTTTCTTAGTCAATTTCTGTTGTTATGAGTCAAGCGGGTTTTTATTATACGATCATTTTTTTTTTGTATTCACTGTTCATTTAAGACCCCAAATATTTCTGAAATTACAATATGACCGCAATATTATTATTTTGAATGTTTTATTTCCCACAGAAATACATTAAGTATGTGAGTTGGTGTTAGAATTTTTTTTATACATAATAAATTCGATAATATTGATCACCATTTAAATAATAAAATAATAAATAATTTAAACAGCTTGATTTTAAGGTATTAGCATGATATTGCTTAAGTTTTCTAACTTTAAAGCTCATATATTCAAATGTTCTTAGTTTTAAAAATTTGTTTACTAGAATCAGGTTCGTTTTATTGGTAAATTTATAGCTAGCGCAATAAAATTTCACTCAGTAAATAAAAACAAAAAATAAAAAGTTCCAATAAATAAACCAACAAAATCGTGAGTATAAAAGTGGACAAATAAAGCTGAAACTTTGAAGATGAAGATACTTTGGGGAAAAACAAAAAAAAACTTTACGAACACAGCCACAGAAATAAATAATGTATATAAAAGTTGCTAAAGCGTTTTATTGGTGTTTGATTCCTCCACTAGGTATACATTACCAATAAAAGGCAGCTTCCATACTTTACATAATAATTTCTTAATAAACTCCAGCTGAATACGCCTAAAACATAGACAGTTCAACGAAAAAGAAAGCAAACATACCATTTTCACATTTGTACTTGTCAAAGTGACATTTAAAGTCAGTATGATGCTAAAAAGATAAAATATAGGCATTTGGTGATTTTAAATTTGATGAAATTTTGCTTGTTTAAAATTTGAAAAATCCTGTTTCTAACCTGGAATCATACTAAGTTTTTGCATTAATGTTAAGTTTTAATTAATTTATTTTTTTATTAATTTTTTGTTGAATTAAAGTATTTCGTAAGGGGTTCTTTGAGACAGAATCAATTTTTTCTTTCATTTCATTAAAAGCAACTTTAATAAGCATTTTTCCATCGTTTTTTTTAGTATCGTTTAAACACAACAAATATTATTGAATTCCTATAAATATTTTAGTTTACAAAAGAAATAATCTAATGTCCAGTTCAGTGAAATCCTCGTGGTCAAATATTGTCCACTCTATCGTAGGTTCCCTGTTGTCCCGTTTTTCGTTAAAAAAAATAGTTCGCAGTATGCAAATATGTATAATTATATATGCATAGTTTACCATCAATAATTTTTTTTTTACGTTTCAGATGCCAATATGAGTATAAAGATAGAAAAAATCAACACTCCCAAAGAATTTCTATCTCAATAAATGTCAGTTCAGCACTTAAGCTGTTGATATTTGTTTTTTAAATTCGATAATATGTATCTATGAATGTTTATATTTTTTTTTTCTTTGTTTATCCTCTCTGGCCAAATAAATATTGTGTCATTTACCACTCAAATTTATTGCTTTCATTTTTATTACTAAACGGTCTCGCTTGGTCAGACACCAACATTCGTATCTTATTTCTCATTGAATTTGTCTGAATCTTATATCGCAAACGTTACAATATTGCATCCAACCAAATTAATTTCAAAAAAAAAAAAAAATATAAATAAACTTGGACCACACACTCTTCGATTACGATACGAACTTCTTATTATATGAATGTGATGTGATGTATTATAGGTATATTGTATCTGAAGTGAGATGTACTATTGAGCTACAGTCAATTATAAGTTTTTGTATTTGAATTACTCTTCTTACATTTCTTTTTGTTCTTTTTTGAATTTGACTGGCGGACAGTGGGGTATAAATGAATTAATGTTGGAATTTATTAATAATATACAAAATCTATAAATTTACGTCTAGTGGGTTACTCCTTGAAGTGCACTGGAATGCGGTAGCTAAAATGAAATAAAAATGTTTTTGAAAATAGGGTACTTAACTCGAGCTAGACGAGCTTTTAAATAATCAAAAAAATTTGGGCCGAAAAAAGTTAAATTGTTTAAGAATCGAATTTAAGTTATAGTACGAGACCTAACAACGTCGACAGAAAAAAGCATTTCAACAGTCATGATTTTTTTTTCACTATCTCTAGTGAAATTTAGAAAGTCTGGCAGGTGGGATGCGTTTTTCTGTACGCGTCACTTTTGAAACCGTAAAAATTGATTTTTAAAGTCATTTCAACAGTTTTGGCTTCTTTTTCATTCCGTTCTATAAACTATTTGCCATATGAATTACAGGTCATGTAGGTGTCAGACGTTGCAAAATACGTATGGCAAACTTTTTTTAAATAAAAAAAAATAGAATATGAAGATTTTAATTTGGAAAAAAATTATTAAAAAAATAATTGTAACATAATATTACTATAGCTTTTTGAAATCTATTCTTTTATTTCACACTTAAATTACTATATTTGAATGAATAGTTTTTTAACATTAATTTTCAAACTTGAAATTAAAAAAAAAAAAAAACAAAACATGTTACACATATCTACTATATTTTTTTCTTAAAAAAATGTAGGTACACATGTTATTAAATTCCTGTTCATCTTTTAGTATATAATACTATCATCCATTTTCATTCGATCACTAAAAACTATAGCTGGTTACATGTCTTCTATTTTTTAAGAATTTTTTTTTTTGAAACTTTTGTTCGGATTCCTAGAGCTCTTAAATAGCTCCAAAGTACTAGACTAAATCTTTTTTCCTTACGTTTTAAACTTTTTTCCCGTTATTGCTCTGCTAACTGCATTAATTTACAAGAAAAGTACTCGAGCATTAATTTTTTTGTTGGGTACTTAATTAGCACTTGATAAGCGCATAATGATGACGTCACAAAAATTAAGTTATGTTTCTCAAAGAGTTACTATTTTAATTTTTTTTAAATTTGGTCAGGGAAAACTTTAAAATTAGTCAGGGAGAGTCAGGGAAAGTCAGGGAAATTTATTTTGAATATTAGTGGCAACTATGTATAGTCGAATTTATTATCGTTTTTTTTTTACAAGGAAATGTTCTTACAGAACGCATTATTTCAAAATCTATCCATTAAGCACTTGAACAAATATTTGAACAAAAATTTAATCTATCAATAAGAAAAATACATCAAATGATAAAATATTTTAAAAATTATCAAAATCTATTCAGAATATAAATTATAGTTTCAGGGACACTTTGATTTTAATTAATAAAATTATATTTAAATTTCAAACAGTAATTGTCTATAGAGGCATATCATAATATTATTATCTAATAGTTAATTTTAATTTTTTTTTTTTAATTCAATATTGAATATAATGCCCCACTATTTGACGTCAAAGCACGTTCATTTTTGCGCCATGAAGGCAAAAATATTCAACAAAAATCATTCATGCAAGCTATAAATTTTAAACTTAGCGAAATATCAACATAAATTCATAATTAAGACCGAACAAATTCTAAATTTGGAATAATATTTATAATCGACTCATGGCAATGATTCTTTTTTTTTTTATTTATTTTAGCAGTTTGACAGGCATTAAAAATTGTTATATGAATTCCATGGTTCGTTTACATTGCAATAATTTTAAGTTTATTTGTTTTGTCTCTAGTTATATGTAGCTTCTTCCTCCATCTTTGCTGTACTAGATGAATGTTTAGAAACTTAAACAAATCTTATTTCTGTGAATTTATTCAACTTTTTTTTAACAATTCCTTTTTTTATTGCTAAAATTATAAACGACAGAGGTTTTAGATATAAATCTTAAAAGATTAATTATTTTGTTCGATTTTGTAATTTATATTAAGTCATCTGTCATCCATAAGCATTTAATTAAAAAAAAAAATAGATAAGAAACAGAATGAAGTAATATTGTGGTGGTCATCACTCCATCAGTACTTTCTTGTTACTATAATAGTAGCGTTTTATTGGTAAATTTATAGCTAGCACAGTAAAATTTCTCTCGGTATAAATAGAAACAAAACCAAAAAGTGTCGATAATTATTAATAATCCAGAAAAATAAATTATTCACTATTTTGCTGGCTTATTTATCGGCACTTTTTGGTTTTTATTTTTATTAAAAGTGAAAAAATAAAGTGGAAACTTTGAAAATGAAGATGGTGCTATTGAAAAGTATTCATGACTTGAACTTTCGTGTTGTTTTCCACCCACAAAAGGGATGTGTTCTATCATATTTGTAGTTTATAGGAGACTTAAGGTAAGACCGCACTCGGCGGAACTGCACTTCAGCGACACCGCGCGCACTTTCGCACGAAACTAAATGAAACTTCATGTCGCTTCAAAGTTTGTCAGATTTTCAACTTTGTCGCATAGTGCCGCGTCATGAAGTGCAGTTTTCGTTTAGCGCAATATATGTAGCTCATACAAGTTCCTACAAATAAATCGTGAAGTGCAGTTCCGCCTAATGCGGTCTTATCTTAATCCTGCAGATAGAGTTATGCGGTATATTCATACATAGCTGCTAACTTAAACGTTTTCATTCTAAACTGATGTTTTTTGAGTTCTGACGTTGTTTTTATAAGTGGGAAAACTCAAACAGTCTAAAATATTAAAACATTTGTATATCTCCCATTTTTGTATGGATAAAAACTTATGATCTGTTTTGATTTTCTGTGATTTCCTAACGGTATAAAAAATAAAATGTGGCAACTCTTTAAACAAAAACTTGTTTTCTGTCTATCGAGCAATTTTTTTTTCTGTCAAATATATTCCATCATTCATCAAATCAAAACATATTTTTTATTTAAAATTTTAAAGTCATTATACACAGCCACATTAAAATTGGTGACATGCATTTTTGTTTATGACTAGAATCTATGATCAACATTCAATTTCTATATGAATTAGTGTATAGTTGATGAGTTTATTTCAATTAATTCATTATCTTTTGTAGCGAATCTTATAAAAAGCTTAACAAAAATAATCCGAAGAGATAACTCAATGTTTATCGTTCTTGAATTTAATAATAAATAAATAAGTTTGATGGATACTGCTTGCAAATATTTCTTATGAATTATTTCGCTTTGTTTTTTTATCGATTTCAATCAAATTATGATTCAAATTCATAACGTTCTATGCTATTATCTAACGTAGGTACAAGTTTCATGCTTTTTAATGGAAAACGTTAAGAGAATAATTTTAATAACTTTTATGCATAATTGATTTTTATTTATTTTTTTGGTCTTTTTCGCAATTCTCGTTGTCAATTAAATCCATTTTTTCAAATTTTGTAAACAAGTACTTACTTCTAAATATTTAAAGTACGTCGACCCTCCCTAAGTCGAATTTTCACGGAATACCAAGATTTGTTCGAGTAAGAGAGTATTTTAGAAAAATTCGAGTTATAGAGAGAAACATTTATTTTGCTTTTAGAGGTTTATTTAATAAATAAAGTTAAATATATGTATATAAAGCAACTAACAACACAAAGAAAAGTGTGACAATGTTTTTTTTGTTTTTGCGTTGCAACTTTTTAAAAACTGTAGCTTTTTATAGAGGTACCAGGGATATAAATAGAAAGAAACACGAAGAGGTGACGATGATGGTACACGCGATTCTACATATATACAAATATTAAGGTTTTGATGGTTCGTAGTATACTATACCCAAATACGAAGGGGTAGTGTTTTTTTTCATTTTGTTTTGTGCTAAACAAAATTCGTCTTAAGGGGTTAAAAAAGATGCCAAGAATCGAGAGAATGTGTTCGAGTTAAAAAGAGTTCGACTTAGAGGGAGTTCGACTTAGGGAACGGTTTTTGTATGGAAAATTGAAGGGAATAATATAAAATATGGCGAAAAATTTCGAGTTAGAGAGAGTACGACTTAGGGAGAGTCGACTATAATTCTAAATTTCAATATTAAAAAAAATATTTTCTATGTTAAAGAGAACAAAAAAAAACAAAAATACCAAATTGTGTTTACAATTAAATCTTCAATGCTTATAGAATATATGTCATGTTTTAGCTTTGAGACACAAGATCATGTGACCCTTGTCTTTTCATTTTTATATTTTAGTATACATAGTATGTATTTTGATTTTTTGTTTTCAAACAATTAGTTGAAAGCAAAAACATTTTGATGGAGGTAAGACAATTGAATTAGGGTAAACAAGGGCAACTGTTTGTTAAGGTCGAAAATGTATTTAGGAAATAAATAGTGATTTGATTTTTGGCATTCGATACATTTTCTTTAAATAACGGGTGATTTTTTAGCTGGTTTGGTTTTGGCAATACTGGTTTTGACAGCTGACGTGTGTTTAGTACCTTGTGTCACTGTCAAACAGCTTCAGTTTGGTTTGCAATTTAACCATGGATCGTCTTACAAATGAACAACGCTTGCAAATTATTGAATTTTACTATCAAAATTCGTGCTCGGTTCGAAATGTTTTTATCGAAAAATTGTGTTCAGCGATGAGGCTCATTTTTGGTTGAATGGGTACGTAAATAAGCACAATTGCCGCATTTGGAGTGAAGATCAGCCAGAAGCATTGCAACAGCTACCAATGCATCCCGAAAAAGCCACTGTTTGGTGCGGTTTATGGGCCGGCGGCATTATTGGGCCATATTTCTTCAAAGATGATGCGAATCGCAGCGTTACTGTCAATGGTGAACGCTACCGAGCGATGATAAC
This sequence comes from Epistrophe grossulariae, assembly GCA_929447395.1. Lineage (NCBI taxonomy): Eukaryota > Metazoa > Arthropoda > Insecta > Diptera > Syrphidae > Epistrophe > Epistrophe grossulariae. The sequence goes on along the minus strand of OV839568.1, from coordinate 33,199,769 downwards.
AAACTTTTTTTTGCCCGAAATGGAAGTTCTTGACTTGCATGATATGTGGTTTCAACAAGACGGTGCCACATGCCACACAGCACGCGAAACAATGGCGCAATTGCGAGGCGAGTTTGGTGAACAGTTAATTTCACGTTTCGGGCCGGTCAATTGGCCGCCTAGATCGTGCGATTTGACACCATTAGACTATTTTTTGTGGGGGCATGTCAAGGCTAATGTCTATAGGGACAAGCCCGCTTCGATTGACGCACTGGAAGCCAACATCCATGCATTCATTCGTGAGATACCGGCCGATATGTGTGAAAGAGTATGCCAAAATTGGACTCAGCGGATGGGCTACCTGAGACGCAGCCGCGGTCAACATTTGCATGAAATTATCTTTAAACATTAAATTGCAAGGTTCAAACTATCGATTCAAATAAATATTTCATTCATTTTTTCGAATTTTTTGTGTTTTTTTTTTTTTTAAAGTTCTAAACCTCTTAAAAAATCACCCTTTATAACAACGGAGAATACTAGCTCGTAATTTGAACGGTGGTCGCTTTTAATTCGAATTGACCTTAAAAATCTTAGGAGTGTATATTTTCTAATTTGAACACAAATACCTAACCTACATAATGTACATATTATATTGACTGTTCAAAATATTTTTTTATAAATATGAAGTAAGAACTTTTTCCACTCCACTTTTTAAATTTTTAATTTATGAATTCAATGAAAATCTAAGTTTTACGTTCCCCTTTTGCATTTGCCACCCATTTTGCCTGCTAGTCCAAAGATATAGTTTTTAAACTGCATATTTGTGTTAGTAACAATTTTTTTCGCTTACGTAAAATAAATTAACTGATTTAATATTTCGTTTTCCAAATAACTTTATTGCAATTTTATAAGAATAGATTTTTATTAAAGACGTGTTTTTTAAAAAGTAAAATACAAATTTTCTAAGCTGGCTATTTTTTGTCCCTAACACCTTAAACAAGAAGTATTATTATTGGGAAAAATTAATAATTTGTCATTGAATAATATTGAAACTATTGAGTTGAAGCGAAGTGTATATTGATCATAAAAAAATTCAACAATAGCACTATAAAATATATTAATTTATCAATACTAATTTTTACTTATACACCATTTGTACCATATTAACCTATATTGTAAACGATTTATATAATTTTAATAATATAATTAAAATAAGATACTTAAGATATTCTAAGTAATTAGAAATTTCAATTTATAATTCAAGAAATTTTATTCTGTAAATATCATTTCAATAAAAATTATTAAAATAGCTTTTAATGACTTTTTGTCTACAAAAATTAGCATTTCATCTCGTTGATCTCACTTGGAATAAGAATTTTATTATGACTATATTAATTGCTTTTTTTTAATCAGATCAAATATAGTGCCAAGTTTTCTATAGTTGGTTAATTTATTTTAATATAGTACCTATACGAGACGAGTATATATACAATATATACAATTATACTTACATATTATTAGGGTGGCACTTATTTTGGCCATGTTTGAACTTCTTTTATACCCCTCACATCTCCGAACTAAAATTGATATTGGTACAAAATTTTATTGAAATCGGCTAAGGTTTACACGTGTCAAAAATTTGTTTAAAATTTCGGTAAAGAACATTTTTAAATACATTGCCACATATATATATATACAATATATATACATACATATAGGTTAATATTAAGTACTATAAGGAGAATATTTTTGAAACCAATTTCACAGTGCACACTTTACAAAATAAGTGACACTTAATATTATCATTTTGGCACTTTAGGCTCAGTTTTACTGTCTGAGTAATTGGTACTTATCGGAGACTAAAGTGTCATTAATTTTGATAAGTTTACACTGTCAAATTGGCCATTAGTTTTCCATATTTGGTACTTAAGTGACACTTTCATCGATTATGAAACTGGGCCTTAATATTTTTACATTTTATAAACAATATTTAGCTCGTTGTTTATATTTATGTTTGTTGATGAAAGATTCAAATTGCAATGAAATTTTATTTGTGGGCTTTTATGATCATTTATTTCTTATGCGAATTAAAACAACTGCATATTTACTCCCTACGTTTCGTTGAAATTTTTCAACTTCTTCAGGGCTCAGAAACTATTGAAACTTAATAAACAATGAGAATTCGATTTTGAACATTGGAAAAAACTTACTTGTTTTTTTATTATTTGCTCTCATATTTTTTTTTAAATATTATTTTTAATTGACTTGATTAATAATTAAATAAATAAATTAATAATTTAAAAACAATTTAATATAAAATACAAATATTTACCTAATTGTTTGGTGTTTTTGACCAATTTGGTCATATAACTTTTCCACTGTTGTTTAGACTGTTTTAGTCTTTTTGAAGAAAATACGAATTCATTTCACTATATCCATCTAGGGTAAGAGAAAATCACAAAAAACTTAGAAGAAAAAATTAACGATAAAAGAAAATTTTCAAAATAAGCGCCACCCTACTATAGTACCTACATTTATTTAAATTTTTGTTATAAAATGTTCTTATGTATATCATTCATTACTACCTATTGTTTAAAAAAATAAACAAAAGTACTTAATTACCTCACCAAAACGTTTCTAATTTCGAATAATAAATAAAAGCAATGTTTGAAAATAAATTCATCATCAGTCAGAGCTATTTCTAAGTATATGAAGAAGTAAAAATATTTGTTGACTATACGAAAAAAATTCATGAGGAACTTATTGTTACCCAAAACAAAACCCAAAAAATTCAATTTCTTTTATGTATAGTCAGCAAATAAAAAAAAATTATGAATTTGTAGGTACAATACCTTGAAAAATCACATTTTAAAACTCACATTTTTTAAACAAATCTTAATTTTTTGTTTTTAGTTCTGACGTAAAGTGCGTCATTTATAAATGATTTCTGTTTATGCTTTTAAAAAAATGTAGATACCTGTATATCCCCCCACATTTTATAAAAAAAGAACTTTATAATGATTTTCATAATGATTCAACTGAAACTAATAATTTTGTTTAATTGTTTTATACAGCGCACGGCATGTACATAATATGTATGTAGTTAAAATTTAAAAAAAGAAGAAAGTATTTTAGATTTTATCTAATTACTTAATCGAAATAGGTATCACGTTCTAGAATATAAAATGGATAGTTAAAAGCCCTGGCCTTAGTGGTCTTAATAAACCCTACAGAATATGAAGTATCCATATAATCATAGTGTGTTTGATAAAAAATAGTTTTTCATTCTTCATTCCTTCTATTTTACCTCCTTTTTGTTTTTAATTTTTGTAGACTTTGTAATACTTAAATACGTATTTATTGTCACATATATACATATGAATAATTTATTTAGAAGCCTCAGAAGTAATAATCACGAGAATTAAATAAAATCACAAATCACAGAAATTTGTGGTCAATATAGAGAAGTTGGCAATTTTCCAACAACAAAAAAAAATTAAAAAATTGACGTATGTACATATGTACCTAAATTTTATTTTATAAAAGGTGTCATTATTTTCGTTTATTTTTTTTTAATAAACAAAGTACGAGTATGAGTAAAAAATATATTTTTATTTGAAAATGTAACAGTCTGCTTATTATAATGTTAATATTGACAAAATTCGAATGAAAACAACACATTAGATACGATAGATTAAATATTTTCAGCATGAACTCTATAATGCATCTATAAAGTTTTTTGAATTATTAATAGACATCATGCAGTAATTTGAGTGTCTAATGGATTTGTTTATATCACAAAATAGTATAATTTAAAATATGATTCGCTTGTCAGCAGGTAATTCATGAATAAATACATATTTACATTACATATTTCATGTAAATATGTATTTATATATGTATAATGGTATGCATGTAATATGTATGAAGGTATTATATTTAGTTTCAAAAGTTGCAACAAAGTAAATTGTGTTTTAATTACATTGGACGTCCAGTACAACGAACCATAACATTTTTTGATGAACCTACAAAATAGATCAGTTCCGCTTAGAACGATTAAATTGGCATTTAGAGCGGAGATTTTAATCAAACATATCGATGGTATAAGGAAGTTAAAAAACATAGTTATTTTCGACATAAAGTCAATCAGTTTTAGTGCATGTGTTAGTGTTCAGGAATAAAATTATCTACATCCATAATCTGATAGCAATTGCCCTCGAAATAATAACTGATTTTTATATATACATAAAATTATTTTAAATATGATTTATTTTCTAAAAAAATTAATAATTAATTACAAAAATATAACAATTTGTTTTTTAAATTAATAAGTTGCTAGAAATAATAAAAAAACGAAGAAAAATATTAACTTAAATAATTTAATTAATTAATTAATTTAAATAACATGCAGAAAAATGATCCGTTAAAAACAACGTAAAACTCGGTTAAGTTAAATAACAAACTTTGTTAATATACAATCTGCAAACTTACTAGGTTAAATACACGAGTCAACTTAATTAAGGGTCTGTTTCTCAATGCATGAGTAAAGTTCTGATTAGTTACTGGACACATAAGTACTGGTACAAGGTCATAAGTCCACAGGAGAAAAACTTACAATTGTTTTTTGGCGACATGAATAGGTTGTAAATGAAAAAAATATTATTTTTTGGTTTGTGGACTTATGACTCTGTGCCAGTATTTATGTGTCGAGTAACTAATCAGAACTTTACTCAGACATTGTGAAACAAGCACTAAACAAAATTATTTTAATCTACACACCGATTCGGTTAAAGTGTACTAAATTTTATTAAACTACTTCTGGGTTAGTTTACTCGGTTTAAATAACTAATTAAGGGATTTAATATCATAGGAACTGAGAGATGTGTAAAATTAACTAAATATAATTATTTAATTTAAGCAAGTTACTCGTTTAACATAAACGATCTTCAAAATTGCGAATCTTAATCAAGTTTCTCCATTAATTTAACCTTTTTAGGTTTTTTTTAAACAATTTATTTTAATCGAGTCGACTACGTTAGAACTAACATAGTTAACTGAAAATATATGTTATTTTTAACCTTGACTAAGTGATATTTCACACATTTTTTGTTAACCCACCGAAAAACGCTCTCGGTAAGTAATTATTTTTCTGCGTGTAAATAAAGGAATTATCACGAGCCGAAAGTTTCGCGTTGGTTTGGGGGAACCTTTAAACATTTATATCTCAATTCCTAAATTATAACAAACTTGGTTTTGTATTTACGAATGTAATTCAAAACTCTTATCGATAAAAAAAAAATATTTACCTATCGACCACTGTTTACAAAATAGCGAAAACCGAGTTCAATCTCTAAATCAAGATGGCGGAAACTCTGCAATTTATATTGATGGTTAAAAACTACTTTACAAATTTTAACTTCAAATCTCTTTACTCTCTCATTTTAGTAAAGTTCGTAGTTTTAAATATATTTTAACTAGTATCATATACTTAACCCATTTTTTTAATAAGCTACAGGTGAACACGCTTAAAATAGTGACGGTTCTTTTTTGCATGAACTGTCACTATTTTAAGCGATGTAAGCAAGCAAACCACATTTGTATTTGTCAAATCGACATTTGGAGTTAGTAACCTCGTTCGTTTACTTCAAAAAACTGGTCATTGCTACCATTTTTAGTCCAAAGACTGTCAAAGTTCATATAAAATAAAAAACTGGCAAAAAGTGTCAGTTTTTTGGGCTGAATATTTGACTCATATAAAGCTGACGATTTTTCTAATTTTTTTTATCCGATATTGTTTATCAAAACTTTCTAAACAAGTATTTTTATACAAAAACAAATAACTATATTTATAATATCTATGGTTGACATTTCTTTTCATGGTAAAGCATTATAGCCTTGAACAATAAGAGGAAGTATAAGTGCGTGTATATTTTTGTTTCTGTTTTTATTTTTTTTTTCTAATTTCCACACGCTCAACGTCTCAAGGGAATAATATGACTAGACTATCCTTTTAATAATTATGATTAAATACAACATGAATTCTTAAGAAATATGGGTTTGAGTGTTAAGTCTGTTATTACACAATGCTTTTTAAGTCATGAGAAACATAAGAAACACAACAAGTGCGAAGTAGAAATAAGGATGGGTCATAAGAAAATAACAAAATTCAATTCTTTTATCCGAACTCATTTGGAAGAATTTCTGGTACACAAAATATATTTTCTTTAGTTGGTTAACAGTTTGTTTTTTTATAACAAATCACACCACAATATCCATAGTTACTTGCAATAACGAATAAGATCGAGGAGCTTTTATAGGGATGCCCCAAATAAAAAAAACAACTGGTTTCTGTTTCTCTTTTTCGTCTTATGAGTAGAATATAGTTTTTAAACACATAAATTCAAACGCATACTCAATACTTATTTTATTAAGCTGTCAAGATCCTTACATTCAAGAATAAAAATGTCCTTGCTCTAGATAAATAAAGATACATGTTGTCACAAGCGCATAAATGCTAAGCCCAGTAGCGGATTAATAGAAGTCTTATTGTGGCCGTCGCGCTGTCTTATATTTGGATTATTTTCTTGAAAGCAAAATCCTCAGCAGATCTAGGCCTCATTCAACAACTTTCCCCACATATCATAATGGCGTAGCGATGTCATTTACTAATTATGCACTCCCAAAAGGCTTCCAAAAACTGATCCGAACTTTTTTGGATTTAATTTCGTCAATGTAATTAAAAAAAAATTACGATTACAATTTGCTTCTTTTGTTTTGGCGTCAAATGGTAAAATAGCAAAATATTCACCTTGTTCGTTTAGTTCCCAAAATTGGTCATTTCTACCATTTTTAGTCTAAAGACTGTCAAGGTTCATGTAAAAAAAAATAAAACTGGCAGTTTTGGGTAAGTAAATGAACAGACCTATTCTGAGCACAAATATAATCTTTCATCTGTCAAATTTAATGTCATTGGAAACAGTGTTGCCATAATTGAAAAAAAAATCTATATGGATAACGCAGAATATTTATAAACCAATATCTTTGCCAAAAGCTTTGCTATACCTTTATGGCCTGAAACTATGAGAGCAAGTGTGATCCAGTCATGGATTTTATTTTATTTGAATCTAGATTGACAATAATAACTGTTTTTCATCTCTGTCCTGACATTTCTTTTGTAAAACAAAGTTTTTCTTCTTTCAACATTTTGTATCAAATTCTTTCATTTATATTTTTCTTCGCCAGAACTTTCTATTAGAATAAATTGTACACTTCTTCATATCGAAAACAACAGAACTAAAAAGTTTTTTTTTTTGTTTTTTATTTTTTTTAAGTGCAAAATCATTCATGTTTTCATTAAGATGAGTGAATATGAGAGTACAATTTGGAAGCAGATATTTAAACGAAGAAATTTGAATAATTTTTCAACGTTAAAAGGAAGGAATGCTATTTTTAGATAAGTGTACTGTACCTACATACAAATTATTATAAAGATGCAAACTCAAACGACATTGAAATGAAAATGTTGTAGACTGTGAACATTGCAGTGTATATTATAACAAGTTTTGAACAATCATGGAGTTTGCATAATTAACGAACGTGATATAATATTCGTACTGTACTGATACCTACGACTATGAGTATATTAAATTGAAATGTAAGAAACATTTTCATCAACTGATAATGGAAAGTAACTATACATATTTGTAATTCATAGAAATACGCTTTCATATGGAAGATTCTCCAAAACAATCCAAATGACCCTGGTTCAAGGTCATTTGGATTTTTTTCTTTATTTTTCCCTGAGCATAATAAACGTATAATAATTTGAAAGGTAGTATGACTGAGATTTGAAGATTTAAGAGTTGATCAAAGATGATTAACTGGGAACAAACTGGCCCTAAAAATTATCTGAATCTCTCGCATCGATAAAATTAGTCGAGAAACTTTGAAAGAACCAAAAAAAACTCATGGAAATCAACGGACCGTAAGGCAAAACTACTTTATTATTATTATATTTATTGTATTCATAATTCTTTTTCCATGAAATAATTGATTTTTTTGTCAAATTTCGTTTGAATCCATCCACTTAATCCAAAATATTATACTGTCACACGTAATATTAAAAAGAATTATATTTTTTTTTTGTAATTTTGTAATTTTTCTCTCAACTATACTATTTTTGCTGACATCTATTCATCGCTCATCTCTATTTGGTTGTCAAACCATAAACGTCAACGTAATGGAGTCTATTTTTCTATCGATATCGATATTGTTTTTTTTTTTTTCGTAAATTAGGGTTCATCCTTATAACGAGTATTATATTTCTAAAACGACATCTAACCACTCTGTCATTTTAAGCTGCATAAAATTCGTTCCGAAATGTCAAACTGATGCAAAGTAAAATGTATGCAAAGCACCCGGGATGCGTTCCATATGCGCATGAATGGAAGTCAGGAATAATTCTGATCAAGCTGAATATACAGTCAAACTTCGATAACTCGAACTACTATTATCCACAATAAAAGTTCGACTTATCAAGACTTCGAGTTATCCAAATTGATTATCAAAATTAAAACAATTAAACAATTCAATATTTGAAATACATATGCATAATGCACAACACTTTTTGTGCTTTATTAAGTCTTATACGTGTTATGTATATACATAAGTTGTTACACCATACACAAAATTATTGCATGTATTTAGTTATTTGGGTCTGAGAGTAGTTTTTTTTTATAGTTTTTTTTTTCAAGAAAAGGATTCTAATTTTTTTTAAAGCTGCATAAATTTCATCTGTTGTATCGTCACACGTTGGCAAATATAAATTCAAATTGTCAAATGTGCTACAACATGCATCGAAGGCTGTTGAATGAATTCCTCTACCGAAGTCTCGTCTTCACTTTCTATATTGAAGAACTGAAGTTGGAAATTGGAAAAAATGTATGAGAGTTGAACTCTAAACGCTGCTGCCACATAATTTTGTTCGAGTTATAAAAAAAAAAAGGTAATCGAAGTTCGAGTAATCGAAGTTTGACTGTATTACTATTTTGTAGACGCTGTGGTAGGCTAATTATTTTCATTATGAAATGACAAAAAAATATTTTTGACAATTTGACACTCATCCCTATTAAAAAAAAAAACTTTATATGAATCAATCTTTATAATACAAACTAAAGGAAAAGTGCTATTTGCAACTAAGCAGAAAGAATGTGCTTGCAAAGCATATAAGATTTTGCTCAATATGAATTTTCTGCTTAGAGTCAATTCATGAATTTCTTAATTTTGTATTAAGCATAACACAATTCGTTAGGGGGGGGAGGGGGTTATTAGGAGCATGTGTGTAGTTTTTCGGGAAAATCAGGCTGGAGCTTAAACCACCATCATAGGAGTTTTCTAATTGACTTGAAAAAGAAAAAAAATTTAAAAACAACGGCAACACCTATACAGTGTCATGTTATATCTTTTAAAGCCATAGAAATCCATTCTTTGATTCTGTTTTTAAATCAAATTATTTTAGTGAATACTTTCTGAAAAATTAATTTAACACCCAAGAGTTTGAAAAAAAATTTATTGAATTAAAAAATAAATTATTTAAAAATTAAAAATTTGAGTTTGAAAATTAATTTTTCAAAAAGTATTTTCTTAATTAATTTGATTTAAAAACGAAATAAAAGAATGGATTCTTGGCTTTTAAAAAAGATATAACATGAGGATGACACTGTAAGTGCTGCCGTTGTTTTTTAAATATTTTTTCTATTTTAAGTCAATTTTTTAAAAAATTCGCAAGATGGTCGCTTAAGCTCTAGCCTGATTTTCCCGAAAAACTACACATAAGCTCCTAACAACCCATTCTAACGAATTGTGAAAGAAAATTGTATGTACTGCAATTTGTTTTTCATATCAGCCCTTTTTTTGTACATAGTGACTGGGCTACATCTGGTTGAAGTAAATTGAGTGCGTAATAGAAATTGTCTGTTGAAGTTGCAACAGTCGAATAGCATATGTTGGTTACGAAGTTTCGTTGATATATTATGAGAAATGGGAATATTTAGATTTTGTCATGCTTCTTGCAGAAAAATATACAATTTAAAAAGAAACCTTCAATTTAAAGTTCTAGATTTCAATAGAAAGTACTGAAGAAAAAAAGGTTTAGTACATCTCATGTTAGGCACAGTGTACTCATTTTGAGAACCTCTTTTATAAGGCAAAAAAAGTATTTTAAAAGGTGAGTAAATATTCAAGTTCAACTATTTGAAAGTCTTGGTCTGTAAATAAAATGGGTTTATATCTCTCCTCTCAATTAGAAAGCCCTTAAAATATGTCAAAAAAATGGCTTATTTTTGTTTTTGAGATAATTGTTAGATTCTGTCAGAGTAAAGCTTTTCCTTAAAACTTATATAGAAGATTCTTTTTTAAAGCTAATAATAATTCCTTAACAATTAATTCATAGCATCTTTATTTAAAATTTGAAAAAAAAACCTTTCTATTTACATATTCATTCTAAACTTTATTTGGCGCAGAAAAATAAACAAGAAGATAGATTAAAGGGAAAATATAATTGACAAAACATTTCCTGTGGATGGGTGTGCGCTTTTCAAAAATTATGTATTTTACTTTATATTTGAGCGAACCCATAATAAATCAAATATAATTTATTAAAAAAAAAATGTATATAAATTTTCCTACACGCACATTTTGTTTTTTAAATATAAACAAAGAAGAACGAAATTGCAAAAGTCTATATAAGTTTTGCTTATTTTTCTAATGTGAAAATGTTTATTTCAAGAAACCACCTTAAAGTCATAAAAATTCTTCAAAATCTCTCTCTGTCTCTCACTTTTCACAGGTATTGTTTTCTATGCCTGAGTTTAAAAATATATAATTTATCTATGCCAATTTGTTGTTAACCACTAAAACGTCTGTTTTCTCTGACGTACCTATTTTATTTTATTTTTTTTTTCTAAATGCGCGTGATTTTAATCTTTCTCGTAAAGTCAAAAGCACATATTGTGAATAAGACACCGGAGGCGCGTTAAAAAAAAAAAAAAAAAAAAAACAACAATAATAATGATGTATAAATGAAACTCGACCGAATTTTCCATTGAATATTTATAATGAAATAGAATTAACAAAAACAAAAAAATTTCGAAATATTTGCAATGTTGCCAACAACAATTATAATAATATATCAACCCATCAAGAAATCTTTTTATCTATAGCAACTTTTAGAAAAAATAATTTTAAATCAAGATGATCTTACTTCATATTTATTTAAATTTGCGCCTCAAAAATGTTTTGAAGTTTTTACTAGGCTATAAGTTTCAAAAATTCAGGTTTTACACATTTTTAGAAAATGTTAGAAAAATAGATTTTAGAAAAATATCACAAAATCAGTTCTAAATATAGGAAATATAAAAAAATTACATGTTTGCGATCTGGTGAAGTTGCTGAAAATCAATTATATGTACAAGGTGGCGCAAAAGTTGTCACCCAATCGGAAGATGCTATAAGTTTTGCAAGTGGCGCCCAAAAACTAAAACAAAACGATTATTCCTATTTCTTTAGGAGTGGGGTGGCCCCGGCGCAGTGGAAGTAGTGCTTGACTGCTAACCTGGATGTGTGGGTTCGATCCCCAGTCTAGGCAGCATTCTTTTCTATACACCCTCAACTGAACGCCACCCCTGGGATTTAGTGAGAAAATCAAAAACCTAATTTCTCAATCCACTGTGCCAACAAAAAATCTATCCTATCCTTCTATTCCTTCTAACATTTGCCTAATTTATAAGACCCTAGGTCTTACTGGCATATATATGTTTGTGTTGTCTTTTGTCTTTTGTATAGTGATTCATGTCTCGTTGACGTGTATTTTTTATCAAAATAATATTTAAGGTTATATAGGAAGTAGGTACTGGGTAATTCACGTAAGATGCGACAAAAAGCTGACGCATGTAGATTGGGACTAGACAAGACGAAATATTTTGGGAGGGGGGTTCTAAATACCCTCGTTTAGGCGGGAGAACAAAGAAAAATAGTTTTTTTTTGCATTATTTTCATTTTCCTTAAAAACTAAAATAACTAGATCCATTTGACTTAAAGCTATTTAAAACATTTAATACGAGGAAAAAATAAGCATTTAAAAACTTGTAAAATAAATATTTAAAAAAATGTGTTCAATTGTTTTTTTTTTTATTTTAATTTTAATTTTAATTTTATGTTTGAAAATAATTTTTTTTTAATGTTTAGTTAAAAAAATTTATCTTAAAACAAAATAAAATAATAAATTTCTGGCTTAAAAAAAAATGTAGGTAGGTACCTATTGCCGTTGGTTTTTAGTAGAATTTTAAAACTATTTTTATTAACAGGGTGTGTCTTTATAACTTTAATGGCTAGAGTTCTGAATAAATATAAAAATTTTTAAAAATTTCATATAAACTTGATTAATCATTAATCGGCAATTTTTCGCAATATTTAAATATTTAAATATTAATAATTTAACTTATCAACTTTAGCTGTAACACAACATTTGGGACTACTCTTAGACTCGATAAATTTTTTTTCGAGACAAAAAGTTGTGATTTCTATAACCAAAAATCTGCCCTATTGAAACAATTATATCTGTTCAAATATTATTTAAATATTTCAAAAAATAAAATTTTGCATTTTCTGTCATAATTTTAAACGAAGTTTATTAAGAAAATGGTTTGGGTATAATAATTTTAAAAAATGAAGATGTTCACAGAAATCAACGAAACGTCGGTCGTGACAAACATATTTATTTGTTTTATTTAACCTGAAGCCAACACAATTTATTAAGAAAAGGTCATCACTATCAACACTTGTTAAAAAAGTTTTAAAATTAACATAATTATTTAAATAATTTTAAATTAGATTATTGTTAAATACTTTACATCATTTATTTAAAACTTTGCGTCATTAGCTTTCTCACTTCTAATGAATAAAGACTATTCTGCTTCTTATTTATATAAATTTGATCTTAGTAATTCTTAATGATTCGATTGATTCTATCGAAAATTTTCAAACTCTTCAAAAAAAGTTCCAAAACTAAGACTAAAACAAAAAACTAAATATTTAAAAAAAATGATAAGTGAAGCTTGAAATTCCTGAAATATTTATAAATTGATTAATCAATTTAACTTCATACCATCCATAAAGAATAATATTTGATTAAAAAGTTTATTTAAATGCTCATTTTCAATGTTCAATTCAATTCTTAAATAATGTAACATGTGTCAAAAAAAAAACTGGTCCATTTTTTTATCAAATTCCATTCAATTTCAATATTAATAATAATAATTGTCCATCAAACTATATTAAAATGAATCTGCCATCCAATTTAAAACTCATTTGGCAATAATTTCATTTTGTTATAAATGATGGCACGTAGACATCAGTTGGTTTGGTATGTTACATATTTATTTTCTGCTGATGGATGCGAAAAAAAAGAAAAAAGAATTTCATTTAAATGCTCCTGAAAAAAAATAAAACAATTCTCCTCGATAACCATACAAAATTGAATATATTATGTACATATGTATATGAGTCGATTTGGCTATAAAAATACTTTTTCGAAAACTCAAAAATTCGAGTCGAAAAATGCTTACTTTTCTGAGAGTAAAAATCAAGGAGAATGAGTGAGGAGAGAACTTTAAATTTGAAAAAAAAAAAATCATTTAAGCATAATTCTTGTAAATTCTTTCACACAAAAAAAAAAAATAGATGAAACTGCGGGTATAGCGTAAAGTTTCTACCACTTATAAGTATCTATGCAAATAATTTATTTGATTCAGTTAATTTAGAATACTCAACTCGTAATCGTGCCGAAGAGACAATTATCAACGACACGTTTCAATCATTTTCCAACTTACGAGAGATATTATTTTTTTTTTTGTTTCATTTGGTCAATTTAAAATATCAATTGAGTTAATTTATCGAACATTCATATTTTACACAATATCGAAAGCAAAAAAAAAAATCATTGATCTCTTAGATACAAAATAAAAGTATAAATTGAAGAATATTTTGATCAGTTAAGGACTGACAAGTAGTGAAGAATCACGTTGAAAATTTCGTCGTCTTAAAAACTCGTCTAAGAAAAAAATATGGACATAATTTTTTTTGTAAATTTGTAATTCTGTTGAAATTTTATCAAAAGATTACCACATATTATAAATTGAGTCAATCGTGTCCATAACTTTTCAGTTTCACATCAGACAAGAGATGTGTGTATGCAAAAATTAGTATTGTGCTATTTTTAAGACATTAGTCCTTAGTCAATCACGGGCGCCATTTTTGTGTCACGTAGCTACATAAGAAGAGAAAGTTTATTTAATATGTCTCACTCAACCCATACATAAAAACTTTAAGAACCAAATAATATAAATTAAAATAAAAGCAAAAAAAAAGAAGAAAAATCTTGAAAACGACAAATACCTACATATATATAAAAATATAATATATCTTACGATTTCGAGTGAATTGAAAGAACAAAAAATAAAGTGCGAAGAGACTGAACAGTCTTTCATCAACCAAACTATATAACGGTTGCCATACCTATATCTAGAGTATTTTTATATCGTCTGTGAAACCCAATTATTTTTTTTAAGATAAAAGCAAGTCACAAGGCCTGTAGAATTCTTTACGTCGTCAACTGTAATCGCGATAAACATTCGTGAAAAAATACATTCGTCCATGCCATGCGCGATAAAATCTCTCAACTTTTTTGCCTGCAGAAAAACACATGCAAATTTAATTCAGATAATAATCAAGGTGAATTTATTACAAAAAAAAAAAAATTTTCTCACAAGTGAAATATATAAATAAAATATGTATATTTTTAAAAATATAAAAAAAAATCAATAAAAGATAAAATATAATAATAATAAAAAAAATTGTGCGTTATAGTTTAAGTAGATAAAAAAAATAAAACTAATACAATTTTTGTGTTTGTCTTATTTCAAGGAAATAATGTGCCAATTAAAGCCGCGGCAAACGGGTCAACGGGGATCAATGGGTATTTTGGGACAGAAGGGCCCGAAGCGACAGAGACCGACTCATCAGGGACCGGGGGGATGCGGAAGTCGTTGGAGGGGAAGGGCACAGCGACGAACGACGCTATTCACCTCCAGAGACGGGTGGGACTCCTCAGTGGGGTGGCTTTAATTGTCGGAACAATGATAGGTGAGTGATAATTTTTATTATATATTTTTTCTTAAAATAGTATTACAGGTTTGTAAAAAGTCAAGGTATTTCTATATTTAAAAATGTACATGAATTTATTCCCAGCTTGTTAGTTAGTTTATTAAAAATAGAAAACAAAAAAATCAATAAAAGCTACGAACAAAATAATCAATTATAAATTTTTAATGAAATAAATTATCTGATGCAATATTTTGAGAATGCCGGTTCATACATAATATTATTCTAGAATCGATTTAATTTCTCTTCTATTGAGAAAATTCTCACTCGTTTAAACGAGTAATTATAATAAACCACAAGATGCAGCTTTGTATATAAAAATATTTAAATATACACTCTTTACTTAAGAGTGCATATTTTTGTTTGTTTTTGAGATTTACCAAGTGGCTGCACCAAAAATAGAATCAATATGAGGACAAGCTGGAAAATAATACCGGCATACAGAAAATATTCTATTCAAAAGCATGAATTTTTGTACAAAACAAATTGGGTGTTGTTGACAGCTTGTCATATGGGTAGCAGCACTTAGGTGAAAAGTTAATGGACATGTTATACTATAATTAACAACATGTTAGACCAAAAAATTTAATTTAAAGACTCGCATGAGACAAATAATTTGTCATACGCATCTTTAAAGTAATAGTCTTTTTTATTGTTTAAATAAAATAAATATATATAAGCCTTGAGAAAAAAGAAAACAAAAACAAAATTTAAATTTAAATCACGCCTCTTAATACACCCACACTAAGCAATTTGTCTATAAAAATAAGACACATTTTTTTATTCTATTAAATAAATGAGTAAAAAAGAATATCGATTTTAATCGAACAAAAATTTAGAGGTGAAAATCAGTCGACAGCAAAATAGAAAAAAAAAAATAAATGGAAAGGGGCTGGGGGTTGTTCGACTTCCTTTAGCTTTATTATTTTGTTTAAGGATATTGTCTACAGCTTAGCGCCTAGCGTTATCTATTGTTACCAATTTTGTTTTTTAAAATTCGGTATTAATTTGATTTTTCATAAAAACATCATATTTTGTTCACAATTCTTTCTCCTTAACTATGTCAGTGTAACTATTTATAAATCAATATTCTACATCTTCGGTTAATTTATAGCCATCAGCAGTAAATGCAACTGTTGCATGCGATACAACGCGTCCCTTGAAATAACACCAAGCGAAATATGGTAACATTTTTAAATATGGGCCTTATTTCACTTTTCAATAATTTGTAAAAATAATAGCCAAAATTCACGCGAATTTTAGGCTATTATTTTTTACAAAGTCTCCAAAAGTTGTGTTTCTCATTTTAGAGAATTTGTGAGAATAAAAGCCAAGAATTCGCGCGAATAAAACCAATGCCAAATTAAAAAATTTGGTCTTATTTCGCTTTGCATTATTTCACGGCACCTATCCAAACAACTACACATTTAATTCATTTTTTTACAAAACTATTTCTTATACATATACGTAGTAGTTTTATCAAGAGCCGTATTGCGAAAATTTTAAATTTCATTAGCTGTTGTTGTATCATTGTTTTGTTTTCACAAGATATTACAAGAAACCTTTTGAATATAAATCTCAACGCATCACACTTTGTTTTTTAAGCTCGACTTTTATCGTATAAAACATTAAACGATACTCGAAATAGGAGCCTTAGGGCCAGTTTCACAGTGAAGTGAGTGTCACTTAAGTGCCAAATATGGAAAACTAATTGCCAATTTTCACAGTGTAAACTTATCGGAATAAGTGACACTTAAGTCTCCCATGTTGGCCACTTAAGTTTCACTTACTCAGGTAGTAAAACTGCGGCTAAAGTGCCAAAAGATCATAACTAAGTGCCACTTATTTTGTTAAGTGTGCACTGTGAAATTGGCCCTTAGTGAATGAAAAATTTTGCAATGCGTTGAATTTCAGTCAAATAAATAAAATAAAATAAAATAAAATAAAAAATAAAATAATATAAAATAAAAAAATATAATATAAATTAAAAATACATACCTATACTCCTTATTCTTGTGAAAAATGAAATATTTTTGTAAAAGTTAACGTTTTCGAGATTTTATCATCTCAAATTCTTTACTCAACAGGTAAAGTGATTTTAATCGACTAAAGCCAAAAACATTTTTTTAATATTTTAAATAAATGGCAAATTGCTACATTTCATTGTAATCGGCTTGTTATTAATAATTGATATTTGGTTGAACTTTTACCAACCTTTTCAAAAATATCTTCTCGGAATAATTTTTTGAAGATACAAATTATTGTTTTCTCAAAAAATGCTAAAAATTGACTTAAGCCACTTTATGAATTATAAATATTACATTTTTTTTTAAAGGAGAATAACAAATATTTTTAATTCATTAATCTCGTGTACCTACTTAGTTAAAATGTGTCAGTAAACGATTATTTTTTTAAAAGGTTTTAGGCAATATTTGACCTGTTTTATTTACTTAAACTACATCTTACGGAAAAAAAATGGTTATAGCGAACTTTTTAAGAACAGTCACTTGACTTGGTTTAGGTCTCGTTAGAGGCATTAAAAAAAATAATAAAATATATATGAATGGAGTTTAAGCGGGGTGTAGGTCAATAAAAGATATTTATTCTTGCAACGTGTTTACGTTCTTCATCAGGCGAAACTTATGTATTTCACTATTTATAAATACCCCAGGTATCACAAAACCACGTAAAATATTTTGTATCAAAATTCTTTCAAATAAAAATGAAAAGAGAATATTAAAAAAGAAAAAAGATAAAGAGCTTGCGTCATCAACACCCTAATTCTCGCACACAATCAGATTTCCTTAAACCGCTTAAACTCTATTCAACTAAAACTATAAAAAAAAAACAAATTCAAAAGCTCAAAACTCAAAAAATCGAAAAATTAAGAGTTTAAAAATCATTTATTCAAAAAACTGAGCACAATATCATTGTATAAGTGATGCCGTTGTGTTTTTATATTCATTTTCTATTTTCAATTTTTTGGACAAATAAAGTGGACCAATATCTTTAAATAATGTACCAACAATTCCAAAAAATTGATAATTTTATAATCTACAGAAAAGTATAAAACCCTTAATTCTTCCGATAGGAGCAAAGACTACATTAACGGGACCTAAGCCCTATTGTGGCTTAGGAGAAAATGTTATCAAAAACAAAATCAAAAAAGAAGAGGAGGCCAATAGATCAAAAAATTGAAAGGAACTCCCCAAGCTGAGGAAAGCCAAACTCCTACTTGGGAACTATAACCAAGAACGTTTTAATGACTGTATCAGCTTAAGCAGGAACAACCTCAGACTCATAACGGGCCTCCTCACCGGCCATTGCAAACTAAAAAGGCACCTTAACATTTTAGACCTAGTAAATAGTGCCATATGTAGATTCTGCAATATTCTAGAGGAAACACCAAACCACATATTAGGCAATTGCGATGTACTCGTGCACCAAAGAAAGAAACACCTGGGATGCTACCAGGTGGAGAAATGCAATCTATCCTCCCTGAGAATACCCCAAATACTTAAATTAAATTAAATTCCTTAGAGAAATAGGTTTTGGAGAAAGAGCTATAATATTGAGAATCCTCATCCAGCTCCAAATGGTGGCACAATAGATCTATAGGTGGCAGTGCTATATATACCCCACAATATATTCATTCATTCATAATTCTTCCGATTAGTTTATTTCGAAAACGCTAATTTTAAATAAAGAAAGTATGTTAATGTTATTTTAAGGAAATTTTCTAGGCTAGAAATAAGTCCTTGAAATTTTTTCTGTAAAACTCACTATTTTGGAATTATTCCTGAACAAACTATTTTAGGGGGCCTACAACACCCGTAAAATTTTTAGCGGTGCTCATATCGATGGGGACTTTTGATAACTTCTTCAGAACATCATGAGGAGGCTATATATACCATAAATTTGCTTCCGGTGATTAATTCCTAATTGGGCTGTTTTTATGGCTTTATTGACTGGACTATAATATAATCAGCTTGAATAATTATGGTTTTACTTAAATATTTCCTTCGCAAAAGAAAATTTGTACATACGTATTTTATCAGAAAACTATACTACCATTTGGTATAAATATATTAACGGTTGCCCATCAAATTATTTCACTGTAAATTCTGGAATACCACAGGGCAGCCATTTAGGTCCTCTTTTATTTAGTTTATTTATCAATAACCTACCATCTGTCTTAAAGCATTCTAATTGTCTCATTTATGCGGATGATGTTACAATCTCTAAAACCATCTCTAGTATTTGTGATTGTGAAATGCTACAAAATGACCTTAATTCATTTTTCGACTGGTGTGTACGTAACTGTTTATCTCTTACTATCAGTAAATGTAATTTTATGAAGTTTACAAGAAAACTTTCAAGCACTCCTTTTAATTATTCGTTAAATAGAATTTCCTTATCATGTGTGGAAAATGTATCTGTCCTTGGTGTCTTATTTGATTGTAAGCTTGAATTCGTCATCAACTCCATATCTAATAGAGCCAATTCACTTCTTGGGTGGATAAAGAGAGAGAGTCACGCCAATTTACAGACCCCTTTGTTACAAAACAGCTTTTCATAACATTTGTTCGACCTATTCTTGAATATGCTTGCCAAGTTTGGTCACCCTATTATGAGTGTCACATAGCAAGACTGGAACGTATTCAAAAAAGATTTCTGCGGTTTGCCCTAAGAGGCTTAGGGTGGGAAAATCCCTTTGAGCTCCCCGCATACATCAATAGACTAAAACTTATTGACTTGCCTAGTCTAGAGAAAGGACGCTCTTATTTAAGTTTTGTTTTTATTGTTAAAGTAATTAATGGAAATATAGACACTTTTTACCTTTTGTCCCGAATAAATTTTAATATTCCTCAGAGAATTTTTAGAAATATACCAAACTGCATATATATTGCAAACTGTCGTACTAATTATGAAAGATTTTCTCCTTTAAATAAAATGTTTAAATTATTTAATCTTCTTAATAAAAGTTGTAATAACTTATTTGACCAATCACTACAATTTTCAACTAAGTTTATATCAAGTTTTTACTCAATGTTTTAATTGTACTATAGAACTAAGTAGTTCTGTATTTTTTAAGCTAGTCTTTAGCTACTTATGTGCAAAATAAAATAAAAAAAAACTGATAAGAAAATTATAGATTTTTTTATAAATTTCTTCTATTTTGTATTCCATTTCATTTCCAGATACTTGAGATACCTACAACTTTGTTGCAAATAATTATCGGATGATTGATTATCTTTATTTTATTTGTTGTTTGCTTTTGATTATTCCGATAACTTTTGCTATTTATATTATCTTCCTAAGTGCATGTATTGAGACCATAATTACACAATCCACTTTAATTTTTGTGGTATTACAATTGTTTTCGTTATAAATTGTATATTAACGTCACCGAATCCAGTTCGAGAAATATTATAGATGTGTTGCTATTTTTCAAAAAAAAAAATTATTTTTAAGAAAAATCAGTTTTTCTAAACTTTCTACTTAAACTTATAATATTTCGTTAACCTAATCTTCAATGTTAAACCCCTTCAAAGAGAAATCATTTTAAATCAAACCTATACATCAAGACACATAATATTTTTCTTTTCCTCCGAAAATTTCACATATCAACAAGTTGCTTGTCTCTCTTCCTTATAAAAACGAAAAATCCCAGACAAAATAACTTACCATCATCCTTGGCACACCTTCATATATTTCTTAACAAACAACATTGTTTATACATTGGTGTAACAATTAAAATCGTAATAAATTATGCAAAAAAAAAAAAACTGTCATTCATATAATGATACAACGAAACACCTGTCTTTGCACGCAAAGCACACAACTTTTTGTCGAATGAACCGAGCCGGCTTTCGTAAGTTGTAGGTTTTTTTTTATAAATAAAAAAATCTTTCCCTTTGTTTGAAAAAAAAGAAAGAAATTTCGCTATAAATAATTTTTGATTTTTTTTTAATTTGGCTCACAATCACGAAGACAAATTTGTATCTATATCTGAGTCACTTGATTAGGGACATAATTTTATTAAATTTATCTGTCTAGATGTGTAGTCGATTTTTTTTTTGTAAGAATCTAATAATTAACTGATATAAAATGAAGCTCTTAAATAATTCGATTTGAATTAAGTTAGTTTTTATGTAAAATATGCTCTCGAATTGAGTTTCCAAGATTATACCTATACATAAAACAAAAATCTGTTTGTTTTGAAGAGTTAAATATCCACAAAAAGTATTTTAAATAAAACTTGTGGGTTGATTATGTATATACATATTATATGTACTGGTACAAAGATAAAAATAAATTTGTCGTTTTATTGTATAGAAACTCTTTTCATATATTTTTTTTTAAATGTTTAATTAAATAAAAAAAAACGATACGATGAAAATTGAAACTCGATAAGAATTTTTTAGAATTACTCGAGCTTTTTCTAGCGAAATTGAATGAAATTCATGTTAGGGAGTCATTTTGTGGTCATTGATTATGAACTTATTTAGGGATATATAGAGATTAAACAAAAAAAATCAATGATTTGCGTCATTTCTGTTATTTTGCTGAACAAAATTGACAAAAATAGAAAGTGATTCTATACATAAAAATGAAGCATTAAAATTTTACGTAGGTACCTTACCTACAGTATTTTCAGCATATCTTGACAAAAACCTCCGTATTCTTTAAAAAAAAACGTCATTTTCATCAACCTTTAAAAAAAGATGCTAATATAAAAGTTTTAAGAACATTTACACGTGTCATGATTTCATCGCGAAAGCCAAAGTAGCATCATCTCAGAGCTTATATATGATGCAATTATTTCTGTTGTCATAAACACCACTTTGACACGTGGACTACGAGCTTTTTGCTCTTATATCACTTATAAAATACAAATACATTTAATCGAGTAACACATTGTCATAATTTCTTCTATTTTCTAATTATTTTATAATGACTCTGTAAATGGTCGAAAATCTGCTTTTATTTTTATCATAAAATTAATAATAAAAATATAAGTGATGTTTAATTTTTAAAACTTTACTGGCTTCGTGTAAACATTTGTCCTGCCACCATTTTGCAAATAAATGACAGTACACAACAAAGAATCAATTATTTGACTTCATGTAAAATGTACATGTCACTAAATAAATAAATACTCTTTGTGGCACTTCAGCAATCCATGAAAAACCAGCGTCTATAGTGATTTACATTTCTTTATGCGTGTTATTTGTCAGCAGGATTGAAAGGGACCTACAATTTTCAGACGAATACAAACGGTTAAGATAAAAGACAATTTTTCATGGCAAGAGTTGCAACAGTCATGAAAAGGATTTTTTTTGGAAGATCCCCAGGCCTCTGGCGTGAGAGTCCTAACCTCAAAATGGATCTGATATTTGCTCTATTACGTCGGGTTTTGAGATATTCTAATTAAAAAGTGCAGAGAAAAAAATTTATTTTCGCTTTATTAAGGTTATGTTACTGCTAGGAAATGTCGGAAAGTTTGTGTTTTCAATTGACCCTACTTTCTTCCAAATAGAATAAAAATATTGGAAAAAATGGAATTATAGATCTTGAAAAAAGCGTACTTTCAGATTTCGTAACGTTTTTTTTAAGAAAAATGACTTAACCAATTATCCTTCATCTATCTAATTGTTCATTTAATAATTTAAAACATGTTTTAGCTTAAATGACAAAATACACGTTTTTTTTTGGATGTAGTGAATCTAATTTTAACATCGAAATTTTTCCTCAATCGCTCTTTCAGATTACAAACAGAATAATCAAATAATAAAATAGACATATAAAAATGTGCGATCCATAGCACGATTTTGTTAAAACTTCATAATTATAATGATGATTGATTGTAAAAAAAAGCATTTAAAAAAAAAACAGCAGAATCAGAGCCACCTTTTGGTAATTTCAGTGTAACAATGTTAACGCTTTTGTCATTTTATAGAAAAAGACAGAATTCAAACCTCTTATACCGCAAAGATCATCATGCAAAATTTGCCATTTTTTTTTGATGATTTCTGAAAAAACATACCAAAAAGACTTAGAAAGTTCTGCTCGCACGGTTACTTCGATCTCAGTTCATGTCATTCAGCACGAAACTTCGGAACGATGACGAAACTTTCAGCTGTCAAACCAAGGATTAAGCGAATCTCATATAAAATATTTTGACAGTGGAAAGTTTTGTCGTCGTTCCGAATATTCCGAAAAGACTAAAATCTTTTTTATTTAAATTTTTAGAAATAATGCTTTAGATCCTACAATAATTTCTTATTATAAAAATTTCACGTTTCCTAAAATTAGCTCTGGTTCATTATTTTCGTTATGGTCGTTAAAAAGTAAAAATTTCAGAATTATAGTCATTATTTTAATTATTGCCATAAACCGTTTAAAAAATCAATTTTTCGAAAAGTAGATATTTTAATCAAAACACGAAGATGCAAATTCATTTATAATTATTATTATTAAAACATTTTCGAGGTAGTTATCTCTAATTACCTAATACCTATAGTACTTATTCATGACCTGGATTCTAAGTAATTTTTAACTTATAAAATTTTATATTATATTTTTAATTTTTCAAAAAAAAAAATATCTTAAAAAAAAAAAAATCACTTAATCTCTATAAAGCATCTTTAACATCAATTTTGGTTAATAATTCTATAAATAAATTTTTCTTTTTATCACAGGGTCTGGAATCTTCGTGTCACCTTCAGGTTTACTGGTTCGTACTGGTTCTGTTGGTGTAAGCTTTATAATATGGCTGGCCTGTGGTTTGCTCTCATTGTTGGGTAAGTGTTATTTTTCAATTGAAAAAGTAAATTAATTATTATTATTATTTTTGATCACATATGTATTGTAAGTACATATGTGTATAAAATGTGTATGCGAGACAATTGAAATTGAGTGCACTTCAATCAAACGTTTTATTAAATTATTTCGCATCAGTTACTTAATAAAAAAAAAATAAAAATTGTTTTGAGTCATTGAAAAAGCCATATTCTATAAGAAATCATTTATATTCGTTAAATATTTTTATCTAACCAATAAGTTGTGAATGGATCAATGTAAATATTTAATGATATGTTGAAATACATCTCATTTGGTTAATACATTGAATTTCCTTGTAATACCATATTATGATATTTTTTGTGGTGAAAATAATTGATTGACTGGTATGTGCAATGTTCATAGAATTGTATCTTAATTCAAGCTTCTTCTGAATATTTTTTGATAACGGAAAAGATTTTAACTGAAATTTGTGAAAATTTATTTTCCACTATTGAAACATCTAGAACTTTAATAGATTTTAAGATAGTTCTAACATTTTTTATAAAGAATTTTATCTGCTGTAGTCTGAAGTGGACCAAGGATTGATCTAAGTTTTTTTCAGTCAGCTCGGTCTGCAGTTTCGCACGCCAAGTTAGTTGAGGTTCTTTTCCACTTTTATCTGACTCACGGTTTTCCTCCTTTGTGTCTTTTTCGTCAGAAGTGAGTGGTTACAGTGAATACGTGAATGAAATTTTTTTTTTTTTAAATAAACTGTCATTTCATTAAGTCACTGTACACATTCAGATCTGACGAATTTTTGAACAAAAACAAATTGATTCGAACGATGGATCAGTTCTGACGATTTCTTGCGGATTCTGACAAACAAATCGCTTTTATTGTAACCGCTTTTATAAGAAACTTTTTTTTTTTTCTGAAGTTTATTTCAGAACAATATTGTTCGTTAGAATACTCATCCACTTTAACCATAGCCTTATATAGGTGGGGCCAAAAATTGCACTGGGAAACTTCCTCTCAACACAACCTTAATCATTCCAAACCCCCAAAATTAAGTACAACCTAACTTTTCAAAATTTGATGTTTTGTTTTTAATTTAAAAAAATAAGAAAAACACTAAACATTTAGAGGGAGGTTGGCGCCTCAGACTTTTCCGGTCACTATAATATAATTGAGTGAAATTTCTGTATATTTTCAATGAACAAGCCTATAAGCCTCATAAATTTTAGAATTTCCATCATAAAAAAAAGAAAAAAAGGAAAATGGCACAAAACAAATTACATGCACTCACAATTCAAACATTTTTGATTAATGAAAAAAAAAAACATTATCTTATGCTTGTACAGACTACAGAGACACCCATGAGACCTGTTGGCTTAAGATTTTATTTTTCTTATAAATCATTATATGTATTTATTTTTTTTAATGGAAAATTGCCAAGTGCAAACAGATCATGTGCATTAAATAAGTAAAATAGTTGAGGGCATGTGACGTGAGTATGATACTTTGCACATTTTGATATAAGAGAAGGTATGAGGTCCATTTTACAACAAAAATAAAAGCAAAAGAAATTGGCGCCAATCTATAGTATTTTGATTGCATTTAAGATATCTTCTAGAAAAACTTTATTAAAATATATGTCTACAGCTGAAAAAGAACCGACTTTTAAATTTAAAGGTTTTTTTGTTTTTTTAACTTCATTGGCCAGATGCAGTATTTTGGTAACAATTATCGAGAACAAATGCTCCTTGGCCAAAATTTAAACAGCCATTATTTTTAACTTGGGGTAAGGTATTAAAATCAAACTTAAAATTCCGTGCGTATGGACTATGGACAATGTATGTATACCTATGCCTTATAAGGTGGACAAATTTACTTTAAATTTGGAAAAAAATCATAAAAATTTAATCATTGATTACACAACTCAACAAAAGAAAAAAAAATTCTTGTCCTAGCATTCATTTTACGATTTTCATATTCACTATGCACCAAAATGAATAAATAATATCAATATTCATTGAAAAGTTTTCTTTTGTAATGGTTATTACAAAAAACGTTTTCATGATTTTTGCCTTTAAATTAGTGTATTAACCCAGTAGAAATAAACATTTGACCTGGAAATTTTTTTTTATTGTTCTCTCTTCTTTCACAATTCGTTAGAGGGTGTTATTAGGAGCACATGGGTAGTTTTTTGTGAAAATCGGGCTGGAGCTTAAGCCACCATCTTGGAATTTTCTTACAAAATTGACTTGAAATAGAAAAAAAAATATTTAAAAGCAACGGCAACACTTACAGTGTCATGTTATATCTTTTTTAAAATTCAGAAATCCATTCTTTAATTCTGTTTTTAAATAAAATTCTTTTACTGAATACTTTGTAAAAATTAATTTTTAAACTCAACTCAACAACAAAAAAATGAAAAAAAAAATTTGTAAATTAATTTTTTTTTTAATTTTGCAATATTAAGTATTATTTTTGCTTATTTCAATAATTAAAGATAAGAAAATAATCAAAAATTTATTTGTTTTAATTTAAAAAAAATAAAAATTTAATTCCTAGTTTTAAAAATAACCTGTTAACCCTTTATCCTGGCTACAAAAGCAAACTTTTCTATCAAATATATTTGTTTTCGGGTGACAGGTACAGCTTTACAGCTTTATAAATTTAATACCCTTTTTTCAAAGTCAAAATTCATGTTGACTTGTGTTATTTTTGTAATTTTCTTGAAAACGGCTTTAACGATTTGATTAAATTTCTTGCCTTTAATACAAGAAGTGACTGTTAAAAAAATTCTCTTAATAGAAATATAGTTTTAAGTTTTTTGAGGAAATTATCATTAGTTACAAATTTTGTATCTTGATGAAAAGTTAATTAATAAATTCTAACTGACGATTTCAAACTTGTTACAAGAAATTTTGCTGAGTTGCCATAAACCAAAACATGGCTAATATTAAGAACAGTTTCATTTTCACAATGTTTTTTTTTTTTTTATTTTGTAATTGTGCGTTTGAAAAATTTCGTATGAAATGATAAAATTGCATACACTTTTTAATTTTTAATTTCACTTTCTATTCCATTTAGCTATTTTTTATGTTTGATTTATTTATAAGACTTTCGACTCAGAATCTTGTACTAGATTCGTATTAGTATCTAGATTATAGCCTGATGATGGTTAAACCCAAAAAAATAATAATTTGAAAAAGGGCAAATGGTGGTACATTCTCTTTATTTAGTTTCATGTTTGGGTAAACCTTTAACCTCAGAAGCGGGGTTAAAACCTTAGTAGTCAAATTTCGGAGTAGATTTGTAAAGAAAGTGGACTTAATTGAAAATTTCCGGAGTAAATTTGAGTACGAAAAAAAAAACTGGGGTTTTCAAAAGCTGTATTTTTAACAATATATTTATTTTAACAAAATATTGCTCCGATTGGACTAAGGTTTGCGAACGCAAACG
The DNA here is from genome assembly GCA_929447395.1 of Epistrophe grossulariae. Lineage (NCBI taxonomy): Eukaryota > Metazoa > Arthropoda > Insecta > Diptera > Syrphidae > Epistrophe > Epistrophe grossulariae. The sequence continues at coordinate 33,172,319 of OV839568.1, read as the reverse complement.
AGTAAGATTTACTTGTTGAACAAGTCGATGGAAATTTTATTTTTTAACAATTGTTATGCTATTTTCGTTAAGTTACAAAATTTATTTTTACCTTTTGAACACTTATAGTTAATTAAACAAGAATTTGTCGACTAGTTCACTTGTTGTTCTGTGATTGGTGAAAATACGAATCTTATGATTCTCAATAAAGCAAGTGAAAATTATATCAAAACTTTGAACCATTTTTTAAGAAAAAATGAATAAGACTTTTGTTTTGTTTCAGCTAAAAAAACCGATTTCTAGGGAATTATCAAAAAAAGTCCTAATGACTAAATTAGCAGAAAATTACTTCAGCAACTTAAAGTCTGAATGTTGATGTATAGAAAGACAAATAAACAAATAATAAGTGAGACTTACTGCTTTCGTCTTTTCTATAGTACAAGTAATAGTAGTATTGATAGGTTGAATTAATGTATTTTTATTCGATGTGATCAGAAGTGTAAATAACACAAATAAGTTTCCCAATTTTGCAATCAACTTTGATATAATTTATATCGATACTTAATGGTCAAAGCAAATAACTTGTGGAGGCAAAAAGAATTCAACGCTTGTTGGGCACATTTTTTGTCTTTAAATTAAATCTCTAATTCAAAAATACTTTTGTGCTCTCAACTTTTGCGTGAACTTACTACATAAATATGTCATTTTAAGACACAACATGTTATTATTTTCTCCCCCCCCCACCAACGAATAAAAAACAAGATAAATGAAGTCGAAGTTTCTTTAATGGCTAAATAGTAGATCTAATATACATGGAGAGGCGCCAACTTTCTTTGCACTGTATTAGAAGCAAAGCAACACATGAAATATATTTGGCCTATCCGCACATTTTTCTATATACAAAAGTTTTACAACTAAATTGACTGTTATAGATATTAGTAGATCGATAAATTTGAAAGACAAACAAATGCTTTGAATTCCAAAAATGTTTCAATGTTGTGTCATTTTATGATCTGTATAATATAATTATTGAGTTTCAATAGAAATTATATATTTTTCTATTGAAAATTCTAATGAATTTGGCTGATGCTATACAAAAACAGAAATTCATGTTCCATTTAATTGCCCGGTTGATGTACAAATGAGATATATTAACATTAGCTACATGTTGATTCTTCATTAAATAGGTATGTATATTTATTTATATTTTTGTTTATGTTTTTCTTTTTTTTCTGCGCAATTTTACCTTCAATGAAAATAAAAATGCCTTCTTAATTTCACACATAAATGTAAATATATTATTAAAAACAAAATAAATGCATTTTCTCATTAATTTCATAAAAACACATACAAATGTATTGCATTCTGTTAAATTTAATTATATCATCTAAAATGGATATGTGTTTGAAAGTTTTTATATAAAAATAATATGGTATGGTAAAATTAATTGAGAATGTAGGAGTAGATAGGTGTTGATTTCTCATGATGGTCTTCATATAATATAATGTGATAAACGCAAGAAGAAATATAAAAACACTTTCAATTAAAATTAAATAAAGAGCTAAAAGAGTGCTAGACAGCAGAGTCACAAACACCTCAACTGTGTGTGGCGAGGTATTTGTGATGTGAATTAAATAAAATATATACACTTTTGAAATTAATTCTATTCTTAACAATCCACAAAAATTGGGCATTAGGTATATATGCAGTTGGAACTTGTTTGAATTTTTCAAATGCAATAAAAGAATAATAAATGTTGTATGACAAAATGAGATTTCTACTTTATAGAACTTATAATCGTATAAGCATACCCGTATAGTTCCCTACCTGAAAATATTAATTGAAAGAGAATATTTTGTATCTAGCTTGACAATGTTTTTTTTTTAATTTTTGTGTAATTAAGTGGATTCAAGTCATAAAATATTTAGAAAATGTATTTAATTAAAACAATACCATGTTTTTTGGTTCTTCTTTTCGGTGCAACAGGAAATTGAAAATTTTCCTTTGTAGTAGGGTAAATAAATTGCAAAATTGTTTGGGACGTTGTACATAATGAATATAATTTACGTACATTGTACAAGTACATGCTTCCTTTCCTAGTTCAAGTGGATTTATATCGACATTCCCCCGACACGTATTTTCATTTTTTTATAGAACCAAAAATAACCGTATCATTTAGGAAAGTTTTATTTTTCTTAAAAAATCAGTTAATTCAAATTTTTTATTAAAAAACATTTGTTAATACAACTAACATTTTTTTCAGACCAGAAACTGTTGTAATTTTCTACTTTCTTGTTAACAATTTCACCAATTTCAATAAATCTTTTAGAACAAAGCTCCTTCAAAGTCGAATTTATATTGCAAACATTTTCAAAAACAATATATTTCACAGTAAAGTAAGTGTCACTTAAGTTTCAGATATGGAAAACTAACGCCCAATTTCACAGTGTAAACGTGACACTTATGACATGTAATAAGTGACACTTAAGTCTCCCATATTGGCCACTTAAGTTCCACTTACTCAGACCTTAAAACTACGTCTAAAGTCCATGAATGGGAAAATTAAGTGCCACTTATTTAGTTAAGTATGCACTGTGAAACTAGCCCTAAAGAAATAAAATTAAAAAATAATTTTAATAAAACTGTCTAACAATTTTTGAAACTTCACCAAATTGACACCAAATTCGTTGGTGATTGGTTGAATGAAAGCACAACTACTTGTGTATAATCTACCACAAAGTTTATTTGACGAAGTTATATGAGTGGTTTTCTGCCAACTGTGTTCAATTTTTTGCAAAATTTGAAACTCATTGGCACGTTTTCATAGTCGTTCCATAAACTCATGGTTTACTAAACAGCAGTTTAATATCAATTAGATCAATGAGTATAGATCCTTTCTTTAATCAAATTTCATTCTGTTTGTATTTGGCAAAAAATTGAATTAAATCTACTTTTAACTTAGCAACAGTTTAAAAATGAACTACGAATATGGCACATTGAAAATTATTTTTTTTATTTTGTTTCGTCGTATTTATAAACGTTGTCTAACTTTGGACAGCCATCAAAGCTATATGGGTAAACATTTTTATTGGATTTCTGATGTTTTTTTTGGTGTTTAAAATGTTTTAGTTTTATCTAACTTTGACAACGGGACGGACGCGGTTGTCCAAACCTTGGCTAATGTAACATTTTATTTAATCAAATAAACCACAATTTCAACTATTTCGGACTATCTTATATACTACTACTTTTTTAATTTTGAAAGACAATTTTTCTTCAAAATTGTATCTTTTTTAGTTTTTTAAATCTACTTTTTGAGGTTGCAGTCTTTATTTTTGTGCTGAATTATTACTCAAGATTTATTGCACGGATTTGTTTTTATTTGTTTTGACCGAATTGCTAGTTCCATTCTAAATAAATATTACTTGAAATCTTATATATACCACGGTACTGATATCCAACCACGGTACTGATATCCAAGCACTGGCTTAAATATAACCTCATATTTCAATATGAGAAAAATTGTTTCCGAGATAGTTTTAATTTATATATAAAAGAAATATAATATTCTAAAATTTACCCCAAGAAATATCATAACACGCTTGAACAACACTTTACCACGGCACTGACAAGTTCTTTTGTAGCACACTTTTTTTTGCTAATAAAAGCACTTCACTCTTACAGCAAAATTACGTCAATAAAGTAAATTGAATTTTATTAACAATAATTAAATAGTGTGTGTCCACCCCAGCACACCACACAAGCGCCATCAAATTAAAAGATGGCGGTTCAGCGGGAAATCTTTTGAATTAAAAAATAAAATTAAATCCGAGGACACCATTCAATAATGATTATTTAATTCAAGAGCAAATATTTTGACATGATGTTGTCAAAATTTAATCAAGCAACTTTGCATTCAAACTTGTCTTAGAACAATATTTTTATTCATTGATGTATTTTAATAGAAATCAGTAAATTTAATTGGAAAAACGAGGAGTGGACATTACTGGTACTGACCTTTTGATTATTCTTTTTAAAGCCATGGGGAAAGGGTAGCAAATTTTTAAATAAATTTTAGTATAAAATCATTTCTCCAAATCAAACTAGAAATTCATGAGGAAATTTTACATTAAAGTACAAATAAAGCACTGGACACAGTTCGTCACAATTTACAGAGAATCACCCATACAGCAATTTCAATGGTGCCAAAACTATTTTCGTCGTTTTCTCTTATATTATTGTCTATGTTTATCATCGTATCGTTACTATTTTATTAAATAATTTGTTTTCAAGCCTGGCAGTGCTTTGAAAAAGAGATATTTGATCCGGTGCCGTTTTTAGACCATAAACTTACATCTGTTTCTGGAAAAAACGATCACAAGCTCCTTAACTATAGAATGAATGCGTTCTATTTTTTAAAAATTTAACTTAAATAATTTCTAAAATAACAAATAAAAAAAAATTTACTATCACATAATATTTTTGCAATTATTTATAAAAAAATTTGTTGGTTTTTTTTTTTGCAGGCGCTCTGGCGTATGCTGAATTAGGCACAATGAACACTTCATCGGGCGCTGAATGGGCCTATTTTATGGACGCATTCGGGCCAGCTCCGGCATTTTTGTTTTCATGGGTATCGACTTTGGTGTTAAAGCCATCCCAAATGGCCATAATATGCCTTTCATTTGCACAATATGCAGTGGAGGCTTTCGTGAGTGAATGTGATCCACCAACATCGGTTGTTAAGATGGTTGCATTATTTGCAATTGGTATGTAATCTTATTTTCATTTACCATTTAATCATAAACCATTATCTAGCAGGAAACGAAATATCAAAAAGTCAAAAAAAGACATAAAACAAAAAAAAAACATTAAATCAAAAAAAAAAAAAAAAAAACTGTAACACAAACAAAAAACTTATTATTTCTGTACTCCTCCTCCCTCAACAGTGATGATTCTGTTCGTCAATTGTTATAGTGTTAACTTGGGCATGGCTGTACAGAATATTTTTACAGCTGCCAAATTAGTCGCCGTATTGATTGTGATTTGTGGCGGAGCCTATAAGCTATTTCAGGGAAATACTCAGCATCTACAGAACGCATTTACAGGACCACCACCGACATTTGGGGCCATTGCGACGGCTTTTTACACCGGTCTGTGGGCCTATGATGGTTGGAATAATTTAAATTATGTAACCGAAGAAATTAAAAATCCAAGTAAAAACCTACCGAGGTCAATTATAATTGGCATACCCTTGGTAACGCTGGCTTATGCTTTAATTAATATCTCATATCTGGCTGCTATGTCACCCACCGAAATGATTGAATCTGAAGCAGTTGCAGTGACATTTGGTAATCGGATTCTAGGCGCTATGGCATGGCTGATGCCACTTAGTGTCACCATAAGTACATTTGGTAGTGCTAATGGTACTCTATTTGCAGCTGGACGGTATGTACCTATAAACAAACAAATTCAAAAAAAATATAAATAAAATCAATTAACACTAAAATTAAGGTATGCGTGTTTGCAAAAATCAATTGAATATTTAACAGAAATTGATAAAATACAATAAAGAGTTTTTTAAGTTTGAAAATATTGGTTGAAATGGAGACATTCCTTTTGAAGATCTAACGATTTTAATGCAAATAAATTACATTATTTGAATTAAAATTTCTCTCGCATTTGTATCTTCAATGCAATGAAGATTTCACTCCGAAAGTATTAAATAATACAATTTTGATTTTAAGTTACCTTTTACACAAAGTCTTGAAGGCAAAATCCACTTGTAAAATATCTTGAACGCTATTGTTAGTCACTTTATTTAGACTGGCTTAGACGTGACTGAAAAATAACTGCAGCCTTTGATCTGCTTAAAGACCATGTCTGATAGATACATTTTAAATAAAATTGGCCCAAGAACTGATCCTTGTGGAACACCATGGTTTTCATTGTGAACGGCAAAAAAGCTTTAAAGTTAATAGGTTTAATTATAAATATGACACTCAACCAAAATTTCGACTTCAACTCGAAATTAAAAAAAAAAAATTCAACAACACTATCATTATATTGTTTTAAAATACTTTCATTATCCTTGGAAAACTGGACTTATTTCTACAGATATTGAAGTAATCTGTATAAAATATTCAATGATTTCCAAACAGTGTTAATATAAAATTTATTTATTTTTTGTATATGATATTAATTTATAGTATTCTAAATTATAGATTGTGCTTTGCTGCCAGTCGAGAAGGACATCTACTTGACATTCTCTCTTATGTACATGTGCGTCGTTTGACACCAGCACCTGGCCTCATATTTCATGTGAGTTTTGAAATTGAAAATTACTCCTATTTCCTTCTAGACCTTTTGAAATCCTCCCACCTCCCACAAAAGAATCATGTTTTAAAATTTGAAAATTTTGTAATAAAAATATATTTATTTTTTCTTTCTTTTATTTTACAGTCTTTAATTGCATCTGCTATGGTACTTTATGGTACTATTGATTCGCTGATTGATTTCTTCAGTTTCACCGCATGGATATTTTATGGCGGTGCTATGCTGGCATTAATTGTGATGCGATATACAAAACCAAACTATCCGCGGCCATATAAAGTGCCACTTATCATTCCATTTTTGGTTTTGTTCGTTTCGGCGTATCTTGTGGTTGCACCTATTATCGATAAGCCACAGATTGAGTATTTGTATGCTTTGGGATTCATATTTGCTGGATTGATTTTCTATGTGCCGTTTGTTAAGCTAGGAATGACACCAAGATTCATGCGTGAGTTTATATATTTTTTTGTTTAGATGAAAAGAAAGCAATTAAGTCTGAAAGCATTCTTTGCGGATTTTAAGTGAATCGATTTGAAATGAAATATTTTTAAAAATCACGAAATATTATAGTGCTTCACAATAAATTAACAAAATTATGTAGATATATCAATTATTACTAATTATATATTTAATTTTTTTTTCTTTCAGGTAAGGTAACTCTGTTTTTCCAATTGCTCTTGGAAGTAGTACCAACATCATCAATGGCCATGTTCGAATAAACATTCTACAATTTAACCCCAAAAAGTAATCTTACAATCTTATTTTAATTTTACATATTATATCTATAGATTCTCAACTTGAATTTCAAGATAAATAAAATCTTAGCTTAGAAATGTGCTTAAAGATAACCATGTTCAAATTGTGTACATTTGATATTGTTATATAAAAGATATATATGATACATATATATTTTTTTAGGTACCTAATTTAATAACAAAAAAAAAATAAAGAAATGAAGAAGAAATATTATGCAATAAATACAAAGTATTTACCTAAGATATAGTTTTTAAAGAAAAAAAAAATTAATAAAAATTATTATACTTTATTATGAAAGTGTAAACTTAAAAAAAAAAATAACATAATTTGTTTCATTTGAGGCTGTTGGAATATTTTTATTTTTATTCTTATTTCTTTACCTGATTAATAGTTTTTAGGTGGATTGTTTTTATAAAAATGACATTGTTTTTCAAAGACATTACGCAACCTGAAGCAATTTTTATAAATTGATCAATTTATATTGTTTTTAATGAAAACGTTTTTTAAAATTATACATATTATTAATTATATAAATGAAGTGAAAACCTTACAAAAATATATTTATTCAATGTATTTGTTGTTTATATGTATTTAAAAATTTGTATTTTTATAATATTGTGTTAGTTGATTAATTGCATAATAAAGAGTACCTTTAGTGATAGTATAAGTTTTTTTTTAAGATTATTATTAATGGAACTGGGACTGTGGTAAAAGTTCTCGAAAATTAGACTTTCACTTAGAAAACATTAAGACACAGCTGAGTTTTTAAAGAGATCTTTATTTATTTATTTTTTATTTTTTTATTATTATTTTAGTCTTTGTTTCATTTTCAAAACACTTAAAACTTTATATACAAATGTAAAATACAGTTCTTTGTGGTGTAGTCTCCATGTTGTGTATTTATTTGAAAAATAGAGAAAAACACAAATTTAAAATTATTTAAAAAAGAAAAACTTTAATTTTTTTAACTCAAATATATTTATTTTATAATTTAATTAATTCACAACATTAATTATATAAATTTTAAGCGACGCGTTTCGGTTTTTTATTAAACCATCTTCGGGCTTTCACTTGTTGATACCAAAATACAGGTAACTATCATATTTAAAAAAAATGAAACAGTTAAGTACATTCTGTTGACCGAAGACAAAATGTGAAAGTACTGTATTAGATAATAGATAATTAATTTAGATTTATCGATGGGGATGCGATAAACGTAAAAATTTAAATTCAACTCAAAAAATTAAAAAATAAAAAATGTCTTAAATTAGAAAATATACGTACAATATTAGAGAAAAAAAATAATTAAATTTTCTATTTAAGCATAATTTATTAAAAAAAAACAATATTTTTAAGAAATACTGGTTTAACTCGCTCGCTTCTAAGATTAAAAGGAAGTTTATTGAATATACGGGTAGTAACATAATAAAAGTATGAAAAATTTGATTTTCTGATAGTAGGTACAATAACAAGATTTCTAGTGTTCACGCGCAAACTACGTTTATCATAAACTCACGAAGAGTTGTACCCGGATTTTTCAAAAAAAAATTCTTAAAACTTTGTAGAAATATAAAAGCCTTAATGGTAGAAGCTCAAGACTTTTAAACAGCTTAAAGCTAGGAGTTATACGGTTAATCTTGCAAATAATACGAACAGCATGTTTCTGTTTTATACGCGAAGGCTCTAATTTATTAAGATGTGTGCCACCCCAACAAGGTATGCCATATTGCAATTTAGATTTGAAAAGACCATATACTAACTTTAAATTGACAAACCAAAGTATTGGCTGAGATGATACATCTGTATAACAACATTATTTAAAAATTGCTTTACTCTTTACTTTATGTGTGATTCTTTCAGCTAAGCATAAAGTTCAAGGTAATACCTAAGTACTTAAAACTGTCAACACGCTCAATTTCGAAGCAGTCGGTCGCGCAGCACTTACTTGAATCAAAAGTAAGTGCATTATGATCATGAATACAGGAATTCATTTTCTCACTTATGATTAATTTGTGAAGTTTGAACCAACTACGTAGTATTTCTAAATCAAGGTTAACGTCCAAAAATAGATTGAAGTAATTTTTACTACTGTATGTCAAAGCAGTGTCATCGGCAAACGCTGTTATTTTACCCTTTAGAGATTGTAAGAAAAGAGAGTTTACAAAAATTAGGAACAAAATCGGTCCTAAAACAGAGCCTTGTGGGACACCTATAAATTAATGAAATTTTGAAAACTCAAGACATTTTAAATTTTGAAGCAAACCAATCATGGATAAATCCTCTGAAACCGACACCCATGTCAAAAGCTTTGTTAATATCAATGAATAATGTAGCTGGGATATCGGATTCATTTAGACTGCTATAAATTTCACTGCACAACTTTAACAAAACATTCTCGGTTGATCTTGCACTTCTAAAACCAAACTGTGAATTACCGAAGATATGTGTTTTGTCTAAAAAAGACAACATTCTTGACTTAATGCCTTTTTCAAAAACTTTTGAAAACACTGATAAAAGTGTTATAGGGCAATAATTGTTTAAGCTCAAAGTATCGCCTTTTTTATGTAATGGTATTAGTCTAGTCAATAAAGCATTTGACTCAGAAAAATCGCCGGAAAGCTTGATTTTGGTATATATAGCTTCCTCATGGTGTTCTTAAGAAAGTGTTAAAAGTCCCCATCGATATGAGCGCCGTTAACAATTTTACGGGGGGTTGAGGGCCCTCAAAATGGTTTTTCAGGAATAATTGAAAATGGTAAGTTGTACAAAAAAGATTAACAGACTTTTTTCATACAAATAACGATTTTTGAAATAAACCAATCAGAAGAGTTAAGGGTTTTACTTTTCTATGTAGTTGGGCGACTTAATTCCAAAATTGTGCATTTTGTGATAAAAGCATCAATTTCTTTTATTATTGGTACATTATATGGACATGATTTTGAGATATCGGTCCAATCTATTTGTACACACTTCTAGGGCAAATAAATTCTAAAATAGAAAATAAATATAAAAACACAACGGCAACACTTATAATATATATAGTTTATCTTAAAGCCAGAAATTCATTCTTTATGCATGTTTTTGTATGAATTTATTTTAGTACCTAGTTTTTGAATAAATGATTTTTAAACTAAAAATTTTATAAATAAAATAAAAAAAAATATTAATAATTTTGGTAACTTTCAATTTTCTCAAAAACTAAAAGACTTGCAGACTTGGTATTTAGCGTTCGACTGAAAAATAATAAGAAAATTATAACCCAAATTAGTACTTAATGACGAAAAATTTTGAAAAAAAAATTCCTTTCACATGATATTTTGTTTAGCTAAAACCTACCATATGAACTGGATCAGATAATTGAAATAACACAAAAATCAACCTATAAAGCCATTTAAGTCCAAATTATTGAATACCAAAAAAAAATTAATATTCATTTTTTTTAAGTGTTTACGAATTTTTATACATATAAAAATTATAAAAAAAAACAAAGTGTGATCGTTCATAAGAGCAAGTTCGTGCGACCCAGTCGTGCATTTCATTTATTTGAAAATTTGTTCCGATGAACTTTTAGGTATAGAATTATAAAAAAACCCTATACTATTGCAAGTCCATTTAAAAAATATGCAAACAAATTATAAACAATTATCTCAGGGAAAGTATATAACATCCTCGATCGATTTGGTAAGAAATTTTTAATAATTAATATACTTTTAAAGAACACCGGTACACTCAGGCGTATACGTACTTTTTTTTTAAACATATGGTTAAGCATTTCTTTACTCTTTTGTTTTGTACAGCTTGTGTTTGTTAATGTAAATTTTAGTTTAATAAATTGAGATGCTTACTCATTTATCTTATATCATCTGTACCTGAGTGGAGTTGGCGAATGCTAGATTTTTACTAGAAATTAAATTTGTTTGACTTTTTTATGCTAAAAAGAAGCAAAACATTAAACCAAATTTTTGATTTTTGTTCAAGTGAGAAAACTTTTGTATGTAAGCCACGTTTTATTATCTACGGGTCTGGGTCGGGGTTATCTTTTAACACTTAATACAAAAACAAATTTGGATCTAGGTTTCTATCGGGGTTTGCTTTATGGAATCAGAATTAAGTTCTTACTTTGGCGGGTAGACGGCTCTTCAGTTGGCAGAGAGTACAAACTGCAGTGCGAGGAAAAAAGACAGTATCTACATGAAAAATAAACAAACATAAGACAAAAACAGATGAGCATACAACACTGTTTTCATTTGGGTCCGTATCGTTTTATTATATCGGGGTGAACCATATGGGTTATTGGCGATAATAAAACGCGGCTATAGTCAAGAGTTTTTTTTTCACATTCAACTGATTAAGCGCGTGTATATGTGCATCTCATTCGATTCCCATGTGTATGACGAGTATATTATATGTGCATGAAGTTAGCACGGGCACCGCCAACTTTGATTTAACTTGTGCCGCCATGTGCCGTAAATATTCTTTTTAAATTCGAAAATTTGTTAATTTTACGGATAATTTTTTTTTTGTAAAATTACGATTTTCAAAAAAATCAATGTTGTGCTGTATTATGCTCAAAAACGATGCTGAGAAGAGATAAAAAACATTCGCATATATTGGCAGCTTTTAGAGCCAAAATTAAATTTTGAAAAGCGTGAATTTAGCACGGCCATTTTAAATTAAAAAAAAAAAGTTGTGCTGTACAGGAAACAGGAATTGATTTTTTTTTTCGTAGAAAAACAGACGATATTATTTCAAATCAAATTTTATATAAATTGAATTTTGTTGATATTAGGTAGGTACCACATGCCCTAGCAGTGGGATTATTTGTTTCATTTTCAGTGAAGAAGCAATCATGCATTATGCGTAAATCAGATTTTAGTATGAAATGTCGGAATTTAACCGTTCAAATCGAATTTTGTGTAATTTCGACTCTTTTGAAGTTTCATTTTCTTGCCTTACAAAGTTAATTGTCCAATATGATGAGAAGTTTGAAAATGAAATCTATATTCATTAAAAAGGTATACCAACATATTTTTTAGTGCGGAGGCATCAACATCGTATTTTGCAAAAAGTCGGACTTTCGGTCATATTCTTACCTACTCGAAGTATGAATTAGAGCCCATCAAAATTATCACTGTTTTTGCTTTCTAAACATCTCAATATTAACAATTGAAGTGGTAAAGATGTTTTTTTAATGATAGCTATATATAACTGGGGTGGAATCGTGTAAGGTGATTTGCGATAAGTGAGAGTCACAATGAACCAATTCAGTCTGTGTAAGATGATATCACATTTGATATATAAAGAGCTATCAGACCAAAAATGTGATTGTCATTTTCCAGCAAAGTTGACGTATCTGCCGCAGTAAGTCTAGAGTTACCACCAGTCTACAATAATTGTACAACTTTTTATGAGTTCTATTTTTTAACCATTCATACAATCAAAAATAAACATTATTGTGACCAAAAACGTTCCGAAAGATGAAGAAAGAGAATTATATCGCAAAGACGTCATTTTCGTCCTATATTTTCGAAAGCTCATTACAAATATTTCTGGGCCTGAACATTGGTGTCTTTTAAGATATTTCAGATCTTTTAAAACAAATTAATTTTATTAAACATTTTCACATGACTCAATAACATCTCAAGTTTAGTTTAGAATGAATAAATAAATATAAAAAAAGAGCTACCTCTACTAGTTTAAAACCCAAGCCGTTGTTTTAAATGATATATCAAGATTTGAATGCATTTTTGGTACAATAATAAGTTAAAAATAGACTGGAATCGGCTAAGGTAGTAAGTGCATCGATCATAATTGTCATTGAGTTTTTCGTCTGGGTAAAGTGATTCAACTCAAATCAATTCAATTCAATTGAATACTTTCCAATGAGTTTTGTTAACAATACGGTTGCCATAGTTAATTTTTCAAATGTTTAAAATGAGCTGAATTAATTATAGAACGATATACATAATTCGTATATTTTCTTTATCTTCTATAATATAAATGTAGTAAACTTTTTTGGTCACAGGAAGGTTCATTTTCATTTATACGAATGGTTAAAAAAAAGAACCAAGACAAGTTTGCACAATTTTTGAAGGCTGGCTTGTCGTACTGCGTCAAATTTGTTGGGAAATGACGATCACATTTTTGTTGTGATAGCTTTTTGGCTATCAAATGTGATATCATCTTACTCATATTCAATTGGGTGACACGTTTCCACAACAGAATTTTCCTAGGAGCTAGCATCGTATACTATCTTTTTAACATTTTATTAAAGTTAAAGTCACAAAATGTCTATTTTATCTTTTTAGTATCAAATGTCACTTTGACAGTTAAAATTGTGAAAATGCTGCGTTGCTTACTTGTTTCCATGAATTGTTTATGTTTAATGCGTATTATTTTTTCTATTAGGAAACTATGTTATTATTTAAAACAATGTTTAAAACTAAGAATATTTTAGTAAAAACCTTGAATTAAGAAAATTTTAAAGTAATATTAGACGTCTTTTATTATCTACGAATCTGGATCAGGATTATCCCATGAAAATAAAACGATACGGATCCATAATGACAACAGTGTTGTATGCTCATATCTTTTTTTCTTGTGTTTGTTTATTTTTCATGTAGATACTGTCTTCTTTCTTTACACTACAGTTTTTAATCTCTACCGACTAAAGAGCCGTCTACTCGCCAAAGTAAAAACTTATTTTCTGATCTTTAAAATAGATCCAGATATAGAGCAGGATCCAAAGTTGTTGTTGTATTACGTGTTAAAAGATGATCCCGATCTAGATCCGTAGATAATAAAATGCTGATCCTTATACCTTAACATCGAACTGTTTAAAATTTTGCATCCACAATTTTTTTAACATTACTATAGCAAAAGTTTAAAACCTATTGTGAATATGGCTCATTACTTTTTAAATTGGCAGCACTTTTACAAAAGCATTATTAATACAGCTTAGTATGGATTGTGTACATGATTATGAAAGCTTTAGCATGAAAAGCTTTCATTAGCGGTTGCTTTAGAAACTCATCAGATGTCACTTATGTAGTTGTAACGATAATGTTAACTATTTCAAAATTATTAAATTTGAAAATTAGCTTAATGCTTAATGTTATTCTTAATGTTTCTAGAAAATGATGTCTAGCTCTGAATTTATGCGTTTCTGAAGTCAAAGCAAACTATAATATAATATGTTTGGTAAAGTGCTGTAACAGGTGTTGCTCAATTGAATAAAGAAATAGAAATATGTATGTACCTACATTGTACATAATACATATTATAATTTCATAGTGTAGCAGTACATGGAGTCAGTTTGATGCTCTTTCTTCAAATGAAAAACATTAAATCAACTTTAGATGTTTAGTCTATACAAATTTTGGCATATAATTAAAAAAAAAATATAGGCGTAAATGGGCAATTTTAAGACGAAATCTGTATTTTTTAAATCTATTCTTTAATTCTATTTAGCAAACTCAAAATTATGAAAAATAAAATAAGGTATAAAAATTATGTTCAGACAATTTTTTTTAAATTTTACATTATCAAAATTTTTTGATTACTTTTGAATTTTTTCACATTTTCTTCTAAGCAATGTCAATTATTTAATGATTTTACATGTTCTAGTTACGTTATTGCCTTAAATCACAAGATTGTTGGTTAATTTGTTATCCAGTGATGTATTTTTACTTGCGATATATAGGTACCTAAATATTAAATGGCAAGTAATGCATTCGTAAAAAAATCGAACTTGAAATTCTCAATTCTCGCAATTCTGTCTGTCTGTCCTGTCTTTTCGGTTGTGGCCTAAACGAGTGGGAAGATTCTCGTTAAACTTGGTACCTAGATTTTTTTGGGCACGTTTTCTTTCATATTTTTAGGACCAAAAATAACAGTGGCTGCCGTACAATTTGTTTTACCAAAAAATGAAAATCTTATTTTTCTCAAAAACTTAAAAAAAAAATTCAGTTTTTTTTTAAAGGCCTACCATTTTATAAAAAAAAACAAATTTCTGAAAAATTGTTATAAATGGTGTCTCTCATAGAACCATTTTCGAAAAATTTCATTATTTGTTGAACCGATTTTAATGGAATTTTTTACACAAGAGCTTCTAATAAGTTTGCATATAAAAATTTTTAAAAAAATAAATTTTAGATTTAAAAAAAAAAAATTCAAAATTATTTTCTGAATTTCGATATTTTGAAAATAGCTAGATGATTCATTAATTTTTTCAAAATAATTTTTTAACTCCGAAGCAATAAATATTAAAACAAAGCTTGCCATTTTTTTTCTTAAAAATGTTTACAAAATTTTATGTATACATACATATGTATAAAAAATTAATTAATTTATTTGTTAAAAAATATTTACGATTTGTGTTATAAAATGGGCTTTATTTCAAGTGAAACAAATAAATAAATATGTTTGTCACAAACATATTTATTTATATGTTTCACTTGACCTAAAGCCCATTTTATAACACAAATCATCAATAAAAGGTCATCACTATCAACATAAAAATATTTACTTCCTAATTAATTTATGACTCTGGAAAAGGTTAGATATCTTACTGAAATTGCATGTTTGATTAAACCCCAATTTTGAAATACATTCTCAGCACGTTCTTAACAAAGCTGTTTAAACCACACAACCGTCATCATCATCATCGTCATCAGAGATATTTAGCAAAACCTAGGAACCTCGTATTTATGATTAAATTGTCCACGACACACTTTTCCAATTATAAAAGAAAGGGCAGTTCCTATATCTTCCTCTACCTATACCTACTCCAGAATCTCAACCAGCTCTATTCTAATCAAATAATTGATCTAATTCTCAAGGAAACCTCTGATTTTCAAAAAATAAAAACGTCTGTCTAACTTCGTTAAAAAAAAAATTTGATAAAATCATCAAAGTACCTACATACATACATTTATATATTTTCTTGTCGTAAAGTCGCAGATATACTCGAGCACTCATACATTATTAAGTCTTTGGATAAGGATATCCTACAAGTAAACCGCTTCATGTTACTTCCGGAATCCAAAATGGTTTACAGTTCGTTTGGCATCCCGCCTCACATCCGCAAAATAAAAAGAATTCGAATTAATTATCTCAGTCACGTATCATAATTTCTTCGCCGAATCCAAGGATTATGAATTATATTGTATATGTATGTATGTACGACGAGTATGTTGGTTGTTGGGTGGGAAGTTGTGTGGTAGTAATTTTTTTTTTATTTTTTTGGGTAAAGGGATTTATACTTGAGAAATGGTAAAATTTTTCCTCAAAACGTTCTGTTCCGTTGGCATGTGTTGTATAAATGGTTTGATGTGAGCAGCGAACTCCACAACGTCTGACAGCTGAAGCATCATTGTGTGCGAAGCTATGGGAAGGTATTTCACAGCACCACCGTGGCACATTATATACGAGCTCGTTTCGTGAATTATAATAATCCACTTTGTGGAATCAACAAACGTCAACCACAGCCCCGTTGCGCTGGTGCAGATGAAGGACGAATGTTTGATGTTGGATGTGATGGTCAAAAAGTTTAAAATACTTTTATGTCGTCGCATAGATGAATGTGTGTTGGAAATAAATTATATTCAAGATTTATGTTACGAAGTCTGCAAATGTATTTACTTAATAATATTTTTTCTTTAAAATTATCCTTATTTTATCTTATTTTATGAATGTTTTAAATTTGTAAAAAAAAATACATAAATGTTTTGTTCCCTGATTGACATTCATTGAGAGTTCAGCAAAGAGAATTTCTTATATATTAATGGAATCTGTCAAAACCAAGTTTTCGCATAAAATTGCTCTTGGGAACTAAGACTTTAACCAGCGTGATGTCGGCGTGGTCATTTTTTTCTTTGAATCTGTTACTAAAAATTCTTTCGTCGAGATTTGTAAAATGTTGAATATCGATCGTCTGTTCGAAAAGGTCTGTTTATTGTGAATTTAGAAGTGAAAACCGCAACCACTTAAAAGGCTTGGTTGCGGAGACGTCGGGTTTCGAAAGAAATCTGATTTTTAAAATTTTTCACGATGCCTATAATTCGGTTAAACTTTACGTTGGAGCGATTTTGGATAGATAATAGAAGAAACTCTTAGAGGATTTGTCATTTCATCTCAGTTACGATAGGTTAAAATTAATACAGCCACAAAGACAAATACAAAATACAGTATCTAAGACTCCAAAACTGCGGTAACAGCTCAAAAGCCCAGTGTCCAAAAAGAAAAGCAGGGACCATAAACACCTTTGGAGGATAAAACCAAAAATAGTAGTGCACAATCATTTGCCCAAATAGCTGCAAAAGAAAAACCCATAAACAACAGCGATACTGCACCTGACTCACTCTCAAACGTCTTAAACATAATTCTGTCGAAACTCGAGAAACATTGTTATTCAAATAAACTTAACTTCGAAAGGTTAATAAACCTCGAAAACAGTTTTCGACCCAAACATCTTACAAAAAATACATGCATGGAAAAGATTAAAATTCTTACATGGAATACCAACGGATTATGGCAAAATTTGGAGAATTAGAAATGTTTATGCACGAAATAAATATTGACATAATATGACTGATATCGAAAACGCACGTCAAAAAAGAATCAAATTTTATTATCAGCGAATTTGTAGACTACCACGCTGTTCATCCGTCGAAGAAAGCAAAGGAGGCGAAGCTTCATTATAACGGGTGATTTTTTAAGAGGTTTAGAACTTTTTTAAAAAAAAAAACACAAAAAATTCGAAAAAATGAATGAAATATTTATTTGAATCGATAGTTTGAACCTTGTAATTTAATGTTTAAAGATAATTTCATGCAAATGTTGACCGCGGCTGCGTCTCAGGTAGCCCATCCGCTGAGTCCAATTTTGGCATACTCTTTCACACATATCGGCCGGTATCTCACGAATGAATGCATGGATGTTGGCTTCCAGTGCGTCAATCGAAGCGGGCTTGTCCCTATAGACATTAGCCTTGACATACCCCCACAAAAAATAGTCTAATGGTGTCAAATCACACGATCTAGGCGGCCAATTGACCGGCCCGAAACGTGAAATTAACTGTTCACCAAACTCGCCTCGCAATTGCGCCATTGTTTCGCGTGCTGTGTGGCATGTGGCACCGTCTTGTTGAAACCACATATCATGCAAGTCAAGAACTTCCATTTCGGGCAAAAAAAAGTTTGTTATCATCGCTCGGTAGCGTTCACCATTGACAGTAACGCTGCGATTCGCATCATCTTTGAAGAAATATGGCCCAATAATGCCACCGGCCCATAAACCGCACCAAACAGTGGCTTTTTCGGGATGCATTGGTAGCTGTTGCAATGCTTCTGGCTGATCTTCACTCCAAATGCGGCAATTGTGCTTATTTACGTACCCATTCAACCAAAAATGAGCCTCATCGCTGAACACAATTTTTCGATAAAAAAGCGGATCCTCGGCCAGCTTTCCAAGAGCCCATTCACCAAATATTCGGCGTTGTGGTAGGTCGGCTGGCTTTAGTTCTTGCACCAGCTGTATCTTAAAAGGCTTTACGCCCAAATCCTTCCGCAAAATTTTCCACGTAGTGCTGTAACAAAGGCCTAACTGCTGGGAACGGCGCCGAATCGACATTTCGCGGTCTTCTGTCACACTAGCTGATACGGCCGCAATATTTTCTTCACTACGCACAGTACGTAAACGTGTTGGTGGTTTAATGTCCAACAAAGTAAATTTGGTGCGAAATTTGGTCACAATCTTCCGAATAGACTGCTCAAAAGGTCGAGAATGCCGACCATAAAATGGAAGCAGCGCGCGATGAACATTTCGAACCGAGCACGAATTTTGATAGTAAAATTCAATAATTTGCAAGCGTTGTTCATTTGTAAGACGATCCATGGTTAAATTGCAAACCAAACTGAAGCTGTTTGACAGTGACACAAGGTACTAAACACACGTCAGCTGTCAAAACCAGTGTTGCCAAAACCAAACCAGCTAAAAAATCACCCGTTATATAAAAAAAAGTGCATTGAACACACGATAGGCTAATATAAATAAAGGTTGAATAAATACAATTAATCAATGTCTAGGTTATAGAACTAAAAAATATTTCATTCAATGTGTCTTCCATTTACATACTGCCCTCTTCGATGCATACCTAGTTGTTTAAATTGAATTTACAAGCTTGATTAGCTTACTTGAACCAAATTTCATTGTTGGTAGTGACTTTAATACGAAACAGATCATTTGGGGCTCTAGGTGCATATCTCAAAAGGGTCGAATGCTCTACGAAGCAGGAATGGAAAATAAGTGTGATTTTCACTCGACGGACGAACCGACTTATTGGTTGACTGATACCTCGAAAATACCTATAACCTGATTGATTTCTTTGTGATGAAAGGAACACCATCAACGCGTATCAACATAACGAAAAGCCAATTGATCTCTTCTCTGATCATTCTGCCGTTATTCCTACAATGAATGAAAATTTAATTAAAAGTGAAAAACCACCCAGACTTACCAATGGAAAATCAAATTGGGAAGGTTTTAAGAAAAAATATCGAGAACAACGTTTAATTAAGGGTATCAATACAAACGCTTCTTGAGCTTAAAGACGCTGTATAGATAATTTCGTTGGTATCGTTCTAAAAACCGCAAAAGGTATAAAATATACCCAAAAAGATTAAGTTAAGGAGAAACGAAAAGCATGTAAGAAATGGCAGCAAACTTGTGCTCCTCACCACAAGGCAACCTTAAATCGCTATTAATGTGAATTTTACCACAAGCAAAAACTACATTACAAGAAATATTACACGCATCCGAATTAAGTAGAGAAGTAAAAAAGCTGAAGCCCAAGAAAGTCCGGGATATGACTTTATAACGGCAAAAATTCTTAAAATGCCTCCTCGTAAAGGATTAATAAACCCGCTTTATGTAAAAAATGCCACTCTAAGGCTTGAGTACGCCCCGAGGCAATGTAAAGTTGTGGAAGTTATAATTGTTCTAAAACAATCGCATGAAAATAATATAATAATAAAAAAAAATAAACAACAACATATAAATAATAAAACAGCCAATAATAGAAGAAAAATACTTAAATCTTAACAGCTGAACATCAGTTCGGTTTTAGAACTAAGGACTCGACAATTGATCAAGTGCATAGGATCACTAACGTCGTCGACGAAGCTTTAATAAAATTACAAAACGCACTTAATGATGTCAATGAATGGACATAAACATGGCGAATAGGGCTCAACGAATTTAAATCAGTCCACGTTGACTTTACGTATAAGAAAATCGATAGATTACCGGTATTTATTAATATAACCCGACATCAATTCGCAAATGAAGCTAAATATCTCGGTATGACTCTTACTTACTTACTTAAGTTGACGCTACAGCGCTGGGTGCTCCTGGGCCTAGAATAATAGAGTCCGCCAGCTTTCTCAATCTCTGCTTGCTGTCTACAGTTTTGAACACCAAGTTGGCGTACATCTACATCAACTTGGTCACGCCAGCGGAGATGAGGTCTGTCTATGTTCCTCGTTACCTCTGGATTAGCGTTGAATACCGTAGGGGCTGGAGCTTCGATGTTCATTCGCTCTATACGCCCTAGCCATCTCAACCGTTGAACACACAGTTTTTAGACCATTGGCACGTGCGAATCATATATCGCACCGGATGATATATCGTGCGTAGTACCTTTCTCTCGAAGACACCTTTAGACGCGAAATTAAAATGGAAGGCGCATGTAAAACGGAAATGCGAAGAACTAAACGTTAAACTCAGAGAAATGTACTGGTTACTCGGGAAACACTCTAAGCTTAATATATAAAAGAAGCTGATTTTATATACAGGCAAGTACGGCTGGACTTATGGAAAACTCTGGGGTTGTATACTCACGATTCTAATTTAAATACATATTTTAGATACGTTTGAAAATAAATTGTTAATTTTTCGCCGTGGTATATTAGAAACGAAACGATTTTGGGATCCCCACGGTATGAATTGAAATAAAAACTTTTGCGCGAAAGCATAGAGAAAGGCTTCTAGAACACGCTAATAGAACTATTATCGGAATTCTTGATGAGACAAATTTAGTACGTCGCTTGCGAAGGACTAAACCTTCTGACTTGGTGCGGTAAACGGGAAACCGCTTTAATAATCTTGGAATGCGTAGGAATTATCACCGGAAAATTACCTGCAACACGTTGTATAACTTTGTTAAAAATAAATTGATAGAAAAGTTTCAACTTGGTTGTAATCGGTAGGATGAGGTGGTTTTAGTGAAGTAAGAATCTCACACTGTTATGAGCATGGGTTTTTTGGTCCTCATAGAGCCTTTTGAAGGATTTAACATCACGAAAAAAAAACGTCTCAAGAGGCAGTACCTATATCCATGAAAAAAACATTTTTAATTTTTGATGAAAGAGGCTAGAATTAGTGGTTCATGAACGATCAAATAAACTTATCTTACAAATAAATACAGTTACATAAATTTTGTTATGGAATTGAACAATTTGATCACACAATGTGTACGAAAAATTACGAAAAAATTTGTTTTGAATTTAGAGAGCAGAAGATACTCCTACTTCATTTTATTAAATCTTTTCTTCATTTTGCCCAAAAAATGTATCTCACAAATACATAATTAAAAACTGAATAAATTGAAAAAAAAAAACAACAAAAAACACCGGGTACATTAGAATGTAGAACTATAGTATACAAAATGAACCAGCACTCTGAAATTCAATTTCTACACGTTCTTTATACCCTGAAGATTCCACAATGTGCAATCTTATATAGAACTGCATGATAGTTTTTCTGATGATAACCACCCAAAAAATATATATACACTTTCAACTCCACGGGGGTTAATTTGCACGTCCTTCTTCAGTGTCATGTCATAACCTGAAATCTCCTTGTCCTTGTTCCATCCAGCTCTTGCTCAAATCGATTTAGTAGTTTGTTGAAGCTGTTATTTTCATCATTTCCCATGGCACTCTATTGGGTGTTGAAAAGTGAAATAAACAACATCCAGTTTATAACTGTATATAACCAAAATGGATATGTGTTTATAAATATATGTAGGAATGTCAAAGCATTTGGTATTTGGAATTGCAACAACTGTTGGTAGGAAGGTTCCAACTCTCTAGACACACCAGTTCCGAATTCGCCGTAGGTATCATTTAAGTTTATAATGTCAAAAATCCACATTTTCATCGGGCTTATAATAAGAATCTTCTAATTTTGTTTTTGGGGAAATGACTTTTGGACGTGGAAGTGTGTGTTTATTTTTCCGAGAGTTAATTGCTAAACTTTTTAATTTTTTTTTTTGGAATAGAAATTTAAATTTAGAAAACAATTAGCCAGCAATTCTAAAATAATATTTCCCATACGACACACACACGTATATGTACATGCATTGTTTGATAGAATCATTTAAGCTGAAGTTGATTTTATTCTTAATTGCTTGTTACAATTCTTTCTATTCTGGTTGATTGCGCATGGACAATTCACAATATATACGTCGTATAAAATTAGCTATTTGATGGTCATTGAAGGATTCCTGCGATTCTTAGTAAAAATATTGCATTTAAAAGACATCATCAAAAGGGGAACGCAGGACGTGACTATGAGTTGTGCTTAGAGAGAGAGAAATGCTTAAAATTTTGTGCAGACGATTATGGCCTTATAAATTAAAGTAAAAGGAATACTTTTTAATTATTTTGTTTTCTAGAAAAGTATTTGAAATAAGGACATATTGGATTCTTATTTCCGAATCTTGTTATGAGGACGATGTTTCTTATTTTGATCATTCCATTGGAAAAAAAGCAGTCGTGCACTTGATTTATTTGAATTTTTTTTATGTTAACTCCTGTTACATATTATGTTGGTATTACATGTATTCTAATTCTAATCTTTTTTATTACTTAAAAAATAGTTTTAAAATGTAAAGAAAATGTATTTGCTTTGACATGTTTTCTGAACCCTGGGTGGAGTGCACTCCGCACTCCACACTCCGCACTCCGCACTCTGCACTCTGCACTCTGCACTCTGCACTCTGCACTCTGCACTCTGCACTCTGCACTCTGCACTCCGCACTCTGCACTCCGCACTCCGCACTCTGCACTCTGCACTCTGCACTCTGCACTCTGCACTCTGCACTCTGCACTCTGCACTCTGCACTCTGCACTCTGCACTCCGCACTCTGCACTCTGCACTCCGCACTCCGCACTCCGCACTCCGCACTCCGCACTCCGCACTCCGCACTCCGCACTCTGCACTCCGCACTCCGCACTCCGCACTCCGCACTCCGCACTCCGCACTCCGCACTCTGCACTCCGCACTCCGCACTCCGCACTCCGCACTCTGCACTCCGCACTCCGCACTCCGCACTCCGCACTCCGCACTCCGCACTCCGCACTCCGCACTCCGCACTCCGCACTCCGCACTCCGCACTCTGCACTCCGCACTCTGCACTCCGCACTCTGCACTCCGCACTCCGCACTCCGCACTCCGCACTCCGCACTCTGCACTCCGCACTCCGCACTCCGCACTCCGCACTCCGCACTCCGCACTCCGCACTCCGCACTCCGCACTCCGCACTCCGCACTCCGCACTCCGCACTCCGCACTCCGCACTCCGCACTCTGCACTCCGCACTCCGCACTCCGCACTCCGCACTCCGCACTCCGCACTCCGCACTCTGCACTCCGCACTCCGCACTCCGCACTCCGCACTCCGCACTCTGCACTCCGCACTCCGCACTCCGCACTCCGCACTCTGCACTCCGCACTCCGCACTCCGCACTCCGCACTCCGCACTCTGCACTCCGCACTCCGCACTCCGCACTCCGCACTCCGCACTCCGCACTCCGCACTCCGCACTCCGCACTCCGCACTCCGCACTCCGCACTCCGCACTCCGCACTCCGCACTCCGCACTCCGCACTCCGCACTCTGCACTCCGCACTCCGCACTCCACACTCTGCACTCCGCACTCCGCACTCCGCACTCTGCACTCTGCACTCTGCACTCTGCACTCTGCACTCCGCACTCTGCACTCCGCACTCCGCACTCTGCACTCTGCACTCTGCACTCTGCACTCTGCACTCTGCACTCTGCACTCTGCACTCTGCACTCTGCACTCTGCACTCTGCACTCTGCACTCTGCACTCCGCACTCTGCACTCTGCACTCCGCACTCCGCACTCTGCACTCCGCACTCTGCACTCCGCACTCCGCACTCCGCACTCCGCACTCCGCACTCCGCACTCCGCACTCCGCACTCTGCACTCCGCACTCCGCACTCCGCACTCCGCACTCCGCACTCTGCACTCCGCACTCCGCACTCCGCACTCCGCACTCCGCACTCCGCACTCCGCACTCCGCACTCCGCACTCCGCACTCCGCACTCTGCACTCCGCACTCCGCACTCCGCACTCCGCACTCCGCACTCCGCACTCCGCACTCCGCACTCCGCACTCCGCACTCCGCACTCCGCACTCCGCACTCCGCACTCCGCACTCCGCACTCCGCACTCTGCACTCCGCACTCCGCACTCCGCACTCCGCACTCCGCACTCCGCACTCCGCACTCCGCACTCCGCACTCCGCACTCTGCACTCCGCACTCCGCACTCCGCACTCCGCACTCCGCACTCCGCACTCCGCACTCCGCACTCCGCACTCCGCACTCCGCACTCCGCACTCGGCACTCCGCACTCTGCACTCCGCACTCCGCACTCCGCACTCCGCACTCCGCACTCCGCACTCCGCACTCGGCACTCCGCACTCTGCACACTCCGCACTCCGCACTCCGCACTCCACACTCCGCACTCCGCACTCCGCACTCCGCACTCTGCACTCCGCACTCCGCACTCCGCACTCCGCACTCCGCACTCCGCACTCCGCACTCTGCACTCCGCACTCCGCACTCCGCACTCCGCACTCCGCACTCCGCACTCCGCACTCCGCACTCCGCACTCCGCACTCCGCACTCCGCACTCCGCACTCCGCACTCTGCACTCCGCACTCCGCACTCCGCACTCCGCACTCCGCACTCCGCACTCTGCACTCCGCACTCCGCACTCCGCACTCCGCACTCCGCACTCCGCACTCCGCACTCCGCACTCGGCACTCCGCACTCTGCACTCCGCACTCCGCACTCCGCACTCCGCACTCCGCACTCCGCACTCTGCACTCCGCACTCCGCACTCCGCACTCCGCACTCCGCACTCCGCACTCCGCACTCCGCACTCCGCACTCCGCACTCCGCACTCCGCACTCCGCACTCCGCACTCCGCACTCTGCACTCCGCACTCCGCACTCCGCACTCTGCACTCCGCACTCCGCACTCCGCACTCCGCACTCCTGCACTCCGCACTCCGCACTCCGCACTCCGCACTCCGCACTCCGCACTCTGCACTCCGCACTCCGCACTCCGCACTCCGCACTCCGCACTCCGCACTCCGCACTCCGCACTCCGCACTCCGCACTCTGCACTCCGCACTCCGCACTCCGCACTCCGCACTCCGCACTCCGCACTCCGCACTCCGCACTCCGCACTCCGCACTCCGCACTCTGCACTCCGCACTCCGCACTCCGCACTCCGCACTCCGCACTCCGCACTCTGCACTCCGCACTCCGCACTCCGCACTCCGCACTCCGCACTCCGCACTCCGCACTCCGCACTCGGCACTCCGCACTCTGCACTCCGCACTCCGCACTCCGCACTCCACACTCTGCACTCCGCACTCCGCACTCCACACTCCGCAATCCGCTCAAGTTTTAAATAAATTTTATGAGTTTTGTTTGCTATCATTAATTTTATTTCATACATATATTAAAATTTAACACAATACAGCTGCATTAAGGACCGATTAACCAAATTAGAACCAAAGCACATATAATATTTAGTGAAATCTAACGTTATCCTCGAGCGGGGCGCGAGAAAAAAATTTCCCATGACTTGTGACCAACCCCTGAATTTAAAACCGAGACCGAGAAAGAAAAATGTTTCGTAATTCTAAAATTTTCTGATCTATGAATATATAAAAAGGAAAAGTGATTTTAAGTAGTATTCTTCAGATACTTTTTAACTAATATCTCGAGAACGACTCATCGCACTTAAAAGTTTCGATGATCTTTTTTGTAGAAAATTGAATTACTTTTCTTTTTTGTTCAAAAGTTATGTCAACAAGTTTTCAACATAAAATGAAAAATCAATTTTTATGATCAGGGAACTCGATTTTTATCGTCTACGAGGGGGGGGGGGGGAGCAAAACAATAAAACTTAGGGATTTATTTGACCAAGGTCCAGATTCAGATGGGACCAACCTATGGAATTTGCCCCCTCTTGCCCTCCCCTGCGTGCACCTATAGTTACGAGTATTTTATAACCAATCAATCCAATTTACATCTACCTAGTTTATAATTATAATTCAATACCTATAACGACTTCTAGTTTTAACTGCTTTGCTTAGTTCAAAAAAGCATTTGAATAAAAATATATTTTGTTTTTTTTTTTTGTCAATAATGCAAATTCTACATAGATACTCCTGAAATACATCAGCCAAATAATATTTTATTTAGACTTGTTGAACTATTTATAGATTCAAAACAGCTTTTAATGGCCTTTAGTCCTACATAAATTGGCGTTTCTTCCCGGCAATCTCAATTGGTCATAAAACATAATAAAAATTAAAAAATAAATAAAGCATCATTTAAAATTAAAACAACAAAAAAATAATTTAACCTTTAATAAACACATTCTGTGACACTGTATGGTTTTAAATACACATATCTCAAAAATAGTTTTCATTCCTAAGTGTTTAATGTTGAGATTAAATGTTTTTTATGATTCTTCAACTTTGTACTAAGGTTTCTTAAGATGATAGCAATTTTTTTTGTTTTAATATTCTTACTGAATTCCACAAAGGATTCTAACTACTTATTCTGCACATCACAAAACACCGAATACTTGATAACATTTATGTAACTTTACATCATACATTGCGGAAGCACTTCATAATATAGTTTCATTATTTTTAAAACGAACTTCAGATTACCTACGTTTACCTTTTTACCTGTGTGCCTGTGCCAATATTGACTGCAACAATCTTAACTCTTTCCACGTTCTATGATGACTCTTGCATGAAACAGCACATCCAAGTTACTATGTAAACTTAATTAAAGATCAGTATGAAACTTTGACTATACAGAATATAAAAGTTATACAAAGTGAGGTGTTGAAATGAACACAGAAATTATGAACAAATTGTTATAATTGAAAACTTCGAAAATTAAAGAACATACATGGAAAGTTCTTCAGGAAGAGATTGAAAGTTAAATAAAGTTAAAATTTGAACTTATTTAACAGTATACCTTCATTAAAAAATTGCATTCCTTACAATTTATGTGAATTGTATAAGAATTGTCTAAAAGCATTTATGGTTCAAAGCTTTTTATAAAATATGCTTAAAGTTATAAATAATTAATTTATATACACAAAGGACTATAAAATATAGAAGTAAATTTCAGTTGGAATTCAAAAGGATATTCCAAAATTCACGCAAGTAATTTTCTCTTTTTGAATTCATTTATAAAATATAGAATATATTGGGTTTTGTTGTACTAAATAGAATACCGGGACTTGGAGAAACTATCTCAATGTTGGTTAGAATGGTAAATCATTAAACAAATTTTTTTACGCTTCTACCTGGGCATATCCCACTCAGTGACGCCAGACTTTGGGATCAGGTTTTCCCATAGTGATACCACAAAATTCCCTTTTTTCCCACGCCTTTGTTAAAAATATCCCGCATTTTACCCACTACTGAATAAATAAATTATATTTCATTGAAATTCAGTTTTGAATTTTGTACTTTATTAGGAAAAATATAATCCCATACATTTTGATTACGCATGTAAAGTTTAGAAACAAACATGCATTCCGCATTGGTAAAAAATATAAATTTTGAAAATTTACATTGAATGCACGAGTTTAACCATTTGCGACAAAAAAGGCAAACATAAAAGCACAGAAATTAATACGAAAAAGAAAACAAACTCGAAGAAACTCAAATGAGAGGAGTAGGTTAAATAAATTAGGAGTAGGTTAAATAAATTATTAATAATATTTTATATATTTGTTTATGAATTAAACACCGCGGAATTATTTATACTAAATAAATAAACAAGTCAAAACGCACTTGTGCCACACGAATGACAACGAGAATAAATTATTTTGACAACTAGGTCAAGACGAATTACCGAAGAAGGTAACAAAAGAGAATTAAAAAAAGTGTACACAAGCAGCACAATGAAAAGCTGCCACCACGGCTACTCAGCTGGGTTGGGTTCCGTGGAAGAACTCGCGAAAATTAATTTGATGGATTATCGAATCAATCAAGATGCAAATACACCAAATGTTTTATTACAAGTACAGTGGGGTACTTGTAATAAAAAGTGGGCGCCAGGAATTTTAATTAGGCTAAATTAGCAAAATTCCAAATCTAATTTTAAATTAATAGAAACACAATGTAAGAGGAAAAGGACAATGAATAAAATAAAACAAAAGTTTTGATATACCCAGATGGGGATTTAAATAATTTTATTTGGGAAACCGTGGGCGAACCCTGGATTAAAACCCAAAATTTTTTCAATTGTCTAAAAAGATAATATATAAAATAAAGTTTTAAGAAGGCTAACGGAGAGCCGTTAAGCCGAAAGTTTGAAACAAAGAATTTGGGCCGTTAACGTACAGATAATGAAAATTAAATAACCGAGTCCCAAAGATAACTGGGAATAACGCGTCTTGAATTAAGAAAAGATTAATTTAAATAAGGACCACCGGGGTTTGAAAAACACTAAATTAAAAGCACAAATAATCACTTGGACGATTAGACAAAATTCCCAACGTAGTTACTTATCTTTTTATGATTTATCCTCCTCTCTATCTCCTCGAAAATTTTCCAACGTTCCTTCACCTCTCGAATCACTTTATCTCTTTTTTTTGTAAATCCTCGAATTCTATCTGGCTTTTCTAAAAAAAACAAAACTTTTCCTCGATTTTTTTTTCTTTCAAAAATTCTCGAAATTTGCAAAAATGGAAACTACTCGCTTGGTTAGCTCTCTCAAGAGTGAACTTTCCCAGCTTAAACCAATTCCTCCCTCGACCATTCCAATCACTCCCCCATTCATACATTCAGCCATTCGTTTTCGTTGATCTTCTGTCACGACCACGGCTTCCTGGAAAGCTTCCCTGCCTCCAAGAGAACCTCCGTTGCCGAATCACAACGAAACTTTACTCTCACACACACATTCAAGTATTCAGCAAGTTGTTGGATGTCTTTCCAAAACTTGCCGAATCTTAATGGCCGAGTTCAGACCTATCCCAACTAACTTCTTCGAGAAAAATTAAAAGAACTAAAATCGAGAAAAGGCTTCTTCTGAGCATTTTCTCAGTTACAATAAAACAATCGCGAGTGATTCGAAAAGTGAATGAAACTAATACTATTTATCCTTCGAGCTAAGATAGAGGAAGGCATATTTGTAAACGTAAACCCTACACTCGATTAGTTCAATCCCGATAGTCCTTAAAAATTTCACCAATTAAAATAAGTTAATAATTAAGAAATTGAAAATCACGTTAAAGGCCCATTATTATACAATATTAAGAACGAACGAATCGAACGTTTCATGGATTTGGGACCATCATCGTCCCTCTCGAAAATGGAATAACTCGAATACCTGTTTTTGTTGCTTTTACAAAACTCTGGCTAAGTACACCACTGGTTGATGGTACCATGGCTGCCCTCAACCTCGCCAGTGTTGTGCAATCGCAACGGAAAAGAAAGTATAAAAGAGACAGTCGAAGACTGGTTTTTGTTGCGGTAAATTTTACCGTAACACATTTATTATCGAAAAGCATAGTTTTCGTTTATAATTTAGTTGTGTAATTTGTGTATGGGATTTTACGTTTCGCATCAGCAGCGTCGGCCGTGTGTGAAATGGATTAAAATTTCGAATACATTTTATCCGAGGTTAAAATTTGATATTTCCATGTATAGGTTCACCATATATAGATTTACGCCAAAATGAAAATGAACGCATCCAGATATTTAGAATGAGTTTTTTCTAGACATGATAATGTTTTATTTGACCCTATACAACAGAATAGGGATTGGGTCTTTTCACTACGCCATGACGATGATTTTGTGGGTGAGGAGCTCTGTTCCCTTCATCGATCTCACCATCGTCATGGGGTAGTGAAAAGTCCCAATCTAAATAAGATGTTTGTTCATAATTCGATAAATTTTTTTTTAATAAAATGAACAATTTAGGAAAAAATTTAACCATAACGTAAAATCCCTTATTTTTGTACTATGAGGTGTGAAAAATTCATTTTTCCCCTTTAGCTTATTTTAAACGTGAAATTCCCACAAAAAGGGATAAATCCCGCGATCTGGCATCACTGATCCCACTGGGTGTGTTTCTATATTTATTCCGAATATTCGAAATATCTGGAACACCGCTTTTGCGTTTGAATAAAGATTCACTAAAATATTCCAGATAAACCTTTTTGTTGTTTTTTTATTCCTTCCAGAATAATTGGAATGCATTCTTTTTGTTCCCACTCAAGTGGTAGTTTAAATGGTATATTCCCTAGTTTGACAGATACATATAATTTTTTTTCATTGTAAACAATTACTGTTGACCTTGTCTGCCATCTGCCATTGATGAAAATCAATTAAAGCAAATAGAAATGGGAAATTAACTGTGATTATTATTTTTGCGTGCGCAAAAAAATAATTTTCGATTTACTAAAACTAAAATTATTTAAAAGTATTTGAATCTTCTGCGTTTCGCTTTTTGTAAATTCGGGTGTTTTGTAGTGAAAAAGTGCGTAGTAAAGAACAATATTTGTAAAAAATATACAGAAAATCAACCAAGTGAATTATTTATCTGTTTCTTCTATTTTAAGATGTTTTCAAAATGTTCTCCTGAAGATATAAAACGGCTCGGCTCAAAGGTCATCAAGCCCATCAACACAAATTTGATAATACACAAAAATTATAAAAATAATTTTGTTTGACATGAAAAATGAAAACAAACAGCTGATAGTTTGATATTCTTTCCATTAAAATTTGTTTCTTTATTTATTCCATTCTGGATATTCTTGATAAATATTTTGCCTTTCGTGTCTTTTCTATTCTCTACTAGGTACCATAGAAAAATTAAATCAATTTTCAAAAAAATATGAAACATCGCCTTAAAAAATTTGATTAAAATATTTTGTTTGGCCCCCTTCCCCTGTTGTGACAAATCCTGCGCCTATGCTCGTAACAAAATAACCGACAGCATTCGGAGTAAATTTACTCTAATTTTAAGAAAGAAAATAAATCTACTCTGCTTTTTTGAGTTCTACTACTTTTTTCCACCTTGAAAATTCAAAAACTCTGTAGCTAAATTACATGAAAAGAAAAGGCTCTGAATTATTGAATCTAAAATTTTGTTCTGTTCTGAAATGGAATTTGTGTATGTGATTTACTTTTTTTGCTAAAAAATATTTATTTTTGTTAAAAATACACTTTTTCGTTTTCAAATATACTCCAGAAATTTTCGATTAAATCCACTTTTTAACATTAGAAATGTTTAAGCGGAGGCATACCTAGGTACTAACAATGTGAAAAAATCAACAGAATTTCAAAAAAGTGTAACGCCGAGTAGAGAAAGAGGGCGAAACGTCAGGGGAATAGACAAAATTATTGCGTTCATGCTATGTTCTTACTGGTCTGAGGAAACAGAATACGAAGAAACGGACACAGGGATGGCCACTACATTTTTCACATTTGCTACGTTGTTTATGTAGTTAAACGTAGTTAAATGTAGTTAATGAAACAAATTGCAGGAAACTTAGTTTCAAATATCAAATGATCTGTCAGTTGTAACTTTGAAGCTTGAATTTTGAGTTAAAATGTTCAAATTTTTATTGAAATTTTATTATTTTTCTAAATTTACTTTGTATGTAATGAAAACGTAACAAAATAATTTGGCGTTATTTCTCTTTGCCAAAGTGAAATAAGACCAACCATTTGAATGGGGTGTTATTACACTTTTCCAAAGTGATATAAGGCCAACTTTCAAAAGTTGGCCTTAATTCACTTGGCCTTATTTCACGGCACCGGGGAATACCTAGCTTCGCTGCATGCGCTCTTCGATTGGCCAGTGTCCTGTACATGTCACATCGACCCTGGCTATGTCTCGCCTGGGTCTGCCATTTATTCGGGATTTACTATAGGTGGGCCAAATCTTCTTAGAAATGATGCAATTTGTGCAATTTGACAAATTGCCCCACCTGCGATTGGATTCGGTAAGAAAAATAGAGAATATATTGCCCTTCATGACTCCAAGTGGAATGTTGACTCTTTCCGCAAGTGAGTCATGAAGGGCTGAACCTTGCCTGGCCCGTTCGTTTCCCTCAATACCGCACAGTGACCCGGAACCCAGATAAGTGTCACCTTGAGATTCACGTTTAGGCTGGCGAGCTCATCACGGCATTGCTGCACTAATTTGGAAGAAGATGCAACTAAGCTAATGGTTTAACAGCTGCCTGACAGTCTGTCAGGATAGCGGTATTTCGGTATTGGTTAGGGTCTTGTTTGAGTATCTTACTTGCCTCCCTAATTGCCAGTAATACAGCTTAAAAAACACTAGAAAAATTGGGTAGCCGAAAAGATCTTGCTTGCCTTATTCTAGCTAAAGTTTCTAACAATTTATATACTACAAATTTAGATTGGCTTCTCAAGCAGTGTAAACTCCGCTAAGCAAACTTTTGTTTTAGCCCGATCTTAAATTTTCTATACTCTAGATTAGTTCCCACACTTGGACCAGAAAGAAATACAATTTTGCCATTTTCTTCACCTCCTCTTATTAAATGTGCGGTTATAAGTGAGTGTGAACTGAGAAAATAAAATACTAAATCACATGGGATTTTATAAATTCCAATTTTGTTCGACTTTAATGAATGTATGTGCGTGGAAATTATACTGTTCATGGAGATACATTAGATAATATCAAGTATGAGTATATGTAAGGGGTTATGATTACTTGTTTTAACGTTCCTTCTTATTTGTAGATGGACATTGAGACGAATGGTAAGTATGTATATGACAGAAATAGATTTTTATAATTTTGCTCCAAAATCTAGTCGCTGTGAATGAGTCATACAAAATGACATAAGCATGGATAGATATGTTCATATGTATCATAATAAAAAACCTCTTTACTCTTATATATGTGTACCCATTTTAAACTTTATTTTTTACCATTTTATTACTTCCATAACCAAAAAATGTCTTTCAACATCATTTTCAGCAAATGACCAACTTTCAACACTACTTACTTGTACATTAAAATGTTGAATAACTCCTTTTGACCCATTTCCTTATGAACTTAGTACAATTATTATGCAAGGAAGTAAAAGTCAGAGCCACCTTAGCCACATCCAGTAATGAATTTAATTTCCTTATCTCAACTTTTTCAGCAAACTATCCTATTTCAAAATTACGTAAGAAGAAATACATTCTGCCATCCAAATAATATCAAAGATGACAACGATACACAAAGTCGGTGGCATAACCAAAAACCTAGGCACAAAGTATTATGAAGAAGAGAACTCTTTTTACTTGGTGTAATTTCCACAAAACCATCCTATACCTATATATAGAGGAGGATCCTGAGACAATCCAGTGTCGTCGCCATCGTCGTCCTTGTTGTCGTATATAGTATAGTCTTGCATCTCCGGTTGGTGTTGCTTAATTTCAAGTTACTTTCGAGAATGACAAATTTCATAAAGTTTTCACTTTTTTTTATATTTTTTTTTTGTATATAACTCTGTTCCACCATTAAACAGAACATAATCGGATCTATGAATATTGTGTGTCGTAGTCGTTGATGCTGGTTTCCTGCTGTTTTGTTGTTGCTTGTTTTTCTTGCTACGGTTGAGTGCAGTTTGAAGGACAAAACTGACATTATATCGACACAGAGTTGAGTGGCATTTCCTATAGCAACGTGAGACCAGCAAACTTTCCATTTGCACTCCAGCAGAGCTTGCTATTCAGCAGAGTTTATAGGAAATTTCAATTGCAACGTTGAACATGCACCATCCCCTCACATCCATAGTTCTCCATGTTTAAGCCCCAGCTGTAGTCGTGTTGGTCCATGACCGTGCGGAAAGTTTCTCCATTAAAATTTCCCAGAGCGTTAACATTAACTTTTGCTCTGGCAAAGCTGAAATTGAACAATTGAACCAACACAACAACAAAAAAAAAAAAAGAAGAAATTGTTTAAAAAATAAATGCTTCCTCTCCCATGATTTATCCTTAAAAATAAAAATAACAAAAAAAAAATTGGGGGGGGGGGGGGGGCTGGTTGCGCGCTGAATGATTGGCTGAGTTTATTTTTAGCACGGAAATTGTTAAACCGCAAAAAATAATAAATTATATGTTGAGGGTTTGAGTTAAAAATAAATCACATTCGAGATGCTGACAGAGGCATCAGCGACAGGACTATTAACAGCATCGCAACCAAAAAATAACAATAATAATCAATATCACTATATATAGAAAGGCTACTTATTAATGGCAGATTAATGCACACTTAATCCACTCGACCACACGTTCAGTGTTCAGTCAATATATGTGCATACATTTACGCGTTCTTCCATTTTTTAGTGCTTTTAATGAATTTAATATAGTCCACCCAGCTGCTGAGGGTTTATTTTTTTTTTATAAATTAAATTGTTAATATTAATTATCTCAGTTCTGAAATTTTTTGATGAAAATTTCAGGCTTTTAGTGCAAACATTTATAAAATACCTATATATTTTCATATTTTGTTATAATTTATTGGAATTACAAAATAATGAAAAGCAACAAACTTCAATTTAAAACAAATATGGATTTTAATTAAATGTATATATCTAAAAGAGTTGGTTGTTCGATATTGCTCTTATGGTGAGCTAAAGGCTTTAAAATGGATAAACAATAATTTGAAGGTGTAAGGTACGGATTTATTAAAACAAATGAGATATTTGATGAAATTTTGAAATGCAATAATATTATGTATTAGAAATACCATAAAAAATACCTGATTTGAAAAGAGGTTTATGTACCTTTACTTTGAAACTCTGTGCATTTCTAATTTCTATACACCAAAGTCTGCAAAAGTTCATAATAATAAATAAATAAATAAAATAAAAAATATTAAAATGACGTAGAAATTCACACAAATGCACAGAGCTTTGAAGTAAAGGAACACACCCTTATATTTCGCAACTAGGAGTACATGATCTCAAAAATATGTTAAATTTTCAAAAAAATGCTTACTTAAAAAACTGAGTTCAGCTGAGAATCAGCCATACGGAAATAGCACAAAAATAAAAGGCAAACGTTTTTCAAAAACAAAACATAAAAACCGTATTTCCTTTAGGTGCATTTTTGGAAAAAAACCTCAGAAAACTAAGACAATTTTGTTCATGTCTCTTATCATCGTACATGTATACTCGTATACAGTGGCGGATCCACGGGGGGTTTTCGGGTCCGGACCCCCCCCTTGAGCATTGAAACCAAATATTTTTGTATTAATTAATTTATTTATTATTTATTATTATTATTATTTATTTATTTATTTATTAATCTTGTTGATTTTGATGAGATTTGGTGATTTTTGATCGAAATCTAGATTTTGATTCGGTGTGTAAAGGCTATAAAGCCTATATGATGGAAACTAAGTTCAAGGGCTTACGGTATGTTAAATTTTGAAGATTTAGGCAATTAATCATATCTACCTCTCCAAAGCAACATATTAGAATACTATTCAATATTATAAGGGCAAAAAGAAGTTAACACCACCATTTTCGATTTTGAAAAAGAAACTGTGCTGCATTGTGCTCAACTTGTGCTGCGATGTGCCGTAAATATTTTTGAAAATTTTGAGGATGAAATTTTTCCAAAATAAATTTTTTCTAAAAACTTTAAGTTGTGCTCAAAAAATGATACAGCCGAAGAGATACAAAAATCGCATATTTCCGACTTTCACGACCGAACGCAAATGATGCGAAGGAACTTAGCGTGAAATTAGCACCGTCATTTTCGATTTTCAAAAAAAAAAGTTTTGCTGTATTGTGCTGCGATGTGCCGTAATGTATTTTTTAAATTCGCAAATTTGCAAATTTTAGGGATAAATTTTAAATTTGCAATTTTTTTTTCAAAATCACGATTTAAAAAAAAATTATACTTGTGCTGTTTTAAGCTACTGCTGTTTTAGCTTGTTTGTATTTTTTTTTTGAAAATCGAAAATGGCGGTGCTAACTACACGCACATAAATAATATAGCACAAAGCCCACGCATTTTTTATTTTTCTTTAAGTTTTCTATTTGTAATTGGACCCCCCCCCCATGACCAAATCCTGGATCCGCCACTGCTCGTATATGATAAGTGAAAATTGTTGAGTCGTTTTCAAGAAAATATAAAAAAAAATTGTGGGAGTGCAAGAACTCACGGTTAAGATATGTATAACCATCAATTACAAAGTAAAGTATGGCACGGAACATATTACAAGTATAAGGCTTACGTTTTTAGTTTACCCTCTCCGCCGGACAGTGGTACAAAATGATTTTTCTCGTTGCAAAAATCATAATTTTTGAACTCATGAAGATGTTTCTACAATTTTTTTTTGTCTTTTTAAAGGAAATTTCCAAGGCTATAAAAATAGTGTTTTTTAAGAAAACTGCTTTACAGGGCGTTTCCAATGATCATAGGCTGAAGTAAGATTTTCTTAGAAATAGAAATTAACAGAGAAATAAATTAAAGAAAAACTTTACAAAAGTTAAAATTTTGCGAATTTTGTAAAAAAAAGTCTACGGAGGTGGCCCCGGCGCATAGTGGAAGTAGTGCTTGACTACTAACCTGGATGTGTGGGTTCAATCCCCAGTCTATGCAGTATTCGACTGAACGCCACCGCCTGGGATTTAATGAGATAATCAAAAACCTAATTTCTCAATCCACATATGCCAAGAAAAATTTATCCTATCCTTCTATTCTATACCTTCTAATATTTGCCTAATTCATAAGACCTTAGGTCTTACTGGCATAATATGTAAAAAAATTAATAACTCAAAAACCGTTAGGATTTAGTATTGAAATATTACAGGTTATGAAATTCTAAAGAAAATAATTTAAAAAAAATGCACCCTGTACAAAATGATGTGAGTTTTTCTTCTTCACGGTTATAGTGTTTTTTTTGAAAATATTGTTTGAACAATTTTAAGCAAGAAATGAACTTTGGGACAGGTTCTTGGTTATTGAAATGCGTTTTCGATTTAACAAGACGTTATTTAAAGTCAACACCAAGTGTCAGGTCCCTTGCGGTTTTTTTCTGTAGACGATTACTTTTTTGTTATTAACAAAAAAAAAAAACTAAAAAAAAAGTATTTTAAAAATTAATTTTTCTATTGATTATTCAGAAACTATTCATAAAATTACGAACAATCCCTGAAAATCTCATGGTTTTAGCACCAAAACTCGAAAAGTAATACAGCTTTCAACATATTGGGGAAAAATTCCGATTTTTAAAGATTTTCAAACAAAATTATTGAAAAAAACGCTGGTAGCGACCTCTAAATGTTGTTCAATTTTGAATGTTTTGGTCTTAATGATTCGGTATTTAAGCTTCATAATTTCGCCAGGTTCCGGTTGAATTTCGAGAAAGGTGTTATTTTGAATCATCCTAGTATACATCAAATTTTTTAAGTTTAAGAGACCTTAATCACAAATTCTGCAATCTGTAGGTTTCCAGGGTCGTTAAATGAGCAGAAAATTCAAATAAATGAAAACTATGCATAGCAATAGACAAAAAAAAGATAATATCATTCCTTAATTTTAAGAGAGTTTAACAAAATGTTATCTTTAAAGACGCTTAATAAGGAAAAAACTCAAAATTAAAAGTGGGCGTGGTAATAGGCGGATTTTTTGCTGAAAATGCTTTATAAACCTTATCGCTGCTATAAAAAAACTTATTCTGAAAATCTCTACCAAATCGGTTTATTAGTTTTTGAGATTATAGGTGACAAACAGACAAACATTAAATTTTATATTTATGTATGTATATTGTATATAAGATTTTAGGTGTGGTTCTTTTCATCCGCTTCAGAAGATCATCATCCTCAATTATCTTCAATACCTACTTATTTTATTTTTAACTATCTCGCAAACTCTTAATTTTAATTTAATTTGATACGAATTACCACCAACCCTGATATGTACTATGTTAAAGTTTTTGTTTTTTTCTACAATATTATTATAAAAAAATTCATAGCTGTAGTTGGAATGGCTTTTGAGTTTTGTTTTTGTCAAATTTTATATTTTTGATCCTTGATGTGAAAGACTTTTAAAACGATTTGTAATTTTTTTTTTGTTATTGAATAAAAGTACATTTATATCAAATCGTCCAACTTTAATTTGCATTTTATCAGAGTGCCAACCAAAAAAAAAAAAAAAACATTTGACAAGACTGAACGAAAGCGTAGGTACGTGAATTTCCAATTAATTCTTCTTGATTTGACTGATGACGTTTTCATGCAAACACAAAATGCTTATTTATGCATGCAAAAGTATATCCCATTCTTTTTCGCTGTGCATCATGATGCAGACTAGGTATATAGAGAGCATCCAAACGAATCAATGGATCCTTTCTAACAAAAATCTTCTTTTTATTTTTTTTTTGTTTTTTTTTTTTGTTGTTTGTTGTGTTTTTTGTTATTCCTTAGTCCCAATGCGAGTTTTTTTTTCAAAGTTACAAGTGCATCCTTGAAATTAATGAGAAGCAGCACTTGTGAGCTTGTGACAGATAAAGAAACATCACAGATATAGAAGGACACAAAAAAAAAAAACACCGGTGGAATAGAAAACCAGGATGCGACCGACCGACGACGACGACGAAGTCGACGAGGTGTGGAGTGTCGCCTGTTTTTTGATCATTTTTTATATAGAAAGGAAACATTCCCCAAAGAATATAACACAATTTATTTGCAATTCCTTTGTGTCCATAAAGAATGTTCCATCGTATATAAATAAATACATATATACAACCTACATATATGTATGTATTCGTATGTGTTATGATCCAGGATAAAACAAGGGAAGACAAGTAAGGACAAAACTAGGAGGATTCAAGACAGCAGCAGCCCAGAATTCAGAATACATCAACATAAGACGCACATGATCTCATTAAAGACTGAATATACTTGCGCACACAATGAATACGATTTCCTTCCGGCAAGGAAACCCACTTTCTCTTTGAGACAATATAGTATAGTATTCTATATATGTATGTACATTTATTTACCCTGGGCTAAGGCTTTGTCGTCCTTGGCATCCCTGTCATTTTACTTTGCTATGTGCTGTCCGTTGTCTGTCTGTCTGTCCGTTCTTCGTTGTCGTCGATAAACGTTTTACTGCACCACTGCAGTCACATTCAAATGTAACATTATCGTGGATAGTCCTTCTGGTATGATGGTTTTGCAAAGAATCCCCTTAAGTATGTATATGATTGCCAATCTAACTTAAATTAAATATTAGAAATTTAAAAATTCTTGTAAAATACAGAATGGAAAGAGCCTAGTCGTGAATGTAAAAAAATTAGTGATAATTCAATCCTTATTAACAGACAAACAAAAATATAAATGCATTTAAAATACTTTTAAAAAATTTTCAAAATTAAGTTACATATTAAATAAACACAGATCTTCTATAAATGTTAAATTTTTGTTTCTTTTAATATTAAACCGCAGTCATTTAAACTTCATTCGTACCCCGTCCACTCCCATTCTCTTATATTATCCATGAAAAAAGAATCTTTTTATTAAGAGTATTTGGCAACCATGTTTCTATTAAGCTTATGCACCGGAAAAAAAAACGCTTCCTGACTTCTTATGCAAACAAATGGCGATTGCTCCCTCATGATTTCTCTGTATACATCACCGCATGCACGTACGCGAGCATGTCCACTGTTCTCCAGCCCCTTATTATACAGGGTTAACCATCCGTCCAAACCGACAAAGTGCTCTACAGAAGTAGTCATTTTAATGAAAACAGATAGCAGGAGCAGGCAGCAATAGAATGAGGAGAAGGCCGAGAACGAGGAGGAGGGGGATGAGAAAGAAGAGTTAAAAGGCTGAATCTTCTAAGCCCTTAACGTTAAGGATAAGTGGTAACATGGATTCATACATGTGTCATATACATATTTGAATGTTTCTTCATGCGCTACTTTCACTGGGATTTATTCTCATATACAAGGATCAACAAAAAAAAAAAAAATACTTATAAAGGACTTTGCATTTTATGCACTTTCGAATGATACTTTGGTACCAAAAGATGCATGAGGTGTTGGGCTAGTCAACCTTCTCCAAAAGGATGGCTTTATTTTTTTGCGAGTGATACACTACTTCGCCGTTGAAGAGGTGGTGGCCATATATATGGTGCTAGTGGGTGCAGCAGGGTCATCCTTTTCAATTTGGTAAGATTTATATTGTTGTTGTTTTTTTTGTATCTTTTGCTTCTGTCCCTTTTGGAGTAACGAAGAGATTTCCTGAGAAGGGCTTAGTTAGGAGAAGAACGATCTTATAATAGTGGTTTTGGAATAAGAATTATGATGTTTTCCTAACTTAAGTCAAATTTTTGAAAGCAGTCATAATTTAAAACGTCTCTTGCATCGCGTCGTTGGGAATGGACATTTATAAAACAGGATGAGTGGATTTGTGTGTGGTAAAACATTGGTTAGCATATAGATGATTTCAACCTGCTGATGCAGCCAGCGGCGGCGGTGATATGAATTTGAAATACCATCATGACAAATGTATTGCATGCTCATTTGTCAATGGGGATTTATTGCAATTGTAAAATATTTAAAGTAAAAACATTCATCATTCACTGATATTTGGACAAAAAAAAAAAAGAAAGAAAAAGATGAATCCATTGCCACATCAGGTGAATAAGTTTAATTTTATTCATCTGATGGATACAAATGATACAAGACTTGCATTTCATTTAAAAATAAATACAATTTTTTTGTATGAAGAAAAATATGTAGTTTGAAAATGTTTTTTGAGCAATAATTGGTATAAATCTTTAAAAATATGGGAAAAAATCTAAATATTTAAACTAAAGCAATTTTGAAAATTTACTGTTTTGAAAATTTCTGATCAAATACAATATTTCCTCAGGGACTTTTGTCCCATTTGAGTAAAACATAAGTCCCAAATCTATTTCGGGACGTTTATTTCAGCCGCACAGGTAATAATTTCCGAAAAAAATATTGGCACTATACCTATAATGTCCCACCAAAATTTGTTTTATTTATTTTACTATGTTACTGTTAAACTGCGAAATGTGGAAATTCTGAATTTACAGAACTTTTAACAAAAGTTTGTACCTAGCAGGTGCCATTTTTAAATAATTTTTTTTAACCACTATGTGACCAAAAAAAAAATACCAACACGTATGTACATTATGTCCTTTTTGATTGGTGTGTCGGAATGACTGTTCTCATTCCGAAAATAATTGATAATGATTACAGAATCGAAATAAAAAAATCCAATATTAAATAATAGTTTTAAAAATGTTGTAGTTTTTTCAGAAATTGCTGTATTCAAATTTGACATCAGATTGAAAATTTAAAGTTTATAATTATAAAACAACGATAAAATTTTCAACCTGACCCGACGTCTGATTAAAATTTCAGCAACCAGAAATATTTTTAAATCCATCTGGTTCTCAAAATATTTACATCAAAAGTTATATTTCGGACTTATTTCAAAAATCGCTCAACAAAATTGATTCGATGGCGATATTTCTGTAATCGACACTCGTAAGAAATTGAAAATATTAAAATAAGTTTTTTGAGACCTTTATAAAACTGTAAACAAACAATTTTTAACACCACTGGTTCTCGAAATATTTGCATCCAAAGTGATGAAACTTTATTTCTGCCGAATTTAATTAAATTTGTTAAAAAAAATTAGTTTTGGGTGGCGGTATTTCCGTAATGGAAATATCATTCAGAAAAATGAGATCTCAGAAATTGCTTCCTTGATTTATTTTCGTCAGTATTTAGACAGCAAAGCTGAGAAATTTTGCTGAGTAATCTTGTTCATGAAGCTGAGATTGCTGAGATCTCCGAGATTTCATTTTCCTGAACATGTCTATTTTTGGGAATATTTTGCTTGCTGCATTCTGGACTAACATTTTTAAATTTGGTACATACCTGTAATCCAACCACTTTCATCTGTGGCAAAAAGGAAAACAGCATAAGTCACTTTTTACGAGTTTTCAGGAGAACAATTTTAATGTTTCTTTTGCGATTACAAATAGGGTAAACAACTTACGGGTGAAGTGTAACAGTTCATAAAACGTAAGAGACAAAAGTACGAACAAAATATGACAGTAGGTATAGATTCGCATATTGCGCATCAGATACTGTAATAAACTCAATTTCGACATAAGTCGATTTATGCTGTTATTCCTTTTGGCCACACATATTAAAGTATACATAATTCAAGCACATATTTTATGACATTTAGGTTTAAGATGTCATTAAATATGTCATATACATAAATAAATACGTAAAGCTGCTAGTCCACTTTTGGTCGAAATTGAGATTTTGATGCCATTTTCTTCAGAAACACATTTTGCATAAATTGGTTTCATCATTTTTGTCCAATGTATCGTAGTTGATGCAGAATCCTAAGGAGAAAATCAGTTTTTATATGGAGCCTTATATGTTAATAATTTAACTTTTTTTGCTATCCTATAAAATTTGTCAAAGTGGACTTAGCAGTTTTACGTATTTAGCCGACGATATATAATATAATGTCACATATTAATATGTACATTAAATTCCTGAAGAAAAAAATACAATACAAAAATTTACAATATACCACCGCGGTTAAAATTATGCATG
The DNA here is from genome assembly GCA_929447395.1 of Epistrophe grossulariae. Lineage (NCBI taxonomy): Eukaryota > Metazoa > Arthropoda > Insecta > Diptera > Syrphidae > Epistrophe > Epistrophe grossulariae. Next base: position 33,129,236 of record OV839568.1, on the reverse strand, counting down.
CATGAAACTTACAGTTTAAACTGAATAATTGGTAAAAATTAATATGTATATATATAATAAGAAATACATTAATTAAACCAAATATGAAATTCCTTTCACACTAACTCTATGTACACCATCTGGTTTTTTTCGTTGGAGCGGTTTTTTTTATAATAATTTTTTATATTTAAAATTTTGGAGACATTTTTAACCCTCTACTGTACGCACTATGATCAAATGAAAAAAATTTAGTGTTTTCGTTTTGTACAAGAGACTAAAACAAAAAAAATTGTAAACAAAAATGATTTTTTATTTTTTTTTCGGGATTGCACGAAGAAAAAAAAACTTAAAACATAATAACACATAAACAAAGAACTTACCTATCTAAATGATCAGAACGATACTTTTCCAATAGCACCTGCCAAATCCCAATATTCGGCGTTAAAAAATCAAAAGCCAAATATGGCTTCTTGTGCAGTAGAGGGTTAAGAACAAAACGGGTACGCAATTTTTTAGTATTTAACAATGCAGATTTGAAAAATAATTTTGAAAAAAAATCATTTACCGATATTCGAATTATCGAATTTTCAAAAAATTATTTTTAATTTTTTTTTTAATCCAAAATTTTTTTTTTTTTAATTTTGATATGCAATATTGTTTAAATTGTTAAAAATCAGTTTAACCGGGTTGGCTATGTTTTCCCGCGGCACGTTTTCTCTCGTCACGTTTTCCCGTGTACGTTTTCCCGCAAAAAGTTTTCCCACAGAACGATATCCCGAAACACAGTTTCCTGTGTAACGTTTGCCGGCCGATTCCTATTTTTTTTAATACAAATCGACAGCGCATGAACAAAATTCATTTCAATAGTAGTTTTCTTGTACAAAAGTCTTTTCTTGTGTTAAGGTGAGGTATCTAATGGGGGGGCATGCTGCCCCCCTGCAACTCCCCTGCAACTCCCCTGCTTGGCACACTATAGGATTTGGGGTAGGTGCGAGGTTGAGTGTATGAAAAAAAAAAATATTAAATATTCTAACAAACATAAAATATTTATTGCATAAATGCAAAATAGTATTGTAAAAAGTACTAATTAGTATTGCCTATCCCGCCGCCGCCAATCCCGTGGAAAATTTCATAGGCAATCGTTCCGCGGGATTGTAGCAAAAAAACTACCTTTCAAATCGGCGGGCAAACGTTACACGGGAAAACGATCGCGGGAAAACGTAGTGATCCCTCGTATACTCATACCCAGGGCCGGCCCAAGCCAAACTTGCGCACTGTGCAAGATTTATAGACAGCGCTTTTAAAACTATTTTTTTAATAAGCTCTTCAGGTTTATGTCCCCAATTATTGGAGTCATCAAAAAGTTCATCCGTTAACATTAAAGATTCCCCTTATATGAATTAATTAAAGTGATGTTAGTTAGTGTGCAAGAAATAATTCTTAGCACAGTTGTGTTGTATGATATTTTGCGATTATTTGAACAAGTTTTGTGGTTCAAATGCAAATGGCAGTACATATTTGTTTATATATATATCTTGCGCAAGATTAGATTATATTTTCTCTCTCCTGGTAATTCGCCCGCAGAATTTTGCACCCTGTGCATTTGCACATCTTGCACATATGGTTGGTCCGGCCCTGCTCATACCATATTAGGCCACATACAAATTTTAATCAAAGTCGTAGGAGAAAAATGAGATTTTTCTTACCGGTTTTTAAACACATGTACGGGAGGTACCGTTATTTTTGGTTATAAGAATAATTTTTATTTAAAATCTGCAAGATTATATTAAAAAACTGCTAAAAACTGCTGGAAAATGCATCAAGTCATTTTCGAATTACTAAGTTCAAACAATTTTTTTTTTGAAAATTTTGTTATTTAATAATTTTTGAAACATTCCCCCCAAAAAATTGATCAAAATCAGTCGAACCGTTTTTTAGAAAATCGAAAATAAAAAAAAATGGTTCTATGGGAGGAACTATTTATAACAATTTTGTGTTTTGTAAAAAAATAATCGATTTTTTTTTTAAGTTGTGGGCATGTTTTGAGAAAAAAATATATAAAATTACCACTGGATCGCACAAACTTGCTTTATGGGTTAACAATACTATAATGAAGCTATATTTAAACGAACACAAAAAATTAGAAACATTTATTTTGGCTTAATTTTTTTTAATCATTTAAAAACAAATATTTTTAAGGTAGGTACTAAAAGCACAATATCCAAAGAGTAGCCTATGTAAAATCACTCAATATTTACTTTTTATTCTAATATTAATGTAACTTATTTTGATTTTAAATTTTGCTTTGTTCATTTTTCTTATCACTGACTTAACTCAAGTTTTATGCAAAATTCTTTCTTTAAAATTATACAATTCTTCTAATTAATCATACAACTCATATTAATATAAGTATACATAAACTACATTACATAAATTATTAAACATCCATTATCAAAATTTAAACAAGCATTTATTTATTACAAAATACTTATTATACAAAATTTTACATACATTCCATACATTATTGAACAAGAATATCGTTTGAACTATTAAGAAGAATCAGATAGCAGAAAAATAATAAATTCGATCAAGATAATTAAAAAATAAAGCATTTTAATCAAAAAACATCAAAACCCTTCATCCGTATTGCGTACTCTTGTCTTTACAAGTAAAAAATTACACAAAATCATAAGAGCCGTTTTCAAGGTCCAAAACAAAAATTCGAATTAATCATACCACTTAGTTTATAGTGGACGCATAGAAGCTGCCCCTGCCATCTCTGGTTGGGTCTGTACTCTATTTGTTTTCTTTTATTGCATCTGATATATCGACGGTAAAAGTTTCTACAACTTGCAAGTCGTTTTTGCATGTTTTTCCGACAAAAAAACTGCAAAATTTTGTATGCGATATTAATACTACGAGGTTTTGAATTCTGTCTTTTTGATACACATTGTAATGCAGAAATTGCAAAAGGTGGCTTTGATTCTGCTAATTTTTTGCATTAATAAACTTTTTTAACCGTCGCGGTCGCGTCGATAGAAATGCTTCTTATCAAATTTAATTAATCCAACCATTCGTTTTAGGCTCTAACTCGATCAACACCTGGAAACGTTGATAAACAGTAATGGATTTCTATACATTCTATAAATAGTACCAAGTTTTGATCGATATTAATTTTGTACATGAAACCAAATATACATTAATCTTGCATTAAAAATTCACTAAAATCGGTTGAGTTGTTTCGTTTTTATGGAGTTTTGTTTTCTTATGCTCTCCAATATAACGTGTACCACTGCGTGTGAAGAGCTCAACATCAAGAGCAATGAAAAAGGTTTTGCCTTTAAAAGGCTGGACTTTTTCCATTTTCGTTGTCGTTGACTAGACTAATCGATATTTTTTATAAATCAACTGAGGAAATATCAATTTATAACATTTCTGTTTATACCAGTATGCGGGACTGCGTTAACAATACCTTCATAAACAAAACTGTTATAGATTGACATTTCTATAGTCACTGCCAATTTTTTTATTATCATTGCAAAAAACTTAAATTGACATGTCTCTAATTTCGTGCGATTTTTTTTAGCGACTTTATACCTATAGGATAATTAAAATGGTGTGCCTTAAAGATATCAAATAAAAATATTTTTTTCCCTAATGAATTGTAACAATAAAATCTAAGTACACTTTAGGTAGCTAGGTAATATTAATACTGTCATCGTATTAACAAAACCATTCGCTTACACGTTATTTTCTCAATGCTTCCTTATTCCTTTTAAAGACTTTAATCCAGTCAGATATTGTATTTTCATTTATACCAGACTTCCGAAATAAAAAATAACACCGAAGGCATTTGGTTCCGAAAATTTTCCTTCTTCGAATTAAAGGAAAGGAAAACACCTACGCCAAAATTCAGCATTATTGGTTTTTATTGGATTAATTAATATATAAATAAATTTTAATGAAATAATTTGGATGATAATGAAGCAGTTTGAGCATTTAATTTGTAAATTTATTGTTGTAATAATTATGATTACAAATATACACTACACGTAATTTAATTGAACTTGTGGTATATGAATGTTCATACTTAAACTCGCCATACTATTCCACTCATGACAGCTTTTGAAATATTAAATGTCTATATACATGTACAATGTAGCTAACATTACATTTAAACATATGTACATGTGCTCATATATACCTTATTATTCGCTTTAAAGAATCTTTTTTGCTTCCTCAAAAGCTTGCCATCAAGTAAAAGAAATTAAAAAGTAACACATCAGAAAAATTAATTAAAACCATCGTATATTTTCAAGGAACTCAAAATGGAGAATGAAAAAAAAACCAGTCGGTTGAAAAGATCTCCGGTTTTTTTCTTTTTTTGTACTAAAATAAACAGGTGAATACAAAGATGCATGGTGTAGCAATTTGAGGGTTATAAAAAAAAATAAATCGTTCTGTGAAAGAAATTAAATACACTTAAGGTTGGGTCTCATGCACTTGCTCTTATAGTTTTATGGCCTTTAAGATCTTTATCCCTATTAATAAACTCGAATTAAACTTGGATTATTTTTTTAATTAGTAGATATGCGATTCAGTGCCTGGGATTTATATTTATAGTTTTTGACCGCGTACTTATCTATATAAATCTGTATCTGTCACGTTTATTGTTGTTTCTGTTTGTTGTTATGAGATTTACCACTAATAAATTTGTGGGGTGAAAAACTACCGATAGTTTTTTTAAAAGAATTTATACATTTTGACTATCGATGTGTAAACAACCTAAATCTTAGTAAGTAGGTAAGGTCTGATTAAAATTTTGAGCTAATTTTTTTTTTACGAATCCAAAATGTGTCCTATATGTATACCCACATCGCAAGTATAAAAAAGAACGACAAAACTCTCCCTCATTTACACATCTGAGGCAAATGTAACATGGTGCCCCGCTTGTCGAATGTTTACGAGTAGCAAGCAAGCAAGTAAAACACAAAGTATATCCGTATTCCGTATCTACTGCTGATGCTGAATACTTCAGACGAAGAACGCAAACTAAATTAAATTCACATATACAATGAATACGAAGGTGATCTTCATCTCACCTCGAAAACAACTATTAGCGATTTTTTTTGCCATCCTGTGCCATCCTGCGTGTAAAAAGGATACCCAGGTAATTGCACTGAAATTTCCGTGAAAGCGAAATAAAACTTAATTTACAATCTTGAATGTTTATCATCCTCTTGTATAGGTAGGTAGGTATAGGTAGGTAGGTATGTATACCAAACGAGTATAAGGTAAAGCGAATATTTTACTTTGAGTTAAACACTTTTACACAACCTTCAGGGCATTAGGGAGTTCCCTTTGGGCGGTGTCGTTGTGAGTTGTTGTCATATAAAGTTGTTTTAAATACGAGCTCTATATATAGGAAGGTAACCTACCTACCTTTATTTCATACTTTCTTCAAAACAGTGGGGTATTAATATGTATAAACATTAAGGAGGTACTTATAGGCCCTTAACTTACAACACGGGCTCTCATAAATATAAAGCTTTACACTTCTGTTTGCAGGTTAACAATTCAAACGGTGGTGGAGACATGCGTCGTCGTACGTGGTTGGTCTTTTGAATGCACATTTCAGGAACAATAATTCCTTAAATTTAAAGGTTTTAAGAAAATATCAAAAATTTCAGAGTGTTACCATCAATATAATAAAAAAAAATTTAATTATTAATTAATTAAAAACTAGTTAGTGACTTATACCTCCCTACCATTGTTTGTTTATTGGTAGGAATTCAGGGCACAATTTTCTGCCGAATCGAAACGGCTTAAATGAAAGGCACTCTTTCATGACAAGAAATACACTTGGAGGCTTTGTCAGTTCCCCGTAAAAGAAAGTATCCTGCGAAAAACATTCATATTTATATTTTTTGGTCAAATTGGCTGAGAATCGAACCCAAGACTTTCAGTGGCGTAACAGTTCACCTCAGTATCTATTACGCCACAGGCTACTACCATCAAGTTAATAGGCCAGAGTTATATAACAATTTTACTAACAACACATTTAATAGCTGCTAAGTCAATAGTCCAACAGGGATCGGACTAAGAATCAAGTTCTTCCAGAAGTCGACGCATCACACTAGACCAATCCACTCATCAGCTCCATCCCGCTTCATCATTTATTACTCATTACTTGTGTTGAACCTTTTGACAAAATATTTCTGTTATTGGAGAACATTATTCGCGCTTTAGGCCTTTCAAACTGTCTTACTCGATCCTCCACTGTTATTTTGGCGGAAGGTGGTAAGTTTGTTAAATTGGAGAACATCCCTCTGGTTGTTGCTCTTCGAATCTCGTTTGGTAAATTACCCAGTAAAAGTTTGCTTAACTTTATGTAGGCACAAGGTATTTGTTTTTTAATTTTTTTTTTTACTGAAATCTTTTAGCCCCGGGAAGAATTAGAAAAGAATGTGCTCATAGAAAGAAAGGTGAATGAAGCGTGTTAATGGGCTGTTGTTATGTTAGCATAAATGTAATTAAAAAACGAGAAGTGTAAATTTAAAACAAGAGATTACATATAACTTTTTCTTAAATAGCTTAATTTTAAAAAAGAAAGAAAATTTTATAGAATGGTCTAATATGATTTATTTATATGTTTATATGTATATGCCCTACCCACATATGTATATGTATGAACAGTACATATAATTTCTCGTATTGAACAAATTGCTTAGTATTTTGTGGTGTAAATGAGAAAACAATTTTCTATACGGTTAGAATAAAGATTATATATTTACTCAAGATTCAATAGAATGCTTTCTTTGAATAATTTCTATGGAACTATTTCAAATATTTTCACTTAACAAGAATCAAGAAACTAACAAAATGAAACCATCTTTTGGTAAACATTTTTTTTTGTTATTGTTAAGGATTCGAAGAAGATGTTGGTATTTCTAGAATTCAAAGTCATTATGAAAAACTGAAGAAGGAAAATAAATGGTTTGCTGTTTTATTTATAGGTAAACTTTGAATAATGTTGATTCAATTGTGTTTATGCTACAATTAATCCTTTTCAATTTGTGTTTTAAGGAAAAATAAATAAAATAGTTTAAATATTAAGAGGTAGGTTAAAAAAAAGGCAAAATGCAATTTATTGAATTATTTGACACATTAAAATCCAGTTTGTTCACAGCTGTTCAAATCTGTTATCAATATACCACCAATTTCGCTTAATCTAATAGTTATGAGTTTGTGGTAAACAAAAATTGTTTGTTCACCATATTATGTTATGATTTAATTTTCTATGGTGCTTGGATTTTAGACATAATCCAGGCCATGTGGGTGATTTTTTTGTACTGATTTTTTAATGAATTAAAAAATTGTATTTAATATAACCATCAAAAAATAAAATAGATTCAAAATAGCTTTTAACGGCCTTTAAGTCCTACAAAAATTGGCGTTTCGTCCCAGCAATCTCACTTGGACTCATATGTTGACTATAGTGAGGGCCTTTGTCAATACGCAATTTTTGCTAAGTTCAGTTCATCTTACATAGATTTCTTGACCTAGTGTGAACTATATCCAACAAGACTAGAATTCCTAATCATTAAATTGGAAGTTTTGTTTTTAGCCCAGGGCCTGGCTAGTTATATAAGAAGGTTTTTTTAATAATACAAATTCTATATACTTTACTACTGAAATACATCAGCCAAGTGGAAGACTTAGCACTATTTCAGCTGATGTATTTCAGTGGTATAATATATATAATTTGTATTATTAAAAAAACCTTCTTAAAAAATAAAATAAATTAAAATAAAATAAAATAAAATAAAATAAAACAAGGTTTCATCGTTTGATGAAAATTAATTTTGACCGTAGCACAAATCAAGGTAGGGTCATAAGGTTGCAGGCTTAAAAATTTTGACTAACTTGGATGGGATATAATAAATTATATTGTGAATTTATTGGGTGGATAGTAAATAAAATTTAATTAATTTCATATATGTATAATAAGCAATTTTAATAATTTTCATATGTAAAGTGGGCTGTATAGGCCAAATTTAAGATGTTAATTATTTATGTATTTTTATTTTTATTTTTATTTTTATTTTTATTTTTGTTTTTGTTTTTGTTTTTGTTTTTATTTTTATTTTTTTTTTATTTTTATTTTTATTTTTATTTTTATTTTTATGTTTATTTTTATTTTCATTTTTATTTTTATTTTTATTTTTATTTTTATTTTTAATTTTAATTTTAATTTTATTTTTATTTTTATTTTTATTTTTATTTGTATTTTCTTTTTTATTTTTGTTTTTATTTTTATGAGATTTTTGTCCAGAGAGCCAACTTTTAAGTTTTTGTTTAGAAGAGCCTATATATGTACATATGTTGAAGACCATGTCGCCCCCTTGCCACCTAAGTAGTCGATTTTATTCACCGTATCAGTTTTCTCCATCGTGTCAGTTTTATTTTTGGTGTTGCTAAAAATGTGGTTCCTCAGAGAATTTGTAGTTCTCGTTTTTATTTCACTTCCAAACAAAAATTTTAAAGTCGGCTCTCTGGACACAAATCCGATATAAGTAACGGGGTAACATAAAAAACGGCTCTCGCTTTACATTGTTTGCAAGAGGGTCATATACTAGATCTGCAAAATGTTGAAGTTTGGAGAATTGAGCAACATTATTCAAAAATAATGTTGCTTGAGATATTGCATATAGTATAATCCAAACCAAAATCTCTATTAATCGCAGGTCCGATTATGACATCCTTAGCAATAATTACAGTCAGCTTGTAAATAAACACCAGCTATAGTTACAAGCCAAAGTATAGGTGATTGTGGAAAAAGTAGGGATGACATTTTTACTGCTGCTATTGCAAGTAATTTCTGTTTTTTTTTTTTATTATAATGTAAATTTAAATTCAAATTAGTTTTTTTTTTTAATGAAAAATTATTAAATTGATTTGATATTGGTGATTTTTAACGTCTTTTTTCATGAAATAAATAAAACATATTATTTTAAATAACTTAAAGACACTTATTTTATTTATTTATTTACTTAAATGCATTTCGGAAGCTATGCTTCCATCGTCAGTAAGTTTTATATAAATAATAATACAAACAATTTTTTTTTGATATAAAAATTTATTGCTGAAAATTGTTTTGAGTACGTTTGAAGCTAAATATTTTTTTTAATAATTCTGTAATTTTTTTATTTTGTTGATGTCAATTTCGACTACTAATGTATGTTAATTTAATGTATTTTGTGAATAAAAGTCTGCATGATAAACATGCTCGAAAAGTCGCGTCGCATAAAAATAAATAAATAATATCTTTAATTTGACCTACAGCAAAAAAAATTTTTTCAACTTTCAATTTACTCGAAAAAAATATATGAAAAAATATTATTATCTTATGATACTCTTAGTTATATGATAGAGTTTATTTAAGAATAAATAAAATAATTAGGGATAATCCTACAGTTATTTTGCTTACACGAAAAAAGTACAAGCAGGTTAAAGCAGGTTTTTTCCTGCTTGTTTGCCTTAAATTTTAGAAAAATGTCCGTAACTTTTCTTGTAATCAGTTCTTCTTCTTGACCAAATTTTGACCAAATATTTTTAAGTCTAATCTTAATATGTGTGTTGAATTTTAATAAAATCCAATAAGTTGTTTAGATTTAACAGATTTTTTTTTGAATTTCAGTACCCTCAAATTTTAGAAAAATGTCAATAATTTTATTTTTAATAATTATTTCTTAACCAAATTTTGACCAAATGTGTATAAGACTAATTTTGACATGTGTGCCGAATTTGATTAAAAGCCGTAGAATACTTAAAATTTAACAGACTTTTTTTTTAATTTGACAACATCAAAACCCAGAAATTAAAAAAAAAATATCGATAACTTTTTTTCTGATGATTTTTTCTTAACCAAATTTCTATCAAATATGCACAAGACGAATCTTAACATGTGTGCCAAATTTCATAAAAATCCGTTAAATAGTTCAGTTTTTTGAAATTTTGGTACAACATCAAAACCCTCAAATTTTAGAAAAATGTCAATAAATTTTTTCGACTCAATTTTTCATAAATTTTTTTGACCATATGTGTAAAAGAGCAATCTAAACATGTGTGCCAAATTTAATTAAAATCCGTTGAATATTTTAGATTTTATAGACTTTTTTCCGCTATCCCATACAAACCAAACCACTGTGCGGGCGGCGGGCGGCGCGGCGCGGCGTCGGTCGGTCTGTGCGTTAGTGCGTGAACTGTAATTCAAACCAGACCCTATACTACAACCTTGCATCAAATTTGGAACATACAATTTTTAAGTGATTTCTAAAAGAGGAAATTCGAATTTTTGTTTTAGTCCATCTAAAAAGAGTCACTGCCATACAATGACTTCGCTTTTTTACAAATTATCTCGAAAACGGCTTTAACGATTTTTAATAAATTTTCTTAGCTGTAAAAATCAAAGTTATTGTAGGAAAACTGCGTTTCAAGTCTATGCCAAAAAAAATCGCATTACGGAAATGGGAATTGCCTCATATTTTAAAGTTATTTACGTATAGATTTTTAATTACTTGACCGATTTTGTTGTATATTTGCATATGCATTTTTCTTATAATTATTATTGCATTTCAAAATTTTGGAAATATTTTTGTTTTTAAAATTAAAAATAAATTAAACAAAAACTCTAGCTGAAAAATACATAAAATCTGCAGTTTGATAACTTGAAAATTCTTAAAAAAATGTTCAACAATTTTTTTTTTGTAAACTGGTTTCAATAGCAAATTGTGAAAAATTTTAAAAATTTTCAACGTTTCAAATAGTTATTAAATTTAATTTTAATTTAAATATGTACATGTATTTTTTTGTATAAAAACACAACTCGGTGGGCAAAATATGTAGTTAAAACCCAACAAAATATTTGTTAATTTATACCGAATAAACTCATAAAGGATCACTAGTTATTTCATTTATAGGTAGCTAACACGTCAATCAACTCCGTTTTCTTTTGCTTTGTGCAAAAAACACTCTTTCTAAACTTAGGTATCACAGAAAAAATATAATAAACTTATATAAATAGTTGGTGTTCTAAAAGTTTAGGAATATTTTATATTTTTTTTTACAAAACATTAAGGTGATATTAAATTTCGTTTCGAGTGGAAAACATGATTAGTTTCCAACTTTAAATTAGATTTCAAGAAACAAAATTAATTCAGAAAAAAAAAATATATATACCTAGAAAATGACAGCAACACTCCATTACTTACATATACCTATATTACGTCCTCCCACATACATGTGTATATTTATATCAAAACAAACAAAGAATCCTTTTTGTTTTGAAAAACAAGTTGGGTCAAAATATCTTCGAAATAAGTTTTGTGAAATCCAAAATAAGAAAAACTTACAAAGCCTATCAAAGTTTTTCAGAGTTTTTGGATATATTTTCGCAAGTAAATCCATCATGGAGAGTAATAATAAAGAAGTCAAAAACGTTGTTTTATATAATATTACATATATGTATGATTGTTCAGAATATCCTTCTATCTACATATACACTCGTACCTAACTTTTATACCGATTTGTTTTCTTGTAAAACTTTAACACCTTTAATGTCAACAACAAATAACTTTTACCCAGAAAAGAAAGATAACAAACATACTTATACTTACCTTTACTTTTCTTTCAAAAGGTAGGCACATATAAACTCGTACTACAAATATAATAATGGTGGTATATATATTGCAATTCTTTCCAGGCTATAAATTCTTCCGAAGGCCTTCATTCATTCAAAAAAAGTAAAAAAAGCAGCAACAACAACAAAACGACAATACTTTGTTTGCAGTCGAACCCATCTTCAAACTATTAGACAAACATATCCTTCTTCGGCGTAAAAGTTTATCTGCGTAAAACTTTTCGGGGCTAACATTTCACTCTATACATACAGATGATTTACACCAATAAAAACAAAGAATTATACAGGGTGTTATGAGTTGAAACAGTTAGTATTTTAGTAAGAGAGAGAAACAATGATTAACAATAAAAAACAAGCATTAGGAAGATAGTGAAGGATCTAAATGAAGATATCCAATATCGATGAACATTCGTTTAAAAGTTCTAAAAATTAAAACATAGAGAAAAATAGAAATCGGGTAAGAATTTACACATATTGGGTTGGGAGGCGACAAATAAAGAAATGTCTGAACCACAACACATTCGAAGCATGGGTTACCTCTGAATAGGAGTAAAAAAAGGAGACATGGCATGAAAAAAAGAGTTCCCTGTAAGACAAAAAAAACATTTTTCATATAAAAAATTAACTTATAAAATTTTATATTAAGAGACAAATTTCAATTGGTCAGTGTAAGCATTGATTAAGTGCTTACGCTAGATTTATAAGACTTGTCGAATTAACCTTAGAAATGTTTAAGCGGAGGAATACCTACTAACAATGTGAAAAAATCAACAGAATTTCAAAAAAGCCGAGTACATAAAGAGGGCGAAACGTCAGGGGAATAGACAAAATTATTGCGTTCATGCTATGTAGTATGCTTGTGAGCCGTGAAAACCTAGCATTGCAATCAGAAAAACTAGAGTCCTGAAGGTAACGCTGTGGGGGTAGCTAAATGATGGGCAGACCCGCCCCTTGCTTAGCAAGGGTAAACTAAAGCAAAAAAAAAACTACAAAAAATACCAAAAATTGTTGAAAAACACTTTTTGGTTCGAATATCTTGAGAAAAAACAGATTTCGAAGCCGGAATAATTTTTTAAACACATAATGATGTAATCAATACTGATTAAGTTTGTAGAAACATTCAATTGACAGTTTTTTTTTGTAAAGCCTAGTACACAGATCGCGCTAAATTTTAGTTTCCATACGAAATTCTCTCCAAAATTTAGCCAAGCTAAAATTAAGCAAGCATTTTAGCTGAGAGATACGCAGCTCCAGCTAAAAAATCAAATGTTTGTTTCTTACTGTACATCACTAATCTGTCAAAAAACTGGCTACTCTTGTAAAGGAACACCCTTCTATATGGTGTCTGGTCCATCGCTCCTATTGCCACAACTTGTGCTGCTGCACAAATCACCAAATCTTCAATTTCCCTTGTATTCATTTTGTTTCTTAAATGTAATAATACTTGAAATTTTTCAAACAAACTTTCTTAAATTTAAATTTTTTTTCGGAGAACAGGTGTATTTGACATATTCTACACAATGCCCTTATGCCTGTTTGATAACTTTTTGTTTCAACAAATATCCCAAAACTGATTTTTTTTTCTATTGGTTTTGACAGCAAATTCTGAAATTTTGTGAAAATTTGTGCGAATTCGCAAGAAATTTCACGTTACCAAACAGACCATTTATTTCAATCACATATTCTCCACAACTCTCCTATGTCAAAATTCAGCTAGGGTTTTAGCTGATGTTTGGAGAGAAAAGTGGCAGCTAAAATTTAGCGCGATCTGCGTACTAGGCTTAAGCAAAAAAACTACAAACTACTACTACTACTCGGATATCTTCACTTGATTGCATATTTAACAGCTTGATAAGATCTTCGAAGATCTTGAACAAAATAATTTTGGATCTCTAGTGTGGGTTGCATCCAGCCTCTTTTTGTTTATAGTTGTTAACTGTCTACTTCCCTATATTTCCCTGCAACCCTCCTGCATTATAAAAAAAATATAATAAAACCTAAGAGATTGGAGGACAAACATTCAAAAAATCATATTATATATAATTATCCAAGTGGTTGTTGCTTGGCCACAGACCACTAAAAGAAATGGAATTTCATTTCAATTTCACATAATGTACCTACAAATTTATTTTGTATCAATTACAAATATTATGTTTATTATTTTTTCCATGAATGACCATTATAGATGCCAAGCTAACTTTTATAAGATATATTAAAACTCAAAGTCTTACTTAATTAAATATTTAAAAAAACATATTATGTTGTAAAACAACCAAATTCATCCTTAGAAAAATTAAATTAAAAAAAAATTCTATCTAGACAAAATTAACATTGAAGTCCACTCTCTAAAGTCCAAATACATATTAGGTACCTTTTAAGAAACAAAAATTTTGTAAAACAATTTTTTTTATACTCATCCCAATTCTCCCCACACATATATTTTATGGAGATAAATTTTGAAAAACATCAAACGAAATTGATTCTCTAAGTAAATTTCCAAATCTAAATTCCTTTTAAGGTTTTTAAATCCGAATATGGTTTTTTGATTTTACTCCGTTTAACCCTATTTCCCCTATAAATAACTTAAATAATTCAATTTTATTCCTAAGCATATTGACACAAAAAAACTGATTTTATGAAGCAAACATGTTCGAATAGCTTTTACATTTAAATGCCCCGCATTGGCCAGAAAAAGAGTTAAATCATTTGGTAGAGCTTTTTCCAGTGACCTAAACGAACTTTCTGAGGTGAAGATCAAATGCACTGGCTCTAGGATAAACCTCAGTAGCTACTGTATATCTTTCCTAGGACTAGACGATCATCCTAAAAGGTCAAAACTCTTACCTCTCTGAGCCAACTGATAAACTGCCCAGCGTGGCATGTTGCTCCGAGACTCAGACTTTCCAAATCATTTTCTCCCGCAGTTGTGGTATCAAAATGGCGCACTCTAGCGCCATTTTTTTTTTCCATTTTACCCTAAAAATGGCTAAGATTTAAAAATACAAATTAAAACTACAATGATGCAGAAGTCTGCAAAAATGGGATTCGTCATACCAGTGGTGGATCCACAAAGGGTTTTTGGTCCACCCCCCACCCCCCTGAGGATTTAAACTAAATATTTTCATATTTATTTATCTATTTATTAAATATTTTTTTACAAATAATCTCTGTATAATTATCGATTTTCTAGCGGATCAATATTGTCAGGGTTCGCTTTTAAATCGAAAGCGTTTATTATAGCATATTTCTCTTTAACCTACATTTGGTCTACGTTTGACCTACTTAATTCCAGAACACCCATCTTTTTAAAAAAATTCGACAAAAAATGTCTTCAAATGCAATCAATAGGTACACCCCCAAAACTTCAAATGCATCTTTGTGGAAAAAGTAGTATAACTACTTACATTAGATGGCGTAACTGTTTTATGGGAGAAACTTAGTTCAAGGGCCTTAAGGTATGTTAAATTTTTTTGAAGACTTAGGCAATTTATCATACCTCTCCAAAGCAACATATTAAAATACTATTCAAAATTAGAAAGACACAAAAATGTATGTGCGTGAAGTTAGCACTGCCATTTTTGATTTTCGTGTAAAAAACGGTTGTGCTGCGATGTACCCGTACAAACAATCGTACTTTGGTTTTTAGAGGCTAGCCATTTTTTTTAGCCTGAAGTTAGCACCAATTCTGAGAAAAAAAATGTGCTTTATTGTGCTCAACTTGTGCTGCATTGTTCCATAAATATTGTTAAAAATTTCGCAAATTTTGAGGACGAAATTTTTCTAAAAACTTAAAGTTCTGCTGTTTTGTGCTCGAAAAATGATACTAATAACAGAAGAGATTAAAAATCGCATACATACAACTTTTACGACCGAACGCAAATATTGTGAAGGACCATAGCGTGAAGTTAGCACCATCATTTTCGATTTTCAAAAAAAAAAAAGTGGTGATCTATTGTGCTCAACTTGTGCGGTAAATATTTTTTTTAATCAGTATTATTTGGAATTTACAACTCCGAGTATTATTCAAACACGCAAATTTGCTTTTTTCCAAAATTTTGATTTTATTAAAAAGTTATACTTTCGCTGTTTTAAGCTCAGTTTGTGTTTATTTGTTTTTTGGTTTTTAGAAAATCGAAAATGGCGGTGCTAACTTCACGCACATAAATAATGTAGCACAAAGCCTACGCAAGTTTTATTTGTCTTTAAGTTTTCTATTTGAAGTTGGACACCCCCATGACCACATCCTGGAACCGCCACTGCGTCATACCTTCCTTCGGTCTGTGTGACCTGCGTTGTCCACTGTAATATGAGCTATAGACCTTAACCGAGGGGACCGAT
The DNA here is from genome assembly GCA_929447395.1 of Epistrophe grossulariae. Lineage (NCBI taxonomy): Eukaryota > Metazoa > Arthropoda > Insecta > Diptera > Syrphidae > Epistrophe > Epistrophe grossulariae. The sequence goes on along the minus strand of OV839568.1, from coordinate 33,113,218 downwards.
TTGCTTCAAATTTGGTACAGATAAATTTTATGTGATGCCATAGAGAAAAAAAATCGAATTTCTGTTTAAGCTTACATAAAACAGGGAGCTGCCATACAAAAATTTTTATTTTCAAATATTCTCAAAAATTACTCTAGCGATTTTGACTAAACTTCGTAGATATGTACATGTTATAAGTGATTTAAAAAAAACAAATTTCAGGTTTTTGCCAAACAAATTACAGAAACGCGGTTTTAACTTTTTTTTTGTTCAGAAAATTGACTTATTTTTGAGATATTCACGTATGACTTTTTAATACAACTTAACTGATGGTGTTTCCAAATAATTCAAAAAATATAAAAATTTTGAAAAAAAATTAAAAAATTAAGAAAAAATTAAAAATAAACAAAAAATTCTTTTTTTTAGTATTTTTTTTTTTAAACTTTTTTTTTAGCATTTTTCCGTTATTTGAAAATATTTTTATTTTAAGAAAATAAATAATTCCATTAAATATGTTTGTTCCATTAGTAAAAGTATACCTTACATTATACCTCTCCTTAAATTTCTATAGAATTTTTTTTAAAGGATCATATAACACTTGACTCAGCCCTTTTACACCCTGTGTAGGCTTATATATTTAAGGTGTGGGAATATAACCTATACCAAATCCAAATAAAGAATAAAATTAACTATCATGAATAACAATAAAAATAAAATCGGTTTTAGGCACACATTGGGCCTGCCCTCCCTTAAGCGAATTTAAGCTCGTAAAACTTTAACAATAAACCGATCAAACGATAAAGCGTCAAACATGTAACGAAGTAGCCGTTATATATATTGAGCCTCTTCCAAAACCCAAAACCCAATCCATACACACACACACACGCATTTATATGATGCAGGACTTTAAAAAAAGGATAGCTTTGGTCTTGAAAGTTAAAAGTCGATTGTTTGCTTTTACAATTTTTGACCTTTTCCCCATATCATTGTCAATGGCGACACAACTAAGACGTCTTGCCTGTGATCATACATATGAAAAAAAAGGAAACATAAACGAAATGTATATAAATTCTCTAAAGGAATTCCTTGTGCCATTGTTTGGAAGATTGGCTAAAATGGTATAGATGGACTCTGAAAAAACTGAAGAAGAAGAAGGGTTCCCCGCTGATGTGATGCTCAAAAAAGGAAACCATTACAAAAAAAAAGAAACAAAACAAGAAATAACGTTTGCCCCAGAAATAGGCATTGGACAATTGAAAGAAGTATCCTTGCTCCTTTCGGTAAAGTGCTTACAAATGGCCACCAGATACACGCAATGCTAAACAGGATATATATACGAGGGCAGGTCTTATAGGGAATGGCGTGAGAGAGATTTGTTCGTAAGGGATCATTAAGCTCCTTGGATTAGTTTAGTGATTTGTTTTGAAAGTCTCACATGTGCGATTCCAGAACGATGTGTTGAAATCATCCTCAAGTTACTTTGGGGTATATAGGAAGACAACGACGACTACGACGACGATGGAGATGGTGAAGGCGATGACGATGACGATGACGATGAGGATGGCTCGTAAGGATAATGTCCAACAGTTTTATTGAATGTTTGACGGTAGCATTTGACTCGGGCCAAACAAGACCCAACCGTGATTTATTGTATACCGAGAGAGAAGTATATGTCTCTAACGAAACGATTGTTTGTTTATCCGCAGGATTCGAAATGAGTCCTGGCTAAACCCACCTTAACTCCTTTTTGTTTTGGAAAACGAAGATGGAACTTTTTATTTTACAATTTGTTAAAGTGGGAATGTATGAGTATTTGTCCTTGCTCTGCTTTGCTCTCCATCAACCATCACCACCATCATCAAGCAGAGTGTAATCCATTTCTTGAGCACATTCTTTATATTA